>CAUYUJ010018148.1:529691-553644 GCA_963575745.1 Prorocentrum cordatum
TTCGAAAACTGGGGGGGGGGGGGGGGGGCGCTGCTGGTTCAAACCCCCCCCCTTCGAAAACCGGAAGGGGGGCCACTGCCGGTTCGAACCCCCCCCCCACCCCCCACCCCTCACCGCCAGCAAACGACCCCCGGCCCCTACCACCTTATGCGTCATTCGTCAGAGAGCCGCTTTAGTCGAGCGGCTTGTCAATTACCTTCAATTAGCCTCAATTAGCTGCAACGACGCCGCGCATAACGCACTCCACATCATCAGAGCGAGGCGGCCGAATGGTCCTACAATGTCCATGGGCGCGTGGCTGAAGCGGGGATCCGCGGTGAGGATTATGCTTGTTGCTGTTGTCGCCCCGGCGGGCGGGTCGCGGCGCGGGCGGGTCGCGGCGCGGGCGGGTCGCGGGCGGGTTGCGGCGCCGATGGGTCGCGCGTGGGTCGCGAGCGGGTCGCGGCGGCGCGGGCGAGTCGATTGGCCCCCTCCGTTTTCGGTCGGAGGTGAGTCGATGAAGCGTTCGGCCCCTTTTGTTTTCGGTCGGAAGTGAATCGCTCGACCCTTTCCGATCGAAAATAACAAGGGCCGAACGATTCACCGACTCGCCTCCGACCGAGCGCTGAGGGGGCCGAACGACCCACCTCCGACATAACGCTGGGGGGGGGTCGAACGACGCGTTCCCCCACTCCTCCCCGTCCGGCGCGCGCCCCCCCCACCCCTCCCGGGGCCCTCCCAAGCCGTCCTGGAGGTGCCTGAAAACCAACGAGAGATCCCGACCCCGAGAAAACCCGGGGAAGGCTCCAAGAGGACCCCAAGAGCGACAACGCGAAGAGCTCCCTCACGTGACCGATGATTGACTGCTCTTGGCCCCAAGGTGGTTCGCAGGACTCGCCTTCTGGGAGGGGCCCGAAAGCACCCGGAGATTTCCGGGCCCCTCCGAGGCAAGCGGGTCGCCGGTGGCTCACAGGCGCCGCGCCCGCTCGCCCGCGGGGCCCTCGCGGGGCCATTCTGAAACTCTCCTGGAACAAGGCGGTGCCTTGCGCATCCGTGATCGAGGCAAGTCGCCTGAGCATGGCCGCTGGGCGGGCTGGCGAGGACGCGCGAAGCGCCAAAAATCCGCCGACCCTGTCGGCGTGTGTGAGGGGCTTTTCCGTTCGAGCCGTCATCTCCGTCATTCTTTGGAATCGTCGTCTCTGTCGTTCCCTTTCCCTGGTACCCCTCTTCCCCTGGGCCCCCCCCGCCCCCCTCGCCCTTTCCCCGGGTCTCCTCCTCAAGCGCGCTAGCCAAACCGACCTTCAGCAACGTCGTAATTGATTCGAAGGGAAGCCCCTTCCCTTTCCCTTCCCCGACGGGGGGGGAAGGGGGGGCCCGGGGAGGGCCCCGGGGGAGTCCCGGGTCAGATGCGGCGGCCCCCCCGTGCCGACCTTGAAAAAAGTGCGCAACGTCGCAAATTGAGTCGAAAAAAAAAAAAAAAAAAAAAAAAAAAAAAAAAAAAAAGAAAACAAAAAAAAAAAAAAGAAGTAAAGCCCTTAGCCTTCCCTTCCCCTTCCCCGACGGGGGGTGAGGGGGGGGGGGTCCCCGGGGGGTGGCCGGGGGAGTTCCCGGGTCAGATGCGACGCGCCCCCCCCCCCCCGCCCTACCGACCTTGAGCATCGAGCAACGTCGTAATTTGAGCAGGGACCAAGCCCCTTCCCTTTCCTTCCCCGACGGGGGGGGGGGGGGGGCTCGTGGGGGGCCCGGGGGAGTCCCTTTCAGACATACGACGCCCCCCCCCCGTACCGACCTTGAGCAACGTCGTCATTGAGTCGAAGGGAAGCCCCTTCCCTTTCCCTTCCCCGACGGGGGGGGGAGAGGAGGTCCCGGGGGGGGCCCCGGGGGAGTCCCGGGGAAGTCCCGGGTCAGATACGACACCTCCCTCCCCCACCTTCTCGCCCTTCTCCCCGTTCCCCAAAACCATCCCACGGCCCGTGCCTCTTGCTGCGCATTGCGAACAGGGTCGGCGGCACCGGCCGTAAGGCCTTCGCAATCAACTGACCACCTCTCTGCCGAACTCGCGCGAAGCCTTGCTGAAACCTCACCGAATGCAGCGTGGGATCAAGCGGGCGGCAGCAGAAAAGACGGATGGAAGGCGGGGGGGAAGGGGCAGGGGAGACGACGTCGGCGACGGCTGCTGTCAACTTGTCGCCGCGACGCCATTCCTGCCACCGCGGCATCTGTCGGGCCTAGGCGCCGTCGAACGCCTCTGGGCACCAACGCCGGACATCAGCGCCCGCCTTCGCCGCGCCCGCGCCCGCCGTGCCCCGGCGCAGCCGGATCGGCCCGCAGCCGCGCCACCTCGCGCTGGAAGTGGACCACGCGGCCAGGCGAGCTTGTCAGCCACGCCCCTGGGCCCGCAAGCCCCCGGCGAGCCCGCCGCGCGCCCCTTGCGGCGGGGGGCGGAAAAAGGGGCCGGCCGCGCGCAGACAAGGCCATGGGGGGGGGCTCTTAGAAGGCCGCATGCTTCACGCGGCTCTCTAAGAGCCCCACCCCCCATGCCCTTGTCTAAGAAGCAAACAAACCTCCCTCGCTTTTGACCACCCCCGCTTCCAAGCGGGAACCGAACAATACCAAACTGTCCGCGGCGTGGCAGGCACCAGTCACATGCGACAGCGCGCGGCGAAGCGGCTCGATCGATCCGCCCGCCCACGACCATAACCTGCCGACGGGAGTCCCCGCACTTTCTCCATGCCGCCACATCCCGCCAACATGCGGCCCCCCCTCGCCGAAGGTACGTGCCCCGTGCGCGCCGCCAACCCCGCGGAACTCAGGGGAACTGTCGGGGGGGAGGGAAACTGCCGTGCGCGCGCATGTGGAACGAACTCAAAATCCGCTGACATTCTGCGTCAAGGACATCAAATTACGAGAGCTCGCTGCCCCATTGGCCATTCGAACCGCTAACTTACCAATGATTCTCGGCACCCGAAGCGCTGCCGATGCCCGCGCCATTTGGGGGGGGGCATGCGAATCATCGCCGCTTGCGAGCTAAACGCTGGCATTTCCTAGCCATTACAGACGCGCGCGCCGCCGCCCCTGAATACAATCATTATTATATGCCACTCCAGGCGCACGAAGCATCAACTCGCGCAAACCCTGCCCCCGCGCGAAATCCCCGAAGCCCCGGACATGATCGCTGTAACCCGCCGTCGCATTGGCGCACAGTTGAAGGAAACGAACGATTCCGTCATTGGAAGGCGACGGCCCTGGAAAACAAACGGTGGCCCCTGGGCGATTGACCCGCGACTTCTGTGACATTGACGTAGGCGTGCATTCCCGAGGACACGAGCTCTCGCAGGAGACGCGGACTGCCCGCCAGCGCTCGCAGCCCCGCGAACTACGACGAAAACTGCGCCCCCGCATCCACGATCCGACGTAAAACACAATGGGTTCAGGCCCCAAGTGCCACGATGCCAATGAAAATGGCACGTGTCCGCGCGCAGGATGTTGCAACCCGTGGAATACACGAGGGGTTCGCGTTCCGAGCGCCAGGATCCTCGCGCCCTGCCCCTGCCAGGTCCGGCCCCCGCTTCCGCCCCATCCGGCCCCGCGGCCCCGTCCCCTTTTCCCATGGCCCCCGTCTCCCCCAATGGCCCCCGCCCCCAGCTACCCCCGCAGCCCCAGCATTTTTCGTCCCTCTCCTGTCCCCGCCCCCTCTGCCCCTCCCCGCGGTTCGTTCCCGTCGCTGGCATCTGCTTCGCCCCGCGCCCCCCCTTGCCGCCTGACCCCGCCCTCTCCCGCGCCCCCGGGCCGCCCCTAGGCCGCCCCCCGACGGCGCGCCCCCCCCCCCAATGCCCACGCGCACCCCCCAGCCCGCGCCCGCCCACGTCTCGGCCCCGCAAAAAGGGCGCGGCAACCAACCTGCCGACATGCCGGCGCCCATCCCGCCAGCCAAACGACCAACTGACTATCTGTCCAGTCAAACTTCCAGCTGCCAGAAACCAGCCCGCGACTCAACGGCCAATCATCCAACCAACCAGCCAAAGATCCAACCAGTCACACAGCCAGCCAAGCAACCAGGTAGAGGACCAGCGGAGGAGGCGAAGCCCTTCATATCATCGTGGCAACGAGAGGTACATTCACGAGAACGGTGGTGCGATGATGTTTGGCCCACTATGCGGCGCAATCGCGCTCACAACTCCCACGGCGGGGCAGAGCCCCCGAGCCGCTGGCACTGCGACCACGCCTCCCGCAACAGTAGGCGAGGGGCGTTGTAGAAGCCATGCAATGAATTCGAGGCGCTGCGGGTTTTCCGGAGCCCCTTCCAAAACAATTGCCATCTATTATTCACGCGGTCCAGGTAAATCTGGGCATCGTCAGGGGGCAGCCACGACCGAATCTGAGCCAAAGTCCACTCAGCAGCCGTTGGGTCTGGCAGCCGCTTCGGGTAAATCCTATCGTCTACGATCACCTGCGTGGCAGTCGGCTTCGCGCCAGAGGACGTCATTTTCGGAGCTGCCTTCTTCTTTGCCGCAGCTGCGGCTTTGAAGGCTGGTCCAATGTGGTTCGTTTTTCTGAATGTTACCAAGTCTTTGACAAAACCACGCGTCAACTCATCTTTCTTTTTTGATTCCTCCAAGTGTTTGAATGCGTCTTTGGCGTCACCTTGCTCCAACAAATCAACGGCATCATCGGTCTGAAGGAACTGATCGAAACGGTCAGAAGGCGGACACCTCTGGGCTAAGATGTCAGACAGCCTCTCGGGTCCAACGTCTGGTAAACACTTCACGACACATGCTCTGAGCACCTCGAACAGGGAGGCATCTGGCGTGATGTCGACGTGTAAGGATTTAGCGAAAGACCTCAGAGCAGTTTTCGGCATGTGCCAAAAAGCCTTCTCAGCTGCGACTTGCCACAACGTCGCGGCCCCAGCTTTCGGCAGTATACATCCGCGCACTCCGCCCTTGATGCGGTGACGGGCCCACATTTCTTTCGGGCCTTTCCATACAAAACTGCACGCATGCCATTCCGCGGGATCGTGCACGTGAAGCCAAGCTAATTCTGAAACCGAAACATCCATATCAATATCAAAAAAATCGTTGTCGCCCTCCGCGACAATGCGGACCGGCCATCCCACAGATGCGACTCCTCCCATTGCAGCCAATGGGATGTGCCACTTCTCGGATCCAATCCGCTTCACGATGATACTCCGCTCCTGCCACAACAACATGCAGTGCCATGCGTGCGGGACAGACTTGGCAAACACGTCCGAAGCCGAAGCTTGCACGCACAACTCAAGATCCGCAATGAGCTGCGAGGAAGCGAGTGGAGAGGGAGAGTACCAACTGGGTTTCCTGGATGTGCCTGCGATGGCACTCAACTCGGGCGTATTCATGGTGCTCTTCTTCGGTGTGAAAATGGCGCGTGGCACACGCGCCGCCATGCCTCGCTCAATCTCTGCGGCCTCGTAGTCAGGCTCCAAAAAACGATGTTCATTGCTCAACAACTTAGAAACCGCTGCCGCGCCAACGGCGTGCCAGGGCGCGTGAAAACCATGATGCTGAAGATGATGGGTTTCAGTCGTGCTCAAATCCCGCTCGGCCTGGGACCACCCTCGGAACCCCTTCCCTCCCCCGATTCCCCCCTGAACTTCCTTTTTCCTTGTCCGTGGACGCCCCCGGGAGAAAAAAAAAACAGATATTGCTCCACGGCGGCAGGCGCGGGCCCAAATGCCACCCCAACGAAGCCCAACGAACTCCCCATATGCTCCACAGTCACACCCGAACGCCACGAGAAATCACGAGAAACATCGAAATTACCTCCAACAAAACCGCCTGTGAATCCAAACCAGAACACATCGAAACGCCTACAGCACATCAGCGGCCGTGGAGTTCGAAGCCTGTCGGCTTGATATCGCCCCTGGGATTTCAGGCCCCCTGCCCTCCGAGGGCTGCCAACGTGGACCAAAACTGCCCCGAGCGAGCCCCACTCGACCCCAAGATTACCCGAGATACCCTCCAACGAGGCCCAAGGTTTCCAACGCGGCCCCCATGTCCGCCCAAACGTCCCTATGATGGGGCGACCCGGCTTCATGGGAGAAAGATATATGGAACCATCGCGCCCGCCACATGTCCAATATCGCCGACAAGCCCTGCATGGGGTCCCTGATGGCTCCCACCAAGACACCCGAGAGGGCCCTGAAATGACCTCGGGGGGCGGGGGCGAATTCAAAACCAAACCACCTGAAAATTCATGATTGTCCAAACTTTGCGCCAGGCGAAGGGGGGCGGAAGGAGAGGGCACAGGAGGAACGACGAGGAACGAAACAAGGTGAGGAGCAGGGGCCTGCGAACGAAGAGGGGGCGCCCAGAACTTGCGCCAGTTCAGACACAGCACTGAAATCAAGAGAGCGCGCATGTCATACGCATTCCTGCTGCGCTGCTGCGCTGGCGCGGCGGCTGGGTTTGCCGCAGGCAATTGGATATGCGGGCGTCATCCATGCCTTTTGGCGTGCCAACGCTCGAGAAACACTTTTGCCCTCTGAAATCCTGTAGCCGTGGAAAGCGTCCTCGACACCCTTACTGGAGCCTGCTGTGCTGAACGCTTCTGAAACTGCCTGCTCTGCCTCATCGGACCAAGCCCAACCCGCGCGCTCCAGAAGCGTAACGACCTGATGGGATGGAAACATCACACCGCGGGAACAATTTGCCCCTGAAAGGGGTCGCCAAATATCTGAACATAACCGTTGAAAAGGATAAGACAATACGACGCCACTGCAAAACGCCGTTCCGGCCCCGCAGACGGCGCCACGAGGTCCACGCGCATGGCGCGGGGCACGTGGCCTGCGCGCGCGGCACTGCACGCGCGACACCACGCAGCCGTTGCCAACGCGGCGCCGCGTGCACGGCCCTTCGCGCACGACACCAAACCCACATGCACAGCACCAGCCACATAGCACAGCATCCACGGCATCAGGCACACGGCACGGACGCGGCACCGAGATAGGTGGACCGCAGCACGTTTTCGACGAACACAATGGAACATCAAAACACAGATTACGAACCATCAGGGGATTGCGCAAACTACGTGCCTTTTCGCGCACCCTGGGGGATCCCTGAACACTGGTTGCTTCGACGCAGCGGACAGCCTCGCGGCGCCGCTTGCACGGGGCGGCGCAAAAGACACGAAGTGCATGGCGACACGCACGCACGCAGACGAACCGAACACATACTCAGACGCTGTGATTTTTCTGGCCAGGGCCAGCGCGCTGCAGCTAAAACATCTATTTGGGCCGGCGTGGGGAGCCTAACTCCCGTCAGCCCCCTTCCGGGCTGAGGTGGTCTAACTCGTCCCCTCTTCCATGCTACGTACCCCCCTTCAGGGAAACGCCTGCCCCTCCGCCCCTCCCCCCTTCCGCCTGGGGCAAGAGGAGGGGTCGCCAGCAATCGCCCGAAATGGCATCAGCGAGAAACCCTCAGTCATGCACGCTCCTCCACCTCGGGGCAAATGGTGGCCCACTGGGGGGGGGGGGGCGAAGCCCATTGGGGCCGCTTGCTTTTGTTCTCGCTGGACCCCAAGATGGCCCCAAAACGGCCCGACAAAACTTTCGAGAACCCCGCGGGTGCTCCAGGACCCCCAAGAGGCCCCAAGAGGCTCCCAAAGGCCCCCAAGATGCCCCCAACAGGCCCTAGCAAAACCCCTGGGTTTCCCAAGGGGCCCCGAAGATGCCTCCCAAACGCGCCCAAACGCTTCCATTGAGCATCCAAGATACCCCAAAACACCCACAAGGGATCCCCTTGGAAACACGCCACGGGACCCAAGAAAACACCCAAAAGACCTCTGGTCCGCGTATGCCCAAGAGATCTCCCAATGACGCCGCGTTCCCCTGTTCAAAACAGTTCCGCTGGGCATCGTGTCTGGATGGGTTGGTGAGGATACGCGAAGCGTCGGCGGTTTGACGCTCGGTGCGTGGGCCCTGCTCGCGGTGACACTTGCCATCTACGAGCGGAAACGCTGCCGCGCTCGCTGCGACCCCTTCATCTCGCAGCTCAATCTAACACGCGGGGCCAGAGCAATCTTAGCGGCGACGCTCAAACAAACATGCTTTGCAAGGCAGGGTCAAGTGGAGATGGGGGGCCCACGTCGCCCTCCCCAGCCCCCCCCCCGTATCCCCGCCATTCGACGCCCGCAAGGCACAGCCCCATATTGCGCCGAAGCCGCAATCGGGGCCCGCGCATTGTTTTTTCCTCGTGTCTGCATGACAACAATTACGACCCCCACCCAGCTCTGCCTTTTGAAGGGTTCGGGGGGCTCCAAATGGGAAAAAGAAAAAAAAAAGAAAAAAAAAAAAAACAAAAAAAAAAGAAAAAAAAAAAAACAGAAGAGAAAAAAGAAAAAAAAAAAAAAAAAAAAAAAAAAAAAAAAAGAAAAAAAAAAAAAAGAAGAAAAAAAAAAAAAAGGAAAAAAAAAAAAAGAAAAAGAAAAAAAAAGAAAAAGGGGAACCTTTCCCACCAAATACTGTGTTGAAGGGGCTCCTGTCGAGTATAACTTTCCATGCTTTAGTAGTAAATCGCCCGCAATCCTTCCAAGCCTCGTACTGCTTCCTGATGCGACTAATTGTATCGCCCCTGCTTTCAGCCACCAGCAAGAGAGGAAAACAGCCCGGGATGCCGTGAGAATGCCAGAGCTGCGCGGGCAATCTGCGCGCAACGGTGCTGACGACAAGGCGACCGAGAATCTCAGCCAACCTGCCACATTGGGAGGAAGGCGCGAGCTGTGTCGACCCAACCGAACCACCGAGCCATGCCGATCTTCGCACTCATGGTGCTCCAGACATCCGCAAGGCTGGTCCACTTCTCTTTTTCGAAACCATCCTCGGCCATGCGATGCGCATCTCCCGTATCTTCTACGATCCGCTGCCTTAAGAGGGTTTCCTGGGCGTATGGGGGACATGCGAAGAGAAACATCTGTTTGTCAGCGTGGACCCAAATAGGTATGGTTGCGCACAGTGGGTGCGCAAATGCTGTGGCACCGATTCGGCACAAACTACGCGGCGGAAACAACTTGGCACAATATACATGGCACCAAATGTGCGGCCCAAACTGCGTGGTCCGCGCAATATTGTGGAGGTTATATGACGGAATGCGTGTGGTGCAAGCTATGTGGTGCAAGCAGTGCGACGCAAAACTTGCGGTGCATCCTGCGTGGTGCAATCCGCGCGGTGCAAAACAGCGCATGAAAACAACATCGCAAAAGCTACGCGAAAGAAGCTGCGTGGCGCAAACCATGTGGTGTAAGATATGTGGCGCAAGCTATGTGGCGCAAAGTATGTGGCGCCGTCTATATGGTGCAGCCCTTGTGCCGCAAGCTCAGTGGAACAATCTACGTGGCGCCACCTGTGTGGTCCAATCTTCATTTTACTATCTTCGCGGTGCAACCTGTCGGCGCAGGCTACATGGCGCCGCCAACGCGCGAATCCCCGCAAGGGGCCATCTGGCGCGCGCGGGCGGCGTCCGACCGAAATTCTGGGGAACCAAGCCAGCGCGCGAGGCGCCCACGAGGCGCCAGCGGACGCCCACTAGCGGCGACCAGCCGAAACCTCGGGATACCCGATCAGCGCACGAGGCGCCATCGAGGCGCCCACGAACACCCACAGGCAACGACATGCCGAACAATCAATTTGCCGACTAGCTCTTCACCACAACCGTAGTAAACCCATAACGCAAGAACTGTTTGGATAATGGTGCCCACCAGTCCCAAACATCACCCCTTGCCAATCGGGCTGAGCAACGGCCCGAAATTAGGACCCGGATGGTCGACGCGAACAGCGCCTCGTGATTAAAGAGCTTGCACTACACCGAAAAATCTCACAAATCCTCAAACAACTCAAACAACCCTCCAAAGCAACAAAATCTCACTCAAATTCTACACAGAACAACTCACAAGACAAAAAAAAAAAAACAACAAACTCAAGTCAAAACACTCATTCAATCAAAAAAAATTATCACAACAATCCAAAAAAAATCTCAAATAAAACTCAAAAACAAAAAAAAATGGTAATCTCAAAGAAAAATACTAAAGAAATTCAAAGTCCCGTCACACGAAATTCAAACCAATGCTCACGCTAAACGGACCCGCGACCGCTGGCCACCGCACAGGAACCGCAACAATGCGAACCCCTCGCATGAAAAATTCGTTTGCGATCTCAACTGGCGTTATTGCGAAAGGCGCAAGGGGTTTCTGCCCCATGCAACACATGAACCACCCCACACCAACGAATGAAGTGGACCAGGGCAAAGGGGGTCAACGCGGATCAGCAAATCTCGATCTTTAAAAAAACAGGGGTGATGGGAACAACGGCACGCGCAATATATCATCTTCAGTGACGTAACGGCGCGAGGCGCAGATGGCAACATCCGTCCACGCAGTAGCACATTGACAGTGTTAGCCAGCGTGGACACCAAACAGTGTCTCTAGTAATGTATGTGGTCCAATTTATGTGGTGCAGTGTGTTTTCTGCCGTATACGTGGTGCAACCTATGTGTTAAAACCGACGTGTTGAAATACACGCTGTGCACTCTACGTGGTGCAATAAAGGTTGTGCAATAGATGTGGTGCAATCTGATCAATTCAATGACTGTTGTGCACGTTACGCGGTGCAGTGAGAACAAGTGCAATCGATGTGGCGCAATTTATGTTGCGCAGCCGACGTGACGCATTCAAATGAGGTGCAACCGCTGTGTGGCACTACATGTTGTGCACCCTGGGTGGTGCAAAATATATTGCGCAAGCCACGTGGTGCAACTCATGCGGCCCAATAGATATATTGCACAAGTGGTGCAACCCATGTGGTGCAACCTGGACTGTAGACTTTACATGATGCAGTACATTTGGTGCGAAAGACACGGTGCAACGCATGCTTGTGCAACCTGCGTGGTGCAACATCGGTGATGTGATCCATGTGGTGCAACCTACGCGGCGCAATATATGTTGTGCAAGCCATACGGTGAAAGTTATGTGGTGCTATCTATACGGTGCAACCATTATGGCTCATCCACGCGCTGCAATATACGCGGCGCGGTCTAGGGCGGCGACGAGGCGGGGACGGGGCGACAGCAGCGACAACGCAGCTGCCAGACCGACAGACAAGCCCACACAATGGGGGATGACGTGGCGGCGACGGCGACAACATAGCAGCCATGCCGACAGACAGGCCCAGACGACAGGCGGCGACGAGGCGGCGACGGGGCGGCAAAAACGACAACATAGCCGCCAGACCGACAGGCAGGCCCTGGCGCCGGGCGGCCACGAGGCGGCGACGGCGACAACATACCCGCCAGACCGACACACAGGCACAAACGTCGGGCGGCGACGAGACGGCGACAAAGCGGCGACGGCGACAACAAAGCCGCCAGACCGACAGACAAGCCCAGGCACGGGCGGCGACGAGGCGGGCACGGAAAGGCGACGGCAACAACATACCCGCGAGACCGACGAACAAGCTCAGGGCCCGAGAAAATAAATGACAAGCCTAACAGCGGGAACAAATGAGATCGAGATGGTGTACCACCCTTCTTTCCGGCATATCTGGGCCCCGAAAAAAAAGGGCCTACTTTACATTGCAAGCCGATTGCGAAACATGCTGGGGAGATGATCGGGGCCCCCCGCTGCCCCCAAAAAGGTGGTTCATAAACTATCCATAATCGCCCTTCCCCATGCCACGACGGCCGGGGGTGGGCCCACCCAGAAAATCGAAGTGTCGAAATGCAAAACGGGTTTCCCGAAAGCCGGCGGCGTTTGGCCTGCTCCAGAGCTGGGGCGTCCATGTCCTGGACGGCGGAAGCAACGGCATCGTCCAGGTCACCGAGGACCTGGTGGCTAATGGGAAGGCTGCACGCATGTCAGACCCAGGCGCGCCAGACAACTGCCCAATATAGAACCCCGACGCCCAACCGAACCCCAACACAACTCCTGCGCCCGATCTCGGGAGGCCCCGACGAGGACCCAACGGCGAAAAACGGGCAACTGGGCCAAACCCAACAGGCACGTCGAAAACCTGGTATTTCTCTGCAGCGCAATGCTACGCTACTCAAAAACCCACGAACTTACGGAACCGCACCCGACGTGCCAACTCGCGGGGCCAATCCCGAGGCTCCCCGGACACAGCGGGAAACGGACCTTGGTACAATGCCGGAAAAATTTGGTATCTTACCGGGAAAACTTGGTATAGTACCAAAAAATGTGGTACGATACCGGAAAAACTTGGTACAATACCGGAAAACTTTGGTATTGTACCAAACGCATTTGGTATTGTACCAAACTCCACGGCTTATCGATATTTTACACGCGGGGCCAACCGCGAAAGACACTTGGTATCGTACCGGAAAAGTTTGGTATAATACCGGAAAAATTTGGTACTATACCGGAAAAATTTGGTACAATGCCAAGTGCACCGAACCAGTGCCAACGTGCCCGCCGCGGACTGACAGGCACGCACCCGCGCCGCGTCGATCCGAGCACGCGTCCCGCGGGCATTTCCCCGCGAGGCGCGCCATGAATTCAAAGATTTCTGGGCGACCCTTCCGAAAGCGACCCGCTCCCCCAATTGCATTACCTTGTCCGTTTCTTGCCCCGTTGATGCCGTCGCCTCCCATCCAACGCCATGCGTCCGAGCTCCCAGGGGCGCGATCCGTTGTAAATTCGTTGGGGCTGAAGTCTAAGCCACCGATCACATCTCAAAACCGTCGCGCCTGGGATCCCACGGCCGCGACCCCGTGCACGTGAAGCCACATGCGCACCCCCAGGGCCGGTATCCCGCGTGACGTTTCTTCGACGTGCACCCCTGGCGCCGCGACCCTACGAGGCTTGCGCTGGGATCCGCGTTCCGAGGGCAGCGACCTCGCACAATTTACCGCGGGGTCGCTGCTCTGGGCCACGATCCCGGGCAAACCGCCCGAAGACCCGCGCTCGCAAGGCCACCATCCCTCTCTCAAAAGCGCTGCGCGCGCCCCCACAGCCACAACCCATTGCACAATGCTCCGCGGCCCTGTTCCCACGGCCAAACAATCATATGAAGCTGAGTGCGCCCGCGCTCCCAAGGCCACGACGTCTGGATACGTGTGCAGCGTCCAGAATCAATCCCCCGCCCAAGCTGGCATATGGCGCTGTGTATTCCGATCCCCCATAGACCACAGGGGGGAACCACGTGGCCCGGCCGTTCGGCAAGGTAAAGAAAGACGCCATCGTCGCTCTCTTGGCTACTCTCGTAGCGTCCATGCTGACGCCCATGCTGCCAACGTTTTGCAACACTTGGATGGCCATGGTCCAATACTGGGCGCACGCTCGGCCAACGACCGACTGCCCTGCCTTCTGCAACCAAGAGTACCGAAATCCTCCCACCTCAGCTGGGCTGAGGTGGTTTTGATCGTTTGCGGTTCCATCTTCCACCTTCTTCCCTGTCGGAGAAGAGCCATGCCCTCCATCCGCCGCCTAACGACTGGGTCTGAAAAAAGGGGGCGGGGCCAGCACTTCGAGGCTCCACAATTGTTTTGGCTCGGGAACAACAGCCACTTACGATCTCAAGGTGTCGGGCCAAGTGTGCCCTCCTGTGGGAGGCAGAAATGATTGCGGTCGTTCCCTTTTCTAACCGTTGCCCTTCCAGACGGCTCAGGGACGACCTGAAACCTCCCTGGGGAGCCCCTGTAGCGCGCAAAAAAGCCGCCAAGATGCCCCACGAGACCCTGCAAAGAAAACCCACGAGGCGCCCAACAAACTCCCAGCAGGACTGCGAGAGGCCCCCGGCGAGCCCAGACGACACCCCGAGACGCCGCCACGAGCCACAACAAGGCCCCGAAGACGCCCCGAGAGACGCCCAAGAGGCCTCAAGGAAACACATCAATATATCCAGGGAGCACCCAAGAGGCCTGTGGCCCACACAGGTCCCCGAGACTTTGTAATGATACAAATGTCGCCAGTTCGCGGCAGTTCCGCTGGGCATCGTGTCTGGATGGGCTAGCGCGGGCGCGCGAAGCGCATAGGATTTCTTCAACGTTTTCATCGTGCTCATTTGCAGCAAGGCCGCCTGTCCGACGCCGCCAGGATTGGCGGCGCCGCCGGGCGCCGAGGCAGCCGCGAGGCGCTGTTCCATCTCGAGGGCCACCTGCTCGAGAACCTGGCGGAGCCAGTGCGAGCGCGCGAACCCGCCGCCGTGCAGCACCTGGAGAAAATCGGGCAACGGCAGCTCGTCCTCATTGTTACAGAGCCGACCGAGGTCGTGGAAAATCCGCGGTCGAGCCGTGGACAAAGATCCGATGTCGATAACCCCGTCCTGGACTCGCAAGTCGATGCTGCATGACCTCGGCGCTGGGAGCTGCGTGCCCAGAGCTACGGCCCTGTCGCTGTGCAGATGGGTGGTGTACGACTCTGGACCTCCCCGCGATTTTGACCCCATGGCTTTCCTGAGCGGAGAACCGATGCCCGCGGAGCGGGGGCCAGCGCATTCAGAACAAATAGATCTTCCCCCCAATGAGAATTCTGGGCCCGATACAAGCCCACATTATCTTCAAGAGAACGGCGGAGGGTGGCCCAAGAGAGGGGACAGAGGAACTGCCTCTGGGCGCCGTTCGCGCCTCGGCCGCCGCCAAGGCCCCAGCGAACCACGAAGAGACCCCAAGGTCTTCCAAGACGCTTCCCAGGGCCATTCAGAGACCTCCTGCAAGCCACGAAAGGGCCTTCAAAAGGCCCCGGAACGGCCCGAGCCAAAGTTCACGGGCGTTTCCGTGCCAACCGCGGGCCCGCCCAAACCTCCCGGACCGCGGCCGCTCCAAAGGCGCCCAATCCCCAGTGCATCGGCGGAACGGCAAAGCCGCGGAAAACACTGCGGGCCAGTTCATTCGGATGATGTGTTTGGACCACCAAGGAATGCGTCCGTGCCACCATCGCCACCTTTTCTGATGCGCGCCCATTCCGGACGCCTCGAAGAGAGATGGGAGCGACCACCAAACCGTGAACCAATGGCACGGCTTCTTCAGCAACACGTGATCCAAATCATGCACTTTGCCGTTCACGGAAAGCTTCAAACTGTCCCGGCGGTGTCCAGACCTCCAGTCCTGAAGCCTGTGCACTGTTCCCGTCGCGTCCACGACAAAGTGCTTGCTGTGGTCATCCTCGTCAAACACCAGGTTGTTTTTGAAAATCTCGCTCCCGTACAATCTCTCGCGGCCAGGGGCCGAAATAAAACAAAAACCATCCTGGAGCTGGCAATTACTCGTAGCCAGCGCTGCGCGCCACGACCCTCGCCCCTTCGCCCGCGCGTTAAAACGGGACGCGCAAAAACGGCCGCGCTTGCCCCTAGGCCGGCTTCAACCGGACAGTTTCTGGTAATGCCATACAATGCAATGCATCGCGCTGTGATGTTGCAAGCCCTGTGAACTACTGCGCCCGCCGTTGGGGGGAACAAAACTGCCCGTGGAAGTTTCGAGGGCTACAGGGGTAACAGGGTGCTTCAGGAGGCCGTGGCATTTCGAGACAATTGTTTCTTTTGTGGTTATCTCGGAACCGCTGAGAGCGCCGGGCACCATCTGAGCCCTCGGGCCCTGGAAGTCGGAGGGGCTCGCGGGAGCTCGAGCGGTCGTGAAACGCGGCGGCAACAACTTGTAACTACCCCACGCCCCAGATCCTCATCAAACCCCAACTGCCACAAATGCTCCTCCCCAGGTGGGAAGGCATAGAAGTCTGCCGTGATAAAGTGAACAACGCCAATCCTCCGCATTCGTGGATGCCACACCATGGCAACATGACCTCTGTCGGGAACTTCCATCACGTCGGGCGCACGAAAGGCAAACATATGTGCCCTACAAGCTCTCGAGCATCAGATTGCACGACGGTGTGTGAAAAAGGCCAGAGGGCGATTCCACGTCGAAAGGCCGCGACGGCACTCGCGCAACCGCCTCGAACCACTATCACAAAACCTTGCCAACCACTGAGACTTCCCGAATGTGCCCCCAGAGGGCGCGCAGATGGCCTCGGCGCTGGCAGAAATACCCCGAAACGGCACAAGAGCGCTACTGAACAACCCCAAAACCCGCTCAGATTTCACCACGACGGCCCCACCGCACTACTCTGGGAGAGCTCAACAGAACCATCGTGCCCAACACGGCCACAAAATCTCAGACGGGCCCCTGACAGGCCCCCGACGAGTCCCCGCAGAACCCCAGACAAAACCCAGAGAGGCCCCCAAGAGGCCCGACTGAGGCCCACTAGCAACTTTAACTGCGCTTTCAACAAAAAAGGAAGAGGGACATGGAGGATGAGGCGGGAAGAAAGGAGAAGAGGATGGAAAACGGTGATGTAAGAGGGCCCCCTGAAAGGGCGGAGCAGTGTCGTGCAAACCCTCGGACTCGGGCAACGCAAGGAGCTCCTATCAACGTGGGAGTGCTGATGCACATGATGGAGAACGGGCTGGGAACCCTCTCACGGACAGCATGGGTGGAGATCCGCTCCACGTGAGGGGCGTGCCGACATGGGCGTGGCAACGCTATGAGAATTCCGCCGCGCCTCCACTGCTGCCAAAGGCGGGTCCCCCCGAGAAAGACATGGTACATGTGAGGTGTGTGCTGACACAAGGGCGGCAATACCATGCGCACCCTTCGTGGAGGCCGCAGGTGGGGCTGACATGGGAACGATCCGTCCAAAGGGGTGCGCCGGCAGTGGCACCACGAGGCGAAGGAAGCCCTTCCACAGGGGGCGCGGCTGGAGCTTCGTACGCAGCACGATCCTTGTGCGGGAGGTGCCGACATGGGCGGGCAATACGAAGATACACACGTTTCTTCCTAGCTCGGCGCGCGGTTCCCTCCGACCCCTCGTTTTGCTAAGTGGGGCGGTGAGGACATGAGAGGAGTTAGATCAAGGGCTCAATCAGAACATCGACAACTGCGTAATGGGACGGCCCCGAGAACGGAGTCCAAAAATCCATGATGGGCCCGAAAGAACCCGGAAGCGGGGGCAAGGTTAATTCAGCTCGCAGGCTCTGGCAACAACGAAGTCCCCCAGTCGGCCGATGAACGTCACCGCATTCGGCACGCGACCAAAGTTGTTTCTACATCCGAGCCCCCGAGGTGCCCCCACGAAGACCTCGGAGGCTCCGCCAGCCAGCACGAGGGAGTCGAGAGACACGCCCTGGGCAAGGCGGGGCAAGACGGGAGGGGCCCGAACTTCCCAACCAAGGACGAGGATGTCACTCTTCATTTTTGGGCGAATCGAGCGGCCCTATCTCTGCTACCCCCCCGCGCCCCTCCCTCGAGAGTCGTTCGAGCCCCCGGGAGCCCCTCGCTCTGCCGAAGGGCCAGGAGAACATGAACGCCCGAAGGCCTGCACAAGCATGAGGGATCCGAAAAACCTGAGGACGGGGATTCAAGGTTGTTTATTAATGCGTAGTTTTTCATCTGGGCCCCAGGAGCCTCCAAAATCTGCGGAGGTCTCTGTGGGCTGCCGTGGACCTCGGGGGAAGGGGCTTCCGGCGATATCCGAGATGGGGGATGCGTCTGCCAAGGAATTCTTCAATATGATCAATCCGATTACGTGCCACTTTCGGCCAGCCATATCCGATTGGGCCCCAGCATTCCGCCGACATTCCACCTTTCATCACTCCTGATTGTTATCCCGTCGGGGCGGCTGGGGGAGAACAGACGGGTGCCCACGCGTTCCTCGGGGCGCCCGCCTTGCCCGCGGCGTCGGGGAGACGGAGGAAACAAAGAGGGACGTCAAGAGGATGAGGATAACGAGAAGGACGAGCAGGGGGGTAGCAGGAAGAGGAGGACCGCGGGGGAGCCCGACCGCTTCGCAGGCCCGCAAGGGCCGCATTGGAGCTCCCTGAGGCCGTCTCGGAGGCTCTTGGCTCATCATGGGGCCTCCTGGGACTGTTTTGGAGCCCTCTGTGGGATGCATATGGATCCCCGAATGGTCGTCCACGCACCGCCCTGGCCACCCACACATTGTCACAATGGAGCGCAACCGCCCTCGCGGGAGGCTGGCCTCCTAGTTGTGCTCTCCCTGGGTTTCATCGCTGGGGTTCCCCTCGTGCTCGAGCCTGCCAGGAAGTTGTCCGCTCTGTATTGATTAAATCATTGCGTCAACGTGTGTGTAAGTGTTGAGTCGTGGTGTGCCCCTTGCGCGTGTGTGGCACCCATTCTGCAATTCTCGACTGAATTATCCAATATGTTGTGTAACGCTGCCCCTGGAGGCCTTGCATTTGAGGAGATCCACAGTCATGTCTGCGTTGTATTCTCAAGACGTGCTTTCTAATGCACAAACTCAATCTGGAAATCCGCAAATGTGTTCGCAATTTGGTTTTTGCCCCTCTACGGTACGGAAGCGAAAATGCGCCGCTTTAGATTGATCGCGCACTGGCAGGCTAGTTTGGATAGTGCATTCGTTGGCTAGCCGTGGGCTGGCACAACTGGAGAAAGCAGCGCGAGACGTTTCCATGGTTCATCTGACAAAGTTGGTCCCAATATCGCGGTGGCTCTCAATGCAGCTCTGGCTCCCAATGATGCTGTGGTCCAAATGGCTCGATGCAAATTCCATGTGAAAGCGGGGCGTTCGATGCAGAAGGTTGGCGCTTGTGAGACTGCAACAGGACAAGTGTTTTCGAAGAGGAGGACTTGGAGCATGAGGAATAAGAAGAAGAAAAAAACGCCACTGCTGATTTGCAAGGAGGAAAACGCATCCATGCCCCAACGGTCGTCTTCACCTATTGTTGTCCCAGGTCGTGGATTCGGTTCTCGGCATAATGATTTGTTTGCTGATTCGGTGTCGCCTGGGAACGATGCGAGGGCACCATTGGTCAGCATAGCTTGCAACGTGAATTTTCAGAAACATGGTGTTCGTCGCTCTGCGTCCGCTGCTGTGGAGAATAGCCCAGATGATGCTCGAGATTTCTCTGATCCTAATGAGGATGCCACGTACGCGGTGGCATCATTGATTAGCAAGGCTTGCAACGTGCACATTAAGCAATATAGGTTCCGTCGCTCCCCGTTTGTTGTTGTCGAACATTTTGCAGCTCTCGCTCGTGAATTCCAGGTCTGCTCGGAAGATAATCGGGAGCTTCGGTTTTGGAATGCTGGTCAGTTTTTCTTCGAGCGTGGTTCGTTGGGGCTGTCTTGCACGGTTTGCGGCAGGTGAAGGCCAATGCGGATCGGTCGTCCGCTCTGGCGGTAGATGCGAAGCACCTCCACGATAGCTTTATGGAGCTGTTAGAATTAGAAAGTAATGACTGCTCGGAAGCGTTCCCATGATGTTTTGTATTATATCGTTCTCTTATGTTCAGTGCACCAGCTCACCACTACAGCTCAATGGTATTCGGGGGAGTTCTCCAGTGAAGCCCAGAGTCCAGCTATCTTCCCGAGGAGCGCAGGGCAGCGGGAACTTTGCACGCTGCCTGTGTGTTGTAAAGTAGCGGGGGTTCCCGCCCATTGTCCAGCAATCTTCCCGTGGAGCACGCGGCAGCGGGAACTTTGCACACTGCTTGTGTTTTGAAGGATTGTAAGGGACTCCTTGAACAGGTCTTCGTTTTGCATGTCGTTGCCGAGTTTGCAGGTGAAACAACAGAAATAGATACTGATGTGTTTGACGTATCAAGGTGTACTTGCTACTTGCAAATACTTTGACATCAACGGTGTCGCCTGCCGCCCGTAGGTTCCTCACGGTGGATGTACTTGAGTGTCTGGTGAAAGCTGGCTTCTCTGTTGTGCCGTCGCATAAATATAGCATACAATTTACAAGTATGTGTGTTATACCGATGTTTTCTTCTCTGTGGAACAATATATGTGGTGCAATCTGGATCGTGCAATCAAGAATGTGCAGAATACGTGGTTACACGTACGAGGTGCAATACAAGTTATACGATACACGTAAACCATTCGACGTGGCACAATCTATGCGGTGCAAGCTGTGCGGTGCAAACTAAAAGAAAAGAAAAAGAAACTACAAAAAAGAAACAAAGAACAAACTAACTAAAAAAAAAAAAAAAAAAAACTAAAAAAATAAAAAAAAGAAAAAAAAAAAAAAGAAAAAAAAAACGAAGACCTAAAACTAAAAACCTAAAAACTAAAATAAGCCGTGCGTTGTGCGATGTGCAGCCCATGTGATGCAATATACGCGGCTCAATTCTGTAATGCAATGTATGTGGTACACAGAACGTGGTACAATCTACGTGATACCATATACGCGGTGCGCAATGTATGTTGTACAACCGACCTTTGCGGACCCACTAGCGCGGACCAGTATATGTGGTGCAACCTATGTTGCGCAACATAATGTGGAATAGATGTTGGATTTGCGGATATATGCTGCGCTCCACATCGGACACATGAAAACGAATCCCAAGCACCGAATTGGCGCACAAGTGCGCCCTTGGACTCGAGATGCTGAACTTCCAGGCAGCCCCTGCAGCACCGCCCCCCAACAAATCTGACCCTCCGAACCCCCAACTGGGAGCAGCAACCCCCGAACTCGAATGCAAAGAACGGCGGATGGGGAAGCGGTGGATCAGAAACGTTGGGCCAGGGCGGTTGCAAATATCGCGGCACGAATTCCCGAGCCCGTGCCTGGGTCTTTTGCTCGGATGTCGGCCTGCACTGCCGTCCCAAGGCTTTTGGAGGGTGAAGCGGTTGGCTCTCACTCAAGCGCAAGTTTACTCTCACAACGAAGAACAAAAATCGCACCTGATTGCAGGAACGGGAACGGCACTCGGAGGGCAAATCGTGCCCCCCCCAACGGACTCCGCTGTCGAATTCGAATGCACAGCAAAAACCATGACATCAGGCGGGGAATCACTGCCACAGGAGACTGCCTGGGAAAATCGCACGGACAAGTACCCAAACATATATTTGCGATGCATGCCGCACTCCGCGCAGACCGCGAAGACGAAATGCTCCGTACAAGCTCCGCCAGAAGGTGCATTAAGAACGTTCTGGCGGCACTGCGCCGGAACATTCTGCAACAAATCCGCCCCGCAGCAACTTGGCCCAGAAATGGCAGACATCGTATCTTCGCCATAATTTTCTGGAGGCCTCCCCGGAATGAATCAAAAGTTGGGGAAAAGGGATAACATCGGATCAACGTCAAGACCCACGCGAAATCGCGCCGAGTCCAAAACATTTGCAACCGATGTGGTGCAATTTTACGTGGTGCAATCTACGTGGCGCAATCTATGCTGCGCAATCCTGGCGGCGACGGGAAGCGACGCGGCGGCGACGAGGCAGCGACGGGGCGGCGACGGCGACAACATAGCCGCCAAACCCGCAGACAGGCCCTGACGACGGACGGCGACGACGAATCCACGGAGCGGCGACGGCGACAACATAGCCGCCACACTGGCAAACAAGCCCAAACGACGGTTGGCGACGAGGCGGAGACGGGGCGGCAACTGCGACAGCACAGCCGCCAAATCGACAGACAGGCCCAGTTTACGGCGAGAAAGCTTAACCCATGATTGCCTACGCTGTTCGGGGAAAAAAAAGAGTCAACGGCAACAGGCGGAGTCTCGAACATCGCTGCAAATCTGATGGCGCACGTGTGGTTATGATAATGTTTTATATTGTTTTGCAACTCGCCCTGAGGACAAATCCAGCGGCCCAGAAAATCCCAATCCCGCTCTTAACCTGCAGGCGCCCACTGGCCCCAGCATGCGCGCGTGGAGTGCTGACACTCGGCGCGGCATCCCAGCACACCCGCCACTGAGATGCACGAGGCCCCAGAAAAAAAAGCAACCGAACGCTTACCTAACCTAACTTCTTCATCTGCTTCCTCACGCTCGCCAGTCCCAGTAGAGCTGGAGCCCTCGGGCGCTTCTTGGCGGGCGTCTCAAGAATGGCCCCAGTAGACCCGCCAGCGGACGAAGCCCCCGACGAGGAAGCGGCGCCCTGGGAGGCAGCGGCCACGGTGGTCGAAACCGTCGCGTCACCGAGCGTGCTGGGCAAGGTCTTGAACCACGTCTGAAACTCCTTGTGGTTGGCGAGGCACTCGTTGTAGAAATGGCAGCTGGGGGACGGTCGCTTCTTCTCGCCAGCGACGGCTGGCATTGGCAGCTTGACCACACAATCCTGCAAACTCCATGCGTTTGACCACTCCCAGGCTCCAGCGATCGTCAGCCACTTCGGAAGAGCGGCCTCGAATTTCCCGAACACAGATATTCGTTTGAACGCATGGTCCTCGGGCTCGACCTCGGACGGACATTCTGGGAGAAGCTTGTACGGCGAGAATATTTCCCAATTGACCACCCCGCTGCCGTCGACCGGGATGTCTTCGCCGACGGACGCGCCTATGAGCGCGATCTGCTGGCGCACCTTGTCTGCGATGGCGTCCTTGCCGAAAACGGTGACCCGAGTGTTGGAATGCCAGCCGGTGGACTTGTACAGAAGCTTATGCAAGGACTGCCTGTCGGCTTTGATCATCAGGGCGATCGTAGCCTCTGTGATGTTGAACATGGCGGGGCCGTGGGAGTCAAAGAAATGCTTCGGCAACTTGAAGCACCACTTGTCGCAATCAGGAATGCTATTGGCGTCAGTGTTGCGCGGCGCCTGCGGCTTCGGAAGGAACATCCCACTCATCACAGCTTTTCTGCAGTTCGGGATTTTGTCGGGGCAGCTTTGCAACTCCTGCACAATCGCGGCAAAATCGTTCAAGAGTTCCTGTCGCTTCTCCGTGGCAACGTGGTTCGACCAAGCATCCTCTAACTGGCGAGTTTTGGCCATTGCGGCAGCTGAGGCCCTGGCGCCAGTCGCCATTGGTGGTCTGTCGCGGGTGCCGTCGAAGAGAGCGCGCAACTACTCCCTGCCTCGAGCACAGGTTGCTGCGACGACCTCCGTAGGAAATGTCAGAACACCCAACAGGACTGACAACCCCAAGGGTGGTACAGAAGAGTCCCAACCCTACTGTGCGGAGCACGGCTGGTCGCATCAAGCAGGCGCCGCGCAGACGACCCGCAGACGGGCGGGCCACCCAACAAGAGGCTAAGAAAAATCAGCGACGTTTCACATGCATGATTCGTATCACCGTGGGGGCCGCATTCCCATCAAATTCGCTTCCCGCGCGCAGCAAGGACCGCGCAAATTACGTAGACGGGCGGGTCGCCTGAAAACTGATGGAGAAAAACCAACCGTTCCGTTTGTATTCTGGGCCCCAAGGCGAGGCGACGCATTCCCACTCAATATATGCGCTCCCCGCGCGAAGCCAGCACCACCAAGGCGACCCGCACGCTGGCGGGTCACCCGGAAACTGGCCGGGCAGAAACGGCCGTGGCACTTACACTCCAGGCATCACCATGAGGTTGCGCATTCCCACTCAACACGTTCCCCGTGTGACGCAAACACCAACCAAGCAAGTGGCCAACGGGTGAGTGGGTCATCAGAACATGTTTCAAAACAACCAGCTGTCGCATGGGCATTCTCAATCGGGGCGTTTCCCAATGGCGTGATGTTTTCGAAATCGATGCGCTTCCCGTGCGAAGCAAACGCCACGCGGGTGACCCACGGGCGGGTGACTCACCCGAAATCTGATTGACAACAACCAATTGTGTCACTTGTACTCTGGGCCCCACCATGAGGTCACGCATGCCCAACCAGGAGTTTCCCACATGAGATAGCACCACGCAGGTTACCCACGTACGGGTGGGTAACCCGACAACTGGTTGAGAAAAAAAAAACTCGTCTCCGTTGCAACCTTGACCCCAACGTGGAGTGACGGACCCCGTGCAAGACGCTTCCTGTGACGCAGGCACCACGCAGGTGACCCGCGAACGGATGGCTCACCCGAGCAACTGGCTGGCACAAACCATTTGTGTCACTTGCATCCTGGGCCCCAGCATGAGGTGATGCATGCTCAACCACTGGGCCTCTCGCATCATGCAAACGCCGCGCAAGTGACCCACGGGCGGGTGGGTCACCCGAACACTGGTTGGGAACCAGGAGCATGTGTCACGTGCATTATGGGCCCCATC
>CAUYUJ010018148.1:553744-568744 GCA_963575745.1 Prorocentrum cordatum
GACGACGACGACGACGACGACGACGACGACGACGACGACGACGACGACGACGACGACGACGACGACGGCGACGGCGCCAACGGCGACGACGACGACGAACACGACGCCGCTGACGACGCCGACGCCGACGACGACAACGACGACGACGACGGCGACGACGACGACGACGGCGACGACGACGACGCCGGCGACGCCACCGACGACGCCGACGACGACGAAGAAGACGACAACGAAGACGACGACGACAACGGCGACGACGACGACGACGCCGACGGCGACGACGACGACGACGACAAATACGACGACGACGATGACAACGACGACAACGGCGACGACGACGACACCGACGACGACGACGACGACGAGGCCGGCGACGACGCCGACGTCGCCGGCGATGTCGGCGACGACGCCGAAGACGACGACGACGACGAAGACGGCGACGACGACGACGACGAAGACGACGACGACCGCGGCAGCGACGACGAGGGACGACGACAGCGACGCCAACGACGACGCCGGCGACGACGCCGGCGACGACACCGACGACGACGACAGAAATTAACGACAACGACGACGACGGCGACGACGACGAAGACGACGACGACGACGACGACGACGACGACGACGGCGGCGACGACGACGACGACCGCGACGACGACGACGGCGGCGACGACGGCAACGACGCCCACGACAACGCAGAGGACGACGACGACGGCGACGACGACGACGCCGACGTTGACGACGACGACAACGAAGACGACGACGACGCCTTCGACGGCGACAGCGCCGACGACGACGACGGCGATGACGAAGAGGACAAAACGGCGACGAAGACGACGACGACGACGACGGCGGCGACGACGGCGACGACGGCGACGACGCCCTCGACGACGCGGACGACGACGACGACGACGACGACGACGCCGGCGGCGGCGACGACGACGGACGACGACGACGACGACGAGGACGACGACGGCGGCGACGAAGACGACGACGGCGGCGACGACGGCGGCGACGCTGGCGACGACGCTGCCGACGACGACGACGACGTAAACGACGACGACGACGACGACGACGACGACGACGACAACGCCGGCGACGCCGCCGACGACGACGACGACGGCGACGAAGAAGACGACGACGGCGACGACGACGACGACGGCGAAGACGACGACGACGACGACGACGACGACGGCGACGACGACGACGACGACGACGACGGCGGCAACGACGGCGACGACGTCTGGCAACTGACTTCTCGCTCCCCCCACCGCCCCCCAGAGGGGAGGGCTCGCGCTGCACCGTCTGCCCGAGCGCCAGCCGCCGCACGGCCAGCACCACGCTTTGGCCGCCCGCGTTCCCCCTTCCGGGCGCGGGCGCGGGGAGGTAGCTGGAGGGGGGGGGGGACGTCGCCGTCGTCGCCCTCTAACCCTTTCTCACTTGACTCCTGTTCCCTCATCCGCCATCCTATTTCCTTGAAATAACTATCCGATTCCTATCGCACCCCGAAACGCGTCAGCAAGGCGGTCTAACCGTTTCGCCAAAGACTTCCTTGCGAATTGTGACCCTGAAGCTGAAAGTTTGCAACAACTTCACGGATGGAGGGCGGCTCCTTTTCAGAATGTGAGGGCGGCTCCTTTTCAAGTTTGCGCCGCACACATTCGTCGTCAAACGTTGCAAGAGCTTCACAGATAGACGACGGGCGGTTTTCAAAATGATGGTTGAGTTCCCAGTCGGTGAGCTTAAATAACACAGCCACCAAGGAGCACTACACGCAAGACAGGGACGTGCTGAGCTGGCGCGAAGCGCTCCCTCTGATGCGCGAAGCGCTCCTACATTCAATAACGCATACGATACGAGAATGTCTTTTCTGGCACTCGGCGCCGGCTCCGAAGCTTTGTTTGGCATGACTCCGCCGCCGCCGTCGGGGGGCCAGGGAAAGCTCCAACGAGGCGCGGGCGCGGAGGGCGGGCGAGCGCCTCGACCCAACGGAACTGCAGAGACAAGGAGTGGGACGGGCACCGAGGACGGGAACAGGGCGGAGAGATCGCCCAAGACGTGCCTCGCGGGATTTAAACCCACGGTTTTGCTCAAACCTACGAGTTGAATTCCCAGTCAGCTACCTTAACTGAACACAGCCACCGAGGAGCACTACACGCAAGACTGGGACGCGCTAAACTGGCGCGAAGCGCCTCCTCTTATGCGCGAAGCTAGAACCATCGCGCGCGCTTCGCGCGCGCTCAGGTTCTAGCAGGCCCCAGACCTTGACGAATTCATTGCTCCACTGAAGTAGTGGACCACAGTCCACGCATGCCAATCTGCATTCTGAAAGGCCTTCGAGGAAAATGTTTGTGTTAGGGGGGCGGAGACCGTATGAATCGGGTTCCCAGAAGGCATTCTGGGAGCATGGGTTTGGGGGCGTCTTAGGGGAGCCTGTTGGGGCGTGCCGTCGTCGTCGTTGTCGTCGTCGTCGTAATGTCGTCGTCGCCTATTGGGGCGCGCCGTCGTCGTCGTCGTCGTCGTCGTCGCCGCCGCCGTCGTCGTCGTCGTCGTCGTCGTCGTCGTCGTCGTCGGTTCAAGAGGGCACTTGGGGCAAAGTTGTGCGAAACGATCTGCGGAGGGCCGCGAGAAGGCGATCAGTCATGTTCCCAATCAACTTCCCAGACACCTCTCCGGGGACATGGTTTGTTGGGGTGTGTTGGGGGGTCTCTTGGGCGTTCCCTGGGGGCCCCTTGGGGGCCTCTGGGAACTCTCGGGCCCATGATGAACCATGTCCCTGGAAGGTTTTCTGGGGACATGATTTCTTGGGGTGTGTTGGGGGGCCTCTGGGGCGTTCCCTGGGAGCCCCTTGGGGGTCCTTGGGCGCCTCACGGGGCTTCGTGGGAGCCTCTTGGTGGTCTCCAGGGGCCTACAGGCGGCCTCTATAGAGGGCCAGAGACATCGAAATATCGGTTGGCGGTCCCCCTCTGGACCCTCTCTTGGGGAGCTCTTGGGGCACAGTTGGGTTATCTGGGGAGCCTCCTGGGCCGTCTCGGGGCGCTCTTCCAGGCCTCGGGGCCCGTCTTGGAGCGATCTGAAGGGCCTCCAAGCGAGGCCGTCAGGGAGCGCTGGGAAGCGGGGGAAGCGAAAACGCCTAAATTCTTCAAAAACCATTGGAAAAGTATTGAATCTTGTTTCCCAGGGCCCTCTTGGGGAGCCTCTTGAGTCCGTCCTGGAGCGTGTTGGAGTCCTCGTCAGCCGTCTTGAGGGCATCTTGGGCGTCTTCGGGGCCTCTTGGGACCGTCTAGGGCCCTCTCGGGACCTCCATTAGCCTGTCGTGGCCTGCTTCGGGGCGGGCCCGGGCCGCCTCGGGACCCCTCTGGGCCTTCTCTCGGCGCGCTCTAGGGGCACACTTGGGTTGTCTGGGGAGCATCCTGGGTCGTCTTGGGGCCCTCGTCGGGGCCTCGTGGGCCTTCTTTGAGCGATCTGAAGGGCCTCCGAGGCCGTGAGGGAGCGCTGGGAAACGGGGGAAGCGAGAACGCCAAAATCCAAAACACTCGGAAAACGAGCGAGTCTTGCCTTCCAGGGCCCTCTTGGGGAGCCTCTTGAGTCCGTCCTGGAGCGTGTTGGAGTCCTCGCCGGCCGTCTTGAGGGCATCTTGGGCGTCTTCGGGGCCTCGTGGGACAGTCTTGGGCCTTCTCGGGACCTCCATTAGCCTGTCGTGGCCTGCTTCGGGGCGGGCTCGGGCCGCCTCGGGAGCTCTGGACTCCCCCCCGCAACTCCTGGTGGGCACCGATGGGGGGAACAGGCAGCGGCCCGCCCCCCACCCCCCTGGGCCTACTCCGAGATAGAGAATCATGTTCCCGGGAAGCTTTCCGGCAGCATGATTTGTTCGGCTCTCTAAGAGGGGGGCCTCTGGGGGCTTACCGAGGGGCGCCTTTTGGCTTTGTTGGCAAACCTAGTGGAAACATGGTTGGGGCGGCGGGCGGAAACCCAAGGAATCATGTTCCCGAAAAAACTATCTGGGAATTATTCACTGCGTGGGGATCCCCATATGTGCATCTCCTTGCTGGCGCTCCCTTGGTGGTGGGACTCGGTGAGGACGAATCCGGATTTAAGTGTGACTGAGCTGCCTCTCTCTCTCTCTCTCTCTGCTCTCTCTGTCTCTCTCTCTCTCTCTCTCTCTGCCCTCTCTCTGTCTCTGCCTCTCTTTCCCTGCCTCTCTCTCTCTCTGCCTCTCTCTCTGCCTCTCTCTCTCTGCCTCTCTCTCTCTCTCTCTCTCTCTCTCTCTCTCTCTCTCTCTTGCGGTCTTCTCCTGGTCGGCGCCAAACTTCTCGCTCAAGGAGCCGTCGGACACGTAGGAGCCCGCATCTGTGCGCGCGCCCTGGACTCACCCACGGCCCAGTGGTGCCTCCGCTGTTGCCAACCGATCAGGAGGCCGCGCGATGAGGCCACACACACAATGCCGCGCACGCATCCCGACGACCCCGAGAGCCAGCACGTGCACTCTCTTCGACACCCGCTGCTACAGGAACACGACGCTGCTGCAGTTGCCGCCGCAGTCGCCGATGTCACCACCGCCACCACCGCCGCCATTGTTGAAGTCACTGCCGCGGCATCGCGAGCCTCGTCTGTCACACCACGGTCGACCAGCCCGTCCCCGCGAGACGGCCCCACAAGCGGCGCGGCCCCTGGCAACCCGCCGACTCACGAAGACGCCGCAGCTCAGGCCACCGACGCCGAGGCAAGTAAAACACGTGAGCGCACCCTCGACAGCCCGTGGTCCATCTTCCGACATGCAGATGCCCGTGGTTCCTCTTCCGACATGGACACCCAACCACCACGACGGCGAGCACGCTACGCATCACCCGCCAGGCCCCAGGCGCCTCCAGGCCCTGGTACGCCCCACCCAGCCCTCAGGCCACCGACGCGCAACTTACGCAGCACCATCCAGCGCGACCCAGCGGTCCCCGTGCCGCCGACGAGCATCCTCACCTCCCAGTACCAGAACGGCTTTGCGCTTGGTAACAGTGGCGTGACTACAGAGGACATCAAAGACGCCCTGCGACTCCACGACCATCCTCGATTCACCCATGACCCAACGCTCCAAGCGTTGGCGCCGTGGACTGACATCATGCAGAGGCCCCCGAACCGACTCACTTGGGTGCTGGAAGACTCGGGTGGGAACTCAGGCGAGACGATCTTCCCCTACCTCACTTGGGACCTCCGTGAACCCACCACTGACACGCCCACGGTCTTCTGGCACGGGACCCGCGGCGACCTTGCGGCTCGTCTCGCTTTCAACGGAGGTCACCTCCTGCTGGGCCCCCGCCGTGAAGCGAAGGGTCGAACCGCCACAAATGTCGGCCGCACGTACGTGAGTGTGCACCCGTCGCTGGCCGCGTGGTACGCGGTGCCGCCTCACCCGCCCTGCAGCCTCGAAGACGACACCCTCGCCTGGGGACCCATCGCGCACTGGATGTGCGAGGCTACCAAACCGCCGCGCGGTGAGAACTGGCACAACTTCGTGAAAGGGGAGGCTCACGGAGCGCGCCTCATCTACCCACGGGTCCTGGGCCTACTCATCCGCATGGACTGGTGTGCCCCCACCGAAGCTGCCTCCAGGTGCCGTGCCCTCCCACACACCTATGGCATGGGCGACTGTGCGCACGCCCTCCACATTGCCGGCTTCGATCACCCAGACCTCCGCGAGGCGGCTGAAGCCCGCGACCAGAAAGCAAACACCTGGCGCCGGCTGGACACCGCGGCAGCGTGGCCACCGCCGCAGGCACTATACTCGCCAGAGGCAGCGCGAGCATGGGCTACACAGCACTACGACACCGAAGCAGCCACCAGGGCCGACCCCGACCAGCCCCGTCCGCGCGCCTCGCTTCGCAAGCTCCAGCTGGACCCGCAGCCACTGATCGACCCGGTGTACACTGGCTTGCAGGCCGTTCCCGTGCGGGGGCAGTCCGACGTACGAGCGCCGCGCCCCAGCGGCTCCAGCCCTGGGGCCGCGTCTGGCCCATCACACACCTATCAGCCAGGTGCCGCCCTGGGACACAGTCCAGACCGCCCATCGACGACATCGGGAGCCGACGACCGCCGTACGCCGTCCCTCATCAGCGCGGCCGCCGCCCTCGCCCGAGGCCATGCCCGCTCACGGCGATCCGCCTCGCGTTCGTCACGGCAGAGCGGCGGAAACTCCACCTCTCACAGCAGCGACAACGAGACGTGGGAGCACATCGAGACGGAAGAGGAGCCGACCGCCTACCACGTCCTCGCCTTCCACGTCCGCGATGTGCGGGCCCGTGTGAACGCCCCTGGCGTCGAGGTCTGGCTTGACCCGGGCGAGCTTCACGATGGCGCCTACCTACCGTGGGGGGCGACCGTTGTGGGCCACCGCGTTATCGACCCTGCGGTTGCGGGTCGCGATGGCTGGGTCATCCTTCACCACGACCATGGCGATGCCACTACCAGGCTCTGGGCACCGACCCAAGTCCACGTCAAGGCGGACGACACTTGGCGCACGGTCATGATCCCAGCGGACCTGGGGCCCCAGTGGATCGAGCGCCATGCTGACGACGCTCGCCTCCCCGCGGAGGTGTCCGCACTACAGGCCAGTCCTGGTTCGCCGACGTCTGGCCCTTGTGGGATCGACCCCGACCCCACCCAGACGACGCAGTCACCGACGAGCAAGCGTTCCCGCCCCAACCAGGACGCTGGACTTGCCTACAGTGCCGATTCCAATGCTGTCAGTATTGTGCTGCCCGCCGCAACACGCAGCTCGGCACCTCGGGCCAACCAACGTGCCCGGACTGCTCCCTCAGCGGACTACGTGCACCTATGGACTGGTCTACGGACCACTCCTTGCAAACAGCTGGACTGTGGAGTTGGGGGGCGGGGGGGGGTGCGGAGGACAGGGTAAGAGGAGGGAGGGGATATGGGTGGGGGGGGGGGGGGGGGGGGGGGCGAGGGTCGAGGCGGGGGGGGGGGGGTGTGGGTGGAGGGGGAGGGGGGGGGGGGGGGGGATGGGCAGATTAGGTGAAGATGTTGGGGAATGAGGGATAGAGGCGGGGGGGATGAGGAAGATAGGGGGGGGGTCCGGGGTCTAGTAATGAAATGGATGCCTCCGCACATCCTCGCCCGCCACTACGGCAACGCGCCAGCCCAGCACGACCTCAAGGAACCCCCCCGAGCGCCTTCAGGCCCCGGGGGGGAGCCTCCGCAACCAGGCCAAGCAGGATACCAGGGTCAATGGTATCTACCACCGAGGCCGCGTCGCGTCCTCAAGCAGGGATTGCCCGACGGCACGAGGCGGCCACCAGGGTTCGCAGGAACGGGGATGCCTGAAGACCCGTCTCCCGACCAACCGCTGTGGAAGGAAGGCTACGTGCTCTTCGGCCCTCACCAGGCCCTCAAGGAGGATTTCATCTTCAACATAGCGGTCCGCCGACCTTACTCCCTAGCCATCACCAACATGCACAGGGATCGTGTCACAGTCAGGACCGTCTGCGAGTCTATCGCCGAGCGCATCCACACTACCCGCACGCGCTGGCGAGATGTGGTACTGTACTGGGATGCCGAGGGCGGCCCTGGGCCTCAAGCTCTCGACTACGACATGCGCCTCTTTGACGCCATGGTGAGTCGTGCCACGACCGAAGCCGAGTTGAACCACGACCGCAGCAACCGTGGTAGCTTCTGTCTCTATGGACCAGCGCACCAGCGGGCTGTGAACATCACGGTGCTCCCCGAGCCGCAGAACATTGACTACGTGGGGCATGTACGGCGCTACTCACCCGTCGGGGAGACTTACCCAGACCATGCCTTCGAGCACGTCTATCAGGGCTGGCGGCGGCCCGACGTGCCGCCCATCCTCCCCGACACCCGCCCGCTCTCGAGAGCCGACCATCAGCGCTACCAACAGCACCAGCAGCGCACCCAGCAGCGCGACCAACGCGACGCAGGTCAGCCGAGCACGCCACGCAACCGCTCTCCCGCGCGCGTCCCGACAGGCGACAGCGCGGTGTACGGCGGGGGCGCCGCCTATCACCGTGGCCCCATTGGTGCCAGGCCCGCGGCGGCAGGAGCAGCCGCCTCCAGCTACGGCAACGCCCCCCACGCCAGGGTGCACCCAGCGGTCGTCGGCTACCCGCGTGCACTCGGGCAGGCTCCCCCACGGGCCACCTCGCCCGTGCCAGGGTCCACGCGTGCCTGGGGCCATTACCCAGGCCGCCACGACAGCACCGCCAGCAACCAGCCCGCAGTGGCACCCCCTGCGGCTTCAGCCCAGGGGGCTGCACCAAGCCGTGGCAGGACAGGGCGCCCCGAAGGATGGCGCGAGGCGAACGTGCGCGCCTGGCAACCGCGCCAACACACGCCCCCGCCAAACGTGGCCGCAGCGCTGCGCCCTGCCCAGGCAAAACCTGCCCCCCCTGAGCGCGAGCGGCAGCCGCTCGTCCCGCACGTCCTCACGCACACCCAGGCGCACCACAGCGCCTCCCCGCGGCACAGCGAGGGTAGTGCCCACCACGTCAGCCCCCGGCCCGACGCCGTCGACCCTGACCAGGCTGCAGCCTCGGCGGCGGGCGGCACAGGCGGCTCCCGCCCGCCCAGCCCAACACCCTGCGCAGCGCCGATCCGCTCCCCGAGCAGGGCGGACTCTGCGCGCGCTAACGCCCAGGTGGCCACGCCACGTGACCGCCACACGGGCGGGCGCGTCCCGCGCAGCCGGTCCTACAGCCGCCACAGCTCGCGCAAGCCCCCTGGGAGCTCCACGAGCTCGCCGCCTCGCGAGACTCAGGCTGACGGCCAAGCCTCCGAGGTGGTGCCACGTTTCGGTGCCCGCGCCATCGAACCTGGCGAGGTCGACCTCGAGCCGACGCCGTCCACGGACCAGGAGCTGCCACCGCCCACCCGCGTTGTCGTCGCCTTCGACGAGGCGCCGACCTTCGACCCCTTCAAGCACAAGTACTCCGTCAAGGGCCTCGCGGCGGGCTTCGGCGGCGGCTCACCGCTGCCCCCTCTGAGCCACGGCGGCCGCCCCGCCACCTCAGCCGCTGCCGCGGCAGCGGCGGCCCCGCGTGGGGTCAGCCCTGTCCGCAACGCGTGCCTCACGGCAGCGGGCATGGACGAGGCTCAGCGCCAGGCCACCGACCGCGCCGCTCGCCACGCCCAGCTAGTGGCTGACGCGTTGGCAGGGCGTGCGCCGCCGCAGCCACAGGGCCCACCGCCCGAGGCGAGCGCGGAGGGTGCACACGAACAAGCTGTTCCAGCTGATGCTGCTCATCACGGCACTGACGGGGCGGGCGCGCCGCCGCAGGACGGACCAGCGGTGTCGCGTGCGCAGTATTTGCGCGCGCGCTGTGCCGCTGCCGCGCCGAGCTGCCGCCGCTGGTTTGCTTTTGTTCTTGAGCTCGGCAGGACGGATCGAGGAGTCGCCTCCCTCTCCCCCTGCTGCCGTCTCACCTCTCCTCCCTCCGCCCCCCACGGTACAGGAGTGAGGAGGATTTTTCGAGGCAGTTTTGCCGATGTTTATGAACCCCCCCCGGCGCAGCGTCGACCATGCCTTGCCTATACTTCTGGCCCGACGGCGGCTTCAGCCCCGTCAAAGCCAATCTGCCGCGACGCCATGAGCTCCTACTGTGGCCAAGCCTTCTACCTGGGCGAGGGCCAGGCTGCCCTCCACCGCGCGGGGCGTGCTAACCCCAGCTCCACCGACGGAGACGGGCCAGGTCGCTCCATCCACCTCGTCAGCCTCAACATCACGAGTCTCCCAGCGAACTGGCCAACAATCACCGCTCTAGGTGTCGACCACAACGCCGCAGTCATAGCACTGCAGGAGACCCGACATGCCAAGCCTACCAGGCAAGCCATCGCTACCAACGCCGCCAATCCACACCACGGAGGATACCAGGCCAGTCTGGGACCTGACCTGGATCTGGCGCGTGCTCAGCGCAAAGCTGCTCACGGTGTCACGGACCACACGGTCGAGGGCAACACCGGCGCCTCGGGTGGGGTCGCCATCCTCTCTAAGGACGCCATCGTCGACTCCACCGTCGACGACATTGCGACCTGTATCGCCACCCTCAAGGCCAAGAAACGATGGCACGAGGCCTTCCTCCCGCTCTGCACCCAGCACCGCCGCAGGCGGCGACGAAACAACCACGGTCCCTCTGGGACTGGGATCTACATTGCGAGCCTCTACGGGGTCGCTGGAGGGGACAGCACCGATTTGTTTCGGCTTGCTGATTGCGCCGCCGCGAGGGTCGGCTCAGCCCCGTATTTCATTTGCATGGACGCCAACACGAACATCGACGACAATCCACATCTGCTGCACATGATGCAGCTCGGATGGTTTAACGTCGCTGAAGGCACACCAGACCACACCATGCACACATATGGCAATATCCCTGACTGGGACCGCGTCACCAAGTGCCCCCGCACTTCGCGCATCGATTATATCATCGCCAACCAAGCTGCGCGATCCCTTGTCACCGACTTCTGCTATCTGCGTGACTTGCCAGCGAAGCCCCATGTTGGCCTGCAGGTCACACTCGACCTCAGCCGCCTCGATCACACGGCCCCACGCCTTCTGGCCCCCACGCCTTACCCTCCAAACGACGGAGCTCATGAGGACCACGAACTTCAGGCATTAGGGACCCTCATCGCAGGACGATACCACGACCGCATGGAGCAGGCTGACACACGCGACGATGTGGGACGCATGTTCGCCCTGGCAAACGAGGCCAGCCATGAGTACCATCTCACCCGGCTGCGGGACCTGCCGCCCCCACCGCCAGACCACCAAAAAAGAAGGCCCCTACCATGCACGGGCTCACACCCACGTTCGAGGAGCGACCCGCTGTCCCCCGCGCCTTTCCCACCTACGGAGCTTCCACGATTCACATGAACCGCCTTCGCAAGCTCCATCGGCAACTTTGCGAGCTTCGCTTCATCGAACAGCACCATCATATGGACTGCCGTGCTATCCCGCCGCACCTGGCGCAACGCATCGACTGCACGTGGACCGCGGCCCGCCTTCTCTGCCACAAGTTGCGCCCCACGGCCCTCCTGGCCTTTCCTGACGCCTGGACCCCCGACGTGCCAGCACCACGCGGAGAGCACCTAGATCGTCTGATCCAAAACCTAGACACGGAGCTGGCGCGACGTGCAAACCGAGCCAAAGCTGAACGCATCAAGATCTGGGCTGAGGGTGTCCGCGAGCCAAGCGGGCGAAAGGCGGCCATATACGCACGGGCTGACGACTGCTCGCCCACGGCGTATCTCCGCACGCCTACCACTCCCGACGACGCACAGCTCCACTGCGACACCACCGCCTTCAACCCTGACGAAGCTAGCACGGACGATAGTGACGCCCACACCGACGCCGGCGGCTTCAGCCCCAGCGACGGTAGTTCGCTCGACACGGACAACGACGACGGCCACACTCGTGGCCCACCACCTGCCCAGGTTCCCGACGCCCTCCCCGCCAACGCTATTGTTGCCAACACCAAAGACATGCTTAAGCACATGGTCGACACCTGGGAGCCCATCTTGGGCAGGTACCGCGCTCGCGCGGGCCATGACGCCGAAGCTATGCCGACGTGGGCGGACTTCTACGACGAATACCGACAAGAGCTGCCTACGCCATCACCAGCAGCCCCTATCCACCTCACCGACGACCAACTCATCCACTTCATTCGCACCCGTTCACCGCGCCGCGCGGGGGGACTCGACGGCTGGACAACTAAGGAGGCTAAGGAGTTACCCGACGACATCCTTCGCCTTTTCGCCAGTGTCTTACGTGCTATGCAACGCACTGGCACCATCCCCGAGCCCCTCCTGCACGTGCCAAACCCGTGCCTCCGAAAAGGCCGAGGGGGACTCCCGACGGACCAACGACTTCTCTCGGTTCTTTCCGTGTGGATGTATGCGTGGGAAGCGCCGGCCTACCGTAGCCTCACGACCTGGCGGCAAGGATGGACCCATGCCACGAGCTTCGGCGCTGTTCCCAAAGCCACCATTGGGATGTCAGCACCTCTCTCGCCCTGCGCATCGAACACGCCAGGACTTTACTCCTCCCCTTAGCTGGAGCTGCCCTTGACCGACAGAAGTGCTTCGACTACCTCATCACGGACATCTGTCTAAACCTTGCGCTGCACGCGGGGTGTCCACAAGACATCGTTACTGTCCGCCGAATTTTCTACAGACACCACAAACGCTACATCCGCATGAACGGAGCGTACTCCAGGGACCTGGCCAGGACAAACGGTCACCTCCAGGGCAGCTCGTGGTCCCTGGATGACATCAAGCAGCTCATGTGCGTGTGGACAAAGAGGCAGCACCGATACGTTCCTCGATCACTCAGCACTACCTTCGTTGACGACAGCAACTCCACTACCCACACCGCTTCTGAGCTGCAGAAATCTCTCGACGAAACCGCCAAGTTTGATCGATTCTCAGGTCAACGCATTCACCCTGGTAAAGTGGCAGGGTGGGCGCTCACCGACGAGCTTCACGCCGCCGTACCCAGCTCACACTGGCGGATCGCCCCCTACGTGTGGTCGATTCCTTCAAGCTCGTCGGGAGTTACATCACCGCAGAGGCAGCGCCGGCTCCAGCCGCGCTTAACCTCACGGCCACCGCAGACGCCCGTGTACGGAGGGCGACTATCCGCCTGCCGCGCATTGGCAAGCTCCCGTCGCCGATGCTTATCAAGGCGCGGCACGCCCGATCCCTGGCTGCCAGCGTCTGCACCACGGGCACCGACATTCAAGCACCATCAGGCCCAGCCAAAACTGCCTACAACCACGCCCTCAAGGCGGCTATCCGCCCCAAGGGGAACAAGTGGGTCGAGTTCTGACTCTCATGGCCGTGTGCGTCCCAGGACACGCCCTGGAGATCGACGCCATCACGCAGCGTGAAGCATTCCTGTGCCTGCGGCGACAGGTTAACCGCGACGTTACACTCTGCAGGCTCGCCAGAGACCTCCAACACCACGTCCAGACCCTGTTTGGTGGAGGACCCGTCGGGCGACTCGTCCAGTCGCTCCAGCAGCTCCGATGGACCTGGCCCACATTTGGCATCATGTACGACGACTGGGGCTGCCCGATCAGCTGGCTGAATTTACCCCAAAACGCTTTCCTGCACATGCTGCGGGCCTCACAACGCAGGGCATTTCTGCGGAGGATCAAGCCACGGCGACACGACCTTGGCTACCTCGCCTCTGTCAGACAGGGCCTTGACCTCTTCGCCAGCACGTGGCTCGCGCGAACCAAAGGAGCAGCCAAATGCACTGCCTGGCAGCTGGCGCTCCTCCTGAACTACCTGTCGGGCGGGGACCACGCCCAACAGCGACGATCCCGATCCAACACGCCGGCAGACCCCAGCCCCATGTGCCGCTACTGCGACGAGGAAGAGGAAACTCAGGAGCACACTGTCCGCGACTGTAAGTGCTGGGCCCGAGAAAGAGTTCCTCTTACCACCCTCATCAGTGACGACCAGTGGGCCCGTCTTCCGCCGCACACAAGACACTGCGGGCTCTTCGACGAAGACCCAGCCCTCCTCGACCTGCAGGCCGACCTCGCGAGGGACCCGCTGCCACAGCCCATTCCGCGGCCACCCCCTGATGGTGATCCTGCGGCTTCAGCCCAGGACACCTACACCACCTACCTTGACTACGACACTGGTTGGACATGGGTCTATGCTGCCACGGACGGTGCGTGTACCAACCAAGCCATCCCATTGCTAGCACGAGCGGGTTACGGCGTCTACTACGGCATCGATCACCGCATGAATTACAGTGCACGCGTTCACGGCCTAACGCAGAACGCCCAGGTTGCGGAGACCCTCGCCATTGTCCACCTTACGGCATGTGCCGAACGGCCCGTGCACGTTTTCGTGGACAACCAGGCGGTGGTCGATGGGTTCCAAAGCATCATCGACGGACATCCAGCGCCGCAGGGCACGCACGCGGAGCTCTGAGAAAATATCCACCGATGTGTTATGGCCAAGCCCAACATGTTTCGCGTCGAAATAATCGCCAGCCGCCTGGGAGACCTGGGCATCGACCTTGGGCTCATCGGGCCCATCGCGGAGGAGTTCAACCGTCAGGCCGACGCCCTTGCCACAGCGGCGGCACGCACGCACGACCTTCCCGACGACATTGTTGAAGCTGCCAAAACACGACATCGCCAAGCGACCGTGCTTCATGGGGTCGCTGTCGCTATCTACGAGCGCAGACACCGTACTCTGCCGCTCCCACACCGCAGGGCTGGGTTTACAGCAGCGGAACTCAGCAAAATGGAACCGAAACCCCTGCTGTCGGACCAGGCACCACCCGCGGCTGGACCATGCATCCCGCAGAACCCGGATGAGCTCTGGGCCGAAGCCCAACGGGCGATGCACGACGAACAGGAGGACGACCCGTTCGGCTTCGGCGGGGGATTAGACTTCCTGGACGACGGGCCAGCCAGCGCCAACCCTGCCCCGTCGGGCAGCCTCTCGACGCCCACCTCGACTCCGCCACCGAGAGCGACATCGCACCCACATGATGACGTCGCTCACCGTCAAGACGCCGACGAGGACCTATATGATCCCCTCGGATTGAGTGGCAGCATAGACGACGCCCCGCCGACACCCCACGCTGCCGACGATGCCGCTTCATCGAGACGCCACCCGACCACGCGGCCGACCCCCGAGCCCTCGCACGGCATCATGACTGGCCCCCCCGTGCCACCCACCCCGTCCCCCCACCAGCGCCAGCCCGCGGGGGCGGCTCCAGCCCCCCCGCAGGGCACTGAGCCAGTCAGGCCGTCGCACCCCGTCCACGCTTTTACTGTTGCTGGGTGCGAGGCTGCGGCTCCTTCGTCCTCACGGGGCGTGGCTCTAGCGGCTTCAGCCCTGGGACCGCGCGTTGCCCTCCAGTCGCCTCGCAAGGGCGACGGCCGCCAGCACGCGGATCGCCGCACCGCGCTGGTCCACCACCTGGCCAGGCGCACCGATGACCTCGTCCCTGCC
>CAUYUJ010018148.1:571244-626244 GCA_963575745.1 Prorocentrum cordatum
GGTGCCCCTGGCAGTGTCTGGCGACTAGGAGGCCCGGGTCGACTCCTCTTTGGGAAGCCAAAATGCTGCCCCTGGCAGCGTTTGGTGACTATGAAGCCCCTGGTGGACCCCCCCTGGGGCTCCCAAATGATGCCCCTGGCAGCGTTTTGCGACCATGAGGCTCTCAAGAGAGACATGTTGGGGAGGCCAAACGGCAATTTTAGCTGAGACGTCCCACCAAAATCGGCGCGAACGGGCTCGTGAGATCAGCCAGGGTGGCTCCCCCTTGGGGCTCCCAAATGATGCCCCTGGCAGCGTTTTGTGACCATGAGGCTCTCAAGAGAGACATGTCGGGGAGGCCAAACGGCAATTTTAGCTGAGACGTCCCACCAAAATCGGCGCGAACGGGCTCGTGAGATCAGCCAGGGTGGCTCCCCCTTGGGGCTCCCAAATGATGCCCCTGGCAGCGTTTTGCGACCATGAGGCTCTCAAGAGAGACATGTTGGGGAGGCCAAACGGCAATTCTAGCTGAGACGTCCCACCAAAATCGGCGCGAACGGGCTCGTGAGATCAGCCAGGGTGGCTCCCCCTTGGGGCTCCCAAATGATGCCCCTGGCAGCGTTTTGTGACCATGAGGCTCTCAAGAGAGACATGTTGGGGAGGCCAAACGGCAATTTTAGCTGAGACGTCCCACCAAAATCGGCGCGAACGGGCTCGTGAGATCAGCCAGGGTGGCTCCCCCTTGGGGCTCCCAAATGATGCCCCTGGCAGCGTTTTGTGATCATGAGAGAGTGTGAGTGTGAGTGAATGTGACTGTGAGTGAGTCTGAGTGAGAGTGAGTCTCATCTTATACTATCGAGTCCTATCTTATCTTACCTTTATTACCCTCTATCTTATCTTATCTTATCTTGAAATCTCTTATCTTGTCTTAGCTTATCTTATATCAACTCATCTTATCGAATCATATCTTGTCTTATCTTATTACTTCATAGGCTGTCTTATCTTATCTATGTTCCTACCTTGTCATATGTCTTATCTTACCTTATCATATATTGTGATATATTATCTTATCTTGTAGTATCTTATCTTGTCTTGTCTTATCTGGTGATTATCATTGGGAGGAGGGAGGCGCGAGCGGGAGGAAGGAGGAAGGAGGAGCAGTGGGAGGCGTCAGAGTAATAACAAGAACCCCAATCCTTAGGATATGGGGAAATACGATTTACCGAAGTGTCTTGGGGGCCCGCAGGGGGCTTCCCTGGAGGCCCCTTGGGGGCCTATTGGGGCTTCCGGGGGGCCTCTTGGGAGCTTCACGGGGCTTCTTGGGAGCCTCTTGATGGCCTCTGGGGGCGTCCTAGGAGCCTCTCAGGCTGGAGACCTTGAAATGTCGCGCTCTTCGGGCCCCCTTGGGTCGCTCTTGGGGCTCTCTTGGGGCGCTCTCAATGCCCTCTTGTCTTACCTGGGAAGCCTCCTGGGCCGTCTCTGGGCTTTCTTGGGAGCCTCTTCGGCCGTCTTGGAGCGATCTGAAGGGCCTCTGACGCAGTCCGGGAGCGTGGGGAGGCGGAACATGGGAGAGCGCAAGAATGCTTCAAAAACCATTGGAAAATACATGATTTTCAGCTTCTGGGGCCCTTTGGAGGGGCCTCTGGAGGCGCTCTTGGGGCGTTTTCGCGGCGTCGTCGGCCGTCCTGAGGCCATCTTCGGCGTGTCTGGGGCCTCTGGGGGCTGTCTTTGGGCGTCCTGGGAACCAGGAAATCATGTTCCGGGAGAGGCTTCCGGGAACATGATTTCGAACGAGGCCCTCTTGGGCCTCCTGGAGGCCGTCTTGGGGGGCTCCTGGGCCGGCTTTGGGGCCTCTTGGGCCGGCTTGGGAGGTTATGTGAGCCCCACAGAACGACCTTTTGGGCCGTATTGGGCCCTCTTGGGTCTCTTTCTTGGGCTGTCTTGGGGCTCCTCAAACGCGTCTGGGGCACTGCGAAGACGAAGCAAGAGAGTATGCTGAATATGTACGTTTTACTACGGGAACGGGCTGATTTTTGCCGCTTGAAGGCCCTCTTGGGGCCCTCTTCGGCCATCTTCAAGCCATCTCGGGCCCTCTTGGGCCTCGCTGAGGCTGTCCTGGGGCCCTCTAGGAGTCCCTGGGAACCCGGAAATCATGTTCCCGGAGAGGTTTCCGGGAACATGACTTCGAAGGGAGCCCTCTTGGGCCTCCCTGAGGCCGTCTTGGGGGTCTCCTGGGCCGGCTTTGGGGCCTCTTGGGCCGTCTTGGGGGGCTCAGTGAGCCCCACGGGACGACCCTTTTGGGCCGTCTTGTGCCCTTTTGGGTCTCTCTTGGGCTGTGTTGGGGCTCCGCGGAGGCGGAACTTGTATCCGCGGCATGAGGGCCCGTCGAAGGCGGCCGAGGGCAGGACGCCACGGTACTACGGGCCTTCTGCATGCTGAGGGGCTGCTCTTCCGAACAACAACGCGCGGACCTCTTGGAGTTACTGAGCGGTCTTGGCGCGTCCTGAGCCATCTGAAAGCGTGTAAAGCGGCTTGGGCGCCATATTGGGCCATCTGGGGCATGTCTTGGCCATATTAGTGGTCTCCTGGTGCAATTCGGATGTGGAAATTGCGACTTCGCCTACTCCTGGAGCCGATTAACCTCCCAAACTTCCGAAAAAGAGCCCTGGACACCAGGGGACTAAATTGGGCACTCAGGGGATTACCATATTTATGCTTGCATGCCGGCAGAGGGGCAAGGGAGAAGGGGCAAAAGTGCCAATGACCTTCGAAAACTTATGTAAAGTAAAACACGTGCTGCCCCTCGGAACCCTCTTGGGTTGCCACGTGGAACGCTCCTGTAGTGTCTCGAAGGCGTCGTGGGCCGTCTGGCAGCGCTTCTGGGGGCTTCCTGGGAGGCCTCTTGGAGGCCTGTTTGGCCTCCTGGGGGTCCCAGTGCGCGGAGATGTCTAAATCTTAGTTCAGGCTCACCCTCTGGAGCCGATCTTGGGCGGCTCCTGAAGTGTCCTCGGACCGTCTTGGAGGTCTGTTGGGCCGTTTTGGGGGCCCCTTGGGCCATCTGGGCACCCACTTGGGAGGCTCTCAGGCCGTCTCGGGGCGTTTCTCAGGGCCTCTGAAGCACTATTGGATCGCTGGGTGGCGGAAAGTGTACACTAAAAGATCGACAATCAATGATTGTTGTCTCTTGAGGGCATCTTGGGGGGCCTCTTGGAACCCTGTTGGAACACCTTGAAAGCGTTTTGGGCAGTCTGGAAGCTCTTGCGGAGCGTCTTGGGGGCATTTTGGGGCCACCTCGAGGCCATCAAGGGCGCCTGGGAGCATTTGTTCGGCAACTCGGGGCCCCCAGGGGCCGTCTGGGGCGTAGGCGTCAATCGCCCGAACCTCGATTCGCCCAACTCGACTCGCCCGGCTCGATTCGTCGGAGTCTCGATTCGCCCGGCTCGATTCGACCGGCTCGATTCGCCCGGCTCGATTCGCCGGAGTCTCGATTCGCCGGAGTCTCAATTCGCATGGCTTGATTCGCCTGGCTCGATTCGACCGAGGCTCGATTCACCTGGCTTGACTCGCCCAACTCGATTCGTCCCAGCTCGAATCGCCACGCTCGCTTCGCCCGAGTCTCGGTTCGCCCGGCTCGATTCGCCTGGGCTCGATTCGCCCAGCTCGATTCGCCCGGGGCTCCATTCGCCCGAGTCTCGATTCGCTCGGGGCTCCGGCTCGATTCGCCTGGAGCTCGAATCGCCCGGCTCGATTCGCCCGAGTCTCGGTTCGCCCGAGTGTTGAGTCGCTCAGCTCCGCCCGCCCGACCCGACCCGCCCGCTAGGGTCCGCCCGCCCGACCCGACCCGCCCGTTAGGGGCCGCCCACCCGACCCGACCCGCCCGTTGGGGTTCGCGTGTGCTGCCTCGATGATGCGTCCTACTTGAATGTCCCGCCCGCCCGACGCGACCCGCCCGTTAGGGTCCGCACGGCGGTACCACGTGAAACACAGAAACGCGAGGCGGAGCACTATTAAAGCACCCGATAGGGGGGGGTCAGGCTCCAAAGCGGGGCCCACCCCCTCCGCCACACCTCAAAGGGCCAGGAACGTTTCTTTCGCATGTCGCGACGGCCCTGGCGACACGCTACGGCCCATGCGAGTTGCTGGGGACGCTGACGCGCGGGAACTGGGACGTGGATAGCACAGACATGCGACGTCCTGATTTCGTCAACACGCGGCCCCCGAAGTCCCGACCCTTTCCCCGGGAACGGCTCTTCATCCTGAGACGTTCCTTGACGGAAGAAGAGGAAGAGCAGGAGGAGGAGGAGGAGGAGAAAGAAGAGGAAAAGGAGGAGGATGAGGTGGGAGAGGAGGAGGAGGAGGAGGAGGAGGAGGACGAAGAGGAGGAGGAGGAGGAGGAAGATGAGGAGGAACAGAAGGAGGAGGAGGAGGAGGAGCAGGAGGAGGAGGAGGAGGAAAAGGAAGGGGAGGAAGAGGGGGATCGGCCCGTCGAGGGAGCGTGGTCGTGGCGGCACGACACGCCGCGATTCGAGGACCGACCAAGTCATGTGGCTGGGGGGGCCCGCCTGTCTCTGCGGGCCTGGAGGGGCCTGATGGTAGCTTCTCGGTAGCCATTTTGAAACCGTTGTGGGTCCTCATCGGGACTGTTTTGTGGCCTCTTGAGGCCTTGTTTGGGTCTCCTGGTGCCTTTCGGGGGCCTCCTGGGGCCTCTGGGGGGTTCCTCGGGGCCTCCTGGGGCACTCTTCAAGCAGGAGGGTCGAATTTTGGAGTCGTGGTCCCCCTCTTGGACGCATCTTGGGGCCGTCTTGGGGCTCTCTTGGGCGCCTCTGGGGCCGTCTGGGGGCCCTCTTGGGCCGTCTCGGGGCGCCCTTGGGGGCCTATGGAGCGGGCTTGGAACGGCGGACAGCCGAAAAGGCTGGAAAGCCAAAATCCATCCGAAATTTCCGAACAATTGACGAGTTCGGCCTCTTGAAGCGCTCTGGAGAGGCGTCTTGAAGCGTCATGGAGTGCCTTGGGGGGGGTTCTCGGGCCGTCTTGGGCCTATCCTGGGCGTCCAAGAGCGGTATTTTGGCAATTCGGGGCCCGCTTGGGCCGTCTGGGGAGCCTCTGGAGGCCCTCCTGGACTATTTTGGGCCTCCCCGGCCGCCCCGTCCTGCCATGGGGGGTCGGGGCAGCTGTTCGTGGGCCGTCCTGGAGCTCTCTGGGGCTGTATTGGGGCTGTATTGGGGCCTTCTGGGGCGCGTCCTGGGCCAGACCGACAGCGAAAACAAGCAATATGTTAAAAGCATACGTTTTACGAAAGGAATGGGGCTATGTTGGCCCCTTGGGGCTCTCTTTGGCGCCCTATTGGGGGTCGCTTGGGGTGTTTTGGGGGCTTCTGAAGCCGCTTTGGAGGCCATGTTGGGCGTCTGGGAGCAGCCTTCGGGCGCCCCGGGTTTGTTCTGGAGCCTCTTGGGGCCTCCTTGGCGCCTTGTGGCGTCCTTCTGTAAGGCCCCGGGGCTCCCCGAGGGCCCCGGTGCCCAAATTTGTGGTAGCGGCGCCGGCCCCGGGCGCCCGGACCCGGTGCGCCGTTACATGTATACAACACATTCGATACGGGAGTGTCTTTTCTGGCACTCGGTGCCGGCTCCGAAGCTTTGCCAGGCCTGACTCCGCCGCCAACCAAAACTGCATTCTCACGGTCCCGCCGCCGCCCTGCGGGCGCAGCAGCTCCACCGTGCACGACTCGTCCCAGTGCGCCCGCGCTAGACTCCCTCTACCTCCTCTGGGCCGCTGCGCCCCGTCCCGGGGCTCCGCACTGGCGGAACTTCCCCGGGCCTTCCGCGGGCGGGGGGCGCGGCCCGCCCTCGGGAACCTCCTCAGTCTCCTCCTCACGACCCGCCCTGGACCTCGCTCAGACGTCGGCCTCGCGACGGCCCAGCCTCCCTCGCTGCGCCGGCGCGGGCCTCCTCGGGGCCCTCGCGGCACCCTGACTGGGGCAGTGCACGCGCTGACCAGCACCCGTCTGGCTGCGCCATCTTGGCGGCCATGCCCTTCCGCCCCTGGCGCGCGCCACGCAAATATGAATGAACCCCGCTGCTGGACCAGCGGCCGATCCCCTCGATGGTCTCGACGTCGACCCCTGTCTTGCAGAGCGCCGTCGCCCCTCCGACGCGGAGACTGCGACTGCCCATCTTCGCCGGGTCGGTCCCGCAGGCGCTTGCCGCCAACGAGGAGAGGAGTTCCTGGACCCTCGACCTCCTCAGCGCGCGGCCAGACGCCAGGCGGGGGGGGGAACGGCCGCTCCTTAAGCGGCCAGCGCTCGGGGCGCAGGCGCTGCAGCCTGGCCAGCGCCGTCGCGCGGTCTACCTGCTGATTTGTGGAGTACCCGTCGCGCAGCGCTACCAGGTTGCACGGGTCCGTCTTCGAGCCTCGCGCGTGGACGATCAGCTCGCCGGCCCCCTCGAAGCGGCCCTAAACTGCGCCGTTCTTCCCAGCCTGGATGTCTGCGCCACGCAACGCTCGGCCCCCGCGCCGGGGGACGCCGCCCACAGCCGCGCACTCCCCGGCCCTCGAGGGGAAGAAACGCCACCGTGAAAGCCGCCCATTCCGCGGCGCCGCCACCCACGTCCTCCTGCAAGTGCGCACGGAGCCACCGGAACACGTCCAACGCCAACGGGAACTTGCGAGCCGCGCCGTCCTGGAGACGCCCGGCGCCAGCCAACGTCAGCCAGACCCGCGACTTTCGCAGCGGCGGGCCCTCCTGGCTGGCCGCCAGGCGGTGGAAGCGCGCGCCGAACAGCTGAGCATTCACGGTGCCCTCCGCGCGGTGGAAGCACTGCGCTGCGTGGACCGCGAAGTCCAGAATCAGCTCCTCGTTCCGGCTCCAGGCGAGGGCGTCGCCGCCCAACAGATATGGGCCCTGCCCCCGCGCCGCGCAGAACAATTCCCACTGCCTCGAGGCGCCGTCGTAGCCCACTCCCGCGCTGGTCGACAGCTTCGCCATCAGGAACTCCAGCTTGGCCTTCTCGCGGCCCTCGCCGCAGCGCTCTCCGCCCGCGCAGGCCCACCGGGCCCCCCCCCGGGGCGCGCCCGGACAATCCCCAGCGGGTCGCAGAACGAGCGCGGCTTCACGAGCGCGTCCGCGCCCTTCTTGCCCCCCCCGCGCCTGCCGGCCCTGCGCCCCCCCCTGCGGGCTGGCCCCACGCCCGTCGGCCGCGGGCGCCTCGCGCTTCCGGCGCCCCGCGCGGAGCCCGCCTGGCGCCCCTGCGCCTGCGCGCGGCGCGGGGGGCCACGTGGGAGCCCTCAGCCTGCTCATCCTGAAACGGCTCGTCGCCGCGATTCCACATGGCCGCCCGGCTAGACATCCCACTGCCAGTCCCGCACCCACGCGGCGGGGCCGCATACTCGGGCGCCGCGGCCCCTGCCGCCTCAGCCGGGGAGGGCTCGTCATCGGCCCCGGGCGCCTCGCGCTCCTGGCGCGCCGCCTGCCGCGCACAAGGGGGCCCTGCGCCTGCGCGTGGCGCGGGGGGTCTCACGTGGGCGCCCTTAGCCCGCTCATCCGGAAACGGCTCGTTGCCCCGGCTAGACATCCCACTGGCAATCCCACGCACGCGCGAGGTGGCCGCCTGCTTGCCTGCCGTGGCCCTTGCAGCCTCAGCCTGGCCAGGTTGGCCGGCCCGCCCCCCGGCTCGCTGGCGCCCCTCGACCCAGCGCTGGCACGCAGGACCATGCCGCGCCAGCTCGGCGGCCCAGGCCTGGGACCACGCCCCTAGCGCCTCCCGCGCGAAGCCCTCCCCTGGGCCAAGGCCGACCCCTGCGCGGGCCCCCCTGAAATCGGCCCCGTCCAGGGCACGCGCCGCTGCCTCCAGCCCGCCCCCTGGGGGGGCCTCCTCAGGTCCTCGTGGCTGCCCTCATCAGGCCCTCGACCTCGGTGCCCGCGTCGATCGCTGCCCGCCAGTCCTGCACGGAGCCCGCCGCCAGCTGCCACACCTCGGGGGGCTCTGGGACGCGCGCCCCCTGCTCGTCGCCCCTGCCGTCGTGCATGAGAAGGCCCCCGTAGCCCGCGAGCTCGTCCACGACGGCGCGCGGGGTCGCCGCTGGGCCCCCGACGTCGCGCGCCCGGCGGCCTTTTGCCTCAGCCTGGTCTGAGGGCCGCAACTTCCCCAAAGGGCTTGGGAGTAGTGGACCGCCCGCCGTGGCGACGCGGTCGCCGCGCTGGGCGCCCCCCGCCGCCCCCCGCCAGGCCGCGCTTCCCATCGCTTCGAAGGGGGGGGCAGGGGGCCAGCGACTCGGCCACCAGCTGCCCCCTGTCGGCCAGGGCCTCCAGGAAGCGGGCGGCCCCCCCCTCATCGCGCGCGCCGAGCACCGCCGCGCGGTTCTTCGCGACCCGCTGCGAGGGCCGCGCAAAGGGCCCTGCCTGAGCCGAGAGCCCTGGAGGGCTCGTCCGCCTCTCGCAGGCCTCCGCGGGGGGGCGCCAGGCAGGCTCTCCGGGCCGGGCTGGCCCGACGATCGCACGCGACGGCGGCGCGGGCCCCCCGCTCGACCGCCGCTCGGGCGTTGCTGGGGCCCCCCGCTCTCCACGCGCGTACCTCCACGCCAGCCGGCGGCTGGGGTAGCGGCCGCGCCGCCTCCTCAGCTCGCGAGCGGCGCAGGGCCGCGGCGGGCGTCTGCCCGCCTGGCGGCCCCGCCCGGCGGGGCTGGCCCCTCCTTCCACGGCCTCGGCGGCGGCGGGGCGGCCCTCCCAGGCCCCGGGGGGGCGCCAGAGGGGGGCAGCGTCGGCGGCGCTCGGGCGGGCGCTTCTGCAGCCCGGCCGCCGTGCCCCGCGCAAACCTGCCGGTCTCCCGCGCGGGCCTCGGCGCCAGCCCCCCAACAGCCGCCCCGGGCGCACCTGGGCGCGCAGAGGGCGCCCAAGTATTTGGGGCTGCGGCACCGGCAGAGCGGGGCCGCCATCGCCTCCCCCGTCGCCCCGCTGCACGTCCTCGGCCCAGAGAAGCGCCAGTTGCCCCGCCGCGGGCTCCGAGCACGCGCGCGCTAAGAGGGGTGCAGGGTGGCCCTGTGACCCTGCCCACGCCGCGCCGTCGGCCCCGCGCGGGGTCGCCTCAGCCTCGCTCTCCGAGAAGGGGTCGCGGGCGCCCCTCGCAGCCCGGGCCCGCCGGCGGCGGCTGCAACGGCGGCGCCTGCAGCAGCGGCGGGCTCGCCTCAGCCCGCCCAAGATATGCCCTTGGTTGGCCCAAGCCGCCCACGCGACCAGTGCGCACGCGTGCTGGAGGAGCGACCTCCTCTCGTCATCCCGGACGCCCAGCGCGACGTCCGCCTCCAACCCTGCGCGCGCCGGCGCGCGCGCCACGACCAGACAGGGCAGGGCTGCGAGCGGCAGAGGTGGACCGCCCCGGTCGCGGCGGCGCCACCCTCGAGCCGCCGCCGCAGCGCCTTGCTGCTGGCGCTGACAAGTGCCGCACTGGAAGCAGGCTTTGTGGCAGTTCGCCGCCTTGCACTTGCCGGCCCCCTTATCCAGGCGCGCCGCGCCCTCCTCGAACGCCGCGATGATGCGGTTGGGCGGCCGGGCCGCGCCCCTGCCGTGGATCCGAAGCCGGAGGAACCCAGGGCCAATCTCGCGATCCACGCTCGGGCCGCGCCGCTCCAGCTCACGCGGGCGAAGGGGCTCCTTCACCGTGGCCCGGCGGCGCCTCCGACGGCAGCGGCCCACCGCGTACGCGGCCCAGCAGGGCGGGCACAGGGTCCTGTCCAGCGCCCGCAGCACCGCGGCGACAGCCAGGAAACCGACAATCGCGGCCGTCACCCCTTCGACTGACCGCCAGCCGTCTCCCGGCATCATCTCGCCGCTCATGTCCAGCAAGCACAGCGCGTAGCCGAAGCGGGCCCCCCCTGCCTGGCGAGCCCCCCCAGCAGCCCACCAGTCATACTGGCGCGCCCAGCTCTCGGGATTGGCGGGCTCGGGGGTCGGCCGCGGCGCGGGGGGCGCCGCGGCAGGGCCAGGCAGCTCGGGCGCGCCGCCCCGGCTGCCAGCGACGCCCATCCACCAGCTCCAGGGCGAGGGCGGGGCGGGCAGCTCCTCCGCGGGTCCTTGGGCGCCGCTGGCCACCTCCCCGCCCCCGCTGCCGAACTCCGCGCCGGCGTCGCGCCGCCAGCCGACGCCTGCGGCGGCCATCAGCGAAGCGTTGATCATGAAAGACGCAATGATCCCCGCCAGCATCCACACACCTGCCCCGCCGCTGCGGGCGCGGGGACACTCGAGCCGGCACACCCCAGGCTCCGTCGCACGCCGCTGCGAGCCCGGGCATCCGCAGGCAGTCGGGGCGCCCCCGCGCCCGCGCCAGCGGTCGCCAGGCAGGGCCAGGGCCGCTAGGCCCGGCGGCGGCGACCTCCACCGCGGCCCGCGCCAGACGCGCCCCCGCTCGAGCCCGGGCCCCGCTACGCCCACTGGGCCTGGGCCGACCGCCTCGACCCGAGAGGACTGCAGAGACACGGCGTAAGACGGGCATCCTTTTCAAATGTGGCACTTGCCTTGGCGCCGCGCACAACCGCCTAAAAATCCAACCAGCCCTTTGGACGACAGGTGGTCTAAGGGTGATTTTTCCCCTTCCACAACCCCTGTGCCCTTCGGAGAGGGGACCCCCCCCCCTCCCCTCCCTGAAATGTTGATCGTGGTTTCGCGAAGTGTCAGAAGCTCCTTTTTCGGCCAGTGGGAGGCCCAAGTTTTTGATACCATTCACAAGGATCGCGGCCCCCACGGGAGGGGTGAAAATCAAGACCCCTCCTTTTTGGACCGACCGCCTCAAAGATTGCCTCAAGAGGTCCCCCAGGGCCCCCAAGAGGCCCAAGAGGCCCAAGAGGGTTCCAAAAGGCCCCCGAGAGGCCCTCAAAGCCCAAGATGACCTCCAAGATGGCTCAAGATATCCCAAGCTGGCTCAAGATGGCTCCCACAATTCTCCAGGAGGCCCAAACGCGCCGTCCAAGCCGGCCCCCCTCGCTGTTTGACCATGCGTGTCTCTTCCTCAACCCCCCTCAGACCTCAGGGGCATCGTCTCTGGATTGAGTGGTGGGGATCTGTTGATGGCGAGCGCAAACGGAAAGGCCGCGCGCAGTTCAGAACGACCGCTAAACAGCAGTAGCCTAAATTACACACTGGAGAGAAGAGAAGAAGGACAACAGAAGAACAATGGGAGGTGAGACGAGCCAGGGCGAGCCGCGCGGCGCTCTCGGAGGGGGGCGCCATCGGCAGCTGCAGCCGCCGGGGGCGCACGCCAAAATGGCGGGCAATTGCCTGGCAGCGCGGTGTCCCGCGACCGCGGCGAGGGGCAACCCCCCCGGGAATAGCGGGCCGCAAGCGCCCGCGCCTGTACGGGGGGCAGCACGCGGGGGGCTGATCGCGGCAAGGGTTATGCATCCCTTCATGGGACCAAGCCTTCAGGCGCGTCGAAACCCACGCGGGTTGGCGGCGGAACGAATGAGCGGCGACTGGACAGCAGCGCGCGCCGCGGGACAGGCACGCCGCAAGCAGACTGAAGGCGCTCAGCCGCGCGAAGACACCAGTGAATAAGCCAGCTGGTATGCAGGCGCTCGCGACTGGTGGGGTTTTTTTGTCGCAACCGCAAGCGAAGGCGCCAACGGCGAGTCGAGCCGGCCCGAGCTACGAGCGAAGCTAATTGCCGGCGCGCGCAGAAATCAGCAGGACCTACCGCCGGGGGAAGCAGCTGCGCCGAGGGCCATGCTGCAACCGCCGAGGCTGAGACACAGCGCAGAAGGTGGGGGCTGCAACCTGCCGGGGCTGCCAGGAAGCTGCAAACACGCGGGTGCCTCGGGAGCTTGATCACCAGGTATGTGAGATGGACCTTGTCGCCACGGGGCGCCAGAGGTCGGCGCGCCACAAACGTGTCGAAGCGCAGGACTGCGTGACAGCCTAGCGTGTGGTAGCGGACCCACGGGGGACGCGCAAGGTCGTGCAAAAAGGCTGAACCACTCCTGAATGAACCGGCGGTCCACAACCCCAAAGGGCCAGCAGCACCGACAGACACGGCCAGTTGTGGCGGTGACTGGGGATCAAATGCCACCGAATTGCAGGCGCTCGGGTCGGGCTCGGGCTGAGCGCCAGGGTGCCGCAGCCGACTCCACGGAGCCAAGTGGGTGCCAAGCGCGAGGGAGAGAGCGGGGCCGCAAGCACTGAGGGCGGCGGCAACCGGAGCCCAGGCGCTCGAGACAAGAGGCGTGAGCCGAAGACGTCACGCAGAGGGGAAGTGGTGGGGGTACTTTTTGGTCAACAGGCTCGCGAGGCGGGTCGAAAGCCGTCCGAACACTGGTCGGGCCGCGACTGACTGGCGGGGATACGCGAAGCGCCAAGAATTGTGGAAGACCTTCACAGATGGACGGCGGCTCCTTTTCAACATGTGGTTCTCGCATTAGCGCCGCGCGCATTCGTTGTAACCCACCGGCATTATGGGCGCAGGTGGTCCAACGATGTTCTTCTTTCCTCTTCCAAAAACCCTTCTTCCCCTTCGGGGAAGGGTGTGTCACTGCCCCCTCTAAATAAGCACACGCACACACACACACACACGCACACACACACACACACACACACACACACAGCCAGCAGCCAGCCCGGATCCACGCGCGCACCATGAGATCCCCCCAACCATCCCTGTCAAAAACCATAAAACTCACTGTGCCTCCAAATCTGGAGCATGCGCGACCAACCCGATGCGCCCCCTCCCCCCCCCGCCACCCCTGTCCAAAAAAAATACCAGGTACACTTTGGGGCAACGTCTGAAGTCATGTTCGTGAGGCCCCTTCGACAGGGACGGCGGGGGCGTCAACAGATTGCCTGGTGCGCGCAGGGCCACCATCCCTACACGCAATACAAAACGCACCTCGCGGCCAAATGTGGACAGCGCGTGGCCACCCCTCGATCGTTGTCAAATGGTTTTTGTCAGGGACGGCGGGGGTGGCGGCGCATGGCATGCTGCGCGCAGGACCACCAGACAATATGATGGGCATTGGTTTTCGACAGGGATGGTGGGGGCCGAAATGTTTCCCGATGTGCGTTTTCACGTGCGCAGGCGCATCTGATACACTCTGCACGCGCACCGGACGCGGCGCACCTGGCGCGGCTGGAAGGAGCGTCTGGCGCACTAGGCGTGCCTAGCACGCTCGGGCCCCACGGGTGCATGGCGCGCGTGGCGCGCGTGACGCGCTTGGCACGCGTGGCGAACCTCGCCCCAGCGTTGCGCACATGGGTTCGGTTCTGTCCCCGCGGAACATGCTGAGGCCCGGGTGTTACTTATGTGTCGGGAGGGCGGGTGGGAGTGAACTAGACGGCTTGTTATCTGGAGGGTGTCTTGACCCCTCCCCCGACACCCATCCCCTGTCCCTGGACGGGGGGGACCGCGATCTGTTGGAGCGTCCAAGATCAGCCCCTGGGAGGGCCAATGTTTGGCACCCCATCGCGAGGATCGTGGCCCTTGAAGGGGGGGCGCCGATCGGGGGCCCTCTCTCTTTGATCGATAGCCTCGCAGATGGCCCCAGGAGGCGATCCAGGGCTCCCAAGATAGCCCCAAGGGAGCCCCAAGAGGGCTCCAAAATGGCCCCAAAGAGGGCCCCAAGAAACGCCCGAGAGGCCCCCAAGAGGCCCCCCGAGCGGTCTCAGAGAGCCCAAGATGCCCTCCAAGATGGCTCAAATAGCCCAAGATGGCTCAATATGGCACCCAAAACAAACGGCCCCACGACCGCTCCAACAGCGCCCAAAAGCGTTCCAAAAGAACCCCAAGAAATGGTTCGCCGGCTCCTGAGGGGGGAGCTGGGTTGGGGACCCCCTATCCTGTAATCGACGGCCCCCAAGATGATCCCAAGAAGCCTTCCAAGGTTACCAAGAGGGTTCCAAGAGGGCCCAAAAACCTCCCAGAGAGCACCCACAGCAGCAGCAACCGCAAGAACAGCTCCAGATGGTTCCAGGAGTCCTCGCCCGCGTCGTCCTCATCCTGATCCTCGTCATCCTCGTCCTCGCCCTCCTTATCCCCCTCCTCATCCTCCTCCCCCCTCGCCCCCACGCGGCGCCCAGGGATGGCCCGAAGAGACCTTCCAAGGCCACCCCCTTGCTCGCTTTGTTTCCCTAGATGAGTTTATTCGCCCCTTTTTCCCGCCAGCTCTGAAGGGCAGAATGTCTGAATGGGCTGGCAAGGATGCCTTTTTGATCGCGAGCGTAACGGAACAGCCGAACGCCGACCGAAAGACGCGGCACTGCGGCCACGGCCTACATTGCGCATTCGCGAAAAGGGAAGAGAGAGAGAGAGAGAGAGAGAGAGAGAGAGAGAGAGAGAGGGAGAGAGAGAGAGAGAGAGAGAGAGAGAGAACAGCAGGGGAGGAGACAACAGGAGGCGGGCCTCGCTGCCGCTCAGAAGTGCGCCATCGTCTGGGGGGGTGAACCGCCAGCGGGTTGCAACGCCAAAATGGCGGGGGGGAATTCAAATTGAACGACTCCGCGAACATGCCTGCGAGTAGGCGCACCACGACGAACAGGCGCCAGGGACCAACGGGCACACCGTCACATGGATAGCGGGCGCCCACCACGCGTATCCAGCCGTCAACCAGCGCACACGCAGGCGCTCGACGGACCAGAATCCGGATCGCAAAACACCGCCAGAGACTGATGTCGAGGTCACGTCCCACGAAGCGGGGAATGCAGGCGGACGCGCACCCACCAGGCTGGGGCCGACCCCAGCGAGCGAGGGCCCCGAAGCGCAACATGGAAGCGACCAGCCAGAGCATGTCGGACCTCGCTCGGGAAGCGACGGGAACGCCACCCGCGCGGCAAAGGACGAACCGAACAGGCAGACCCTAGGCGGGCGTGGGAGGCTGCCGCAAGCCGAGAGCGGCGATAGCGGAGGGGCCGGGTGGTGGCGCCGTGGCGAAGGGGGCCGCGGCAGTGAAACGCCCCCGACAAGACTGGCGCCCCAGAACCAATGGCGGGGGCAAAGGCGTCGAAGGGGCCCAGAACGGCCCGCGCGGGCTGGTGGGCAAGCTGCAGGAAGGAGAACGAGGGACGAAAGAGACACGGCAAAGAAGACGGGCGCGCACGAGATCACGCTCAGGCGACGAAGAGGACGAAGCACCTTGCAGAAGAGCCGGGACATGAAGTACTGGGGGGTAGCGAAATGGCCCCAGACGCACGCCATAGCGTAAGCGACGTCCAATCCAGCAGGCCGTCTCCAAGGCCAGGACAAGCCGCGTGGTGAGCGCCATCCAGGGGCCACCGGGGGTATGGGCACGTCCCAAGTGCGACGAGGAGAAGGGCCGGAAGGGTAGCCCAGTGGCGACAGTGGCAAATCAGCCCAACAGGGAGGATGGTCGTCAACCTGCCGCGCATGCGACCCAAGGCGGGGGCACCGCCGTCAGAAGCCAAGAGCCCGATGAGGGCTAGCGCGGACGCGCCAGGAACCAGTTCCTGCGAAGGGGAACCACGAAGCCTGGGACGGGCGCACGACGATCTGGTAGGGCGCAGCTGGCAGCCGCAGAAGATTGTGAAAAGGGTCCGCCTGAGACAAGTTGCTGCGCTGGAAATGGACAGCCTGGGCCACCCCGCTGCCCAGAACGAATCCGAACGTCAGCCACAGGATGGAGGGGGGTCACTCCACCTGCGGCGCCGATTCGCTGGTAGGGCGCAGCTGACAGCCGCAGCAGGATGGGAAGTGTTCTGGTCGGGCGCAGCTGACAGCCGCAGAAGATTGTGAAAGGGTCCGCCTGAGACAAGCTGCTGCGCTGGCATAGGGCAGCCTGGGTCACTCCGCTGTCCAGCACGAGCCAACGCGTCCGCCGCAGGATGGAGGGGGGTCGCTCCACCTGCGGTGCCGGTCCGCTGGTAAGGTGTAGCTGACAGCCGCAGCAAGATGGGAATTGTTCTGGTAGGGTGCAGCTGACAGCCGCAGAAGGGTTGAGTAGGGCACGCCGGAGACAACTGCTGCGCTGGCATTGGCAGAGTCACCACACTGCCTCGTCCGGATAGAACTGGCAGCCGCAGAGCGGAGGGGGGTCACTCTGCCTGCGCTGTGCCGGGTCTCTGGTAGGGCGCAGCTGACAGCCACAAAGGGATGGAGTTGCCCTGATAGGGCGCAGCTGACAGCCGCGGGAAGATTGAGAAGGGACTGCCTGAGACATTGCTGCGCTGGCATGGGGCACAGCCCAGCACTGGTCAACTAGGACCCAACCATCGGCCGCCGGCCAGAGGGGGCGGGGGGGCTCCGCACGCAGCGCGCCGAGCCTCGGATGAGCCTCGGATGAGGTGTAGCAGACAGACAGGTAGGCGGGGTGCAGCTGTGGGCTGCCCAGCGCGAGGGGCAGGGAAGGTGGGGATCACCCTGCCGTATTAGCCGGCCGATGTGAGCCGACTACCTCGTTCCCAGGGGCGCGCCTGCCGCCGTAGCCCACGCGCAGGCCCGCGAACTGCGAAGCGATGTCCACGGAGAACCACCTTACCTGGTAGCACAGCCATCCGCGGAAGCTTGACCGTAGCTGCGACCATATCTGGAATTTCAATGAGAGAGCGCCCGCTCTGTTGCATTGCAGCGTCGACGCGTGTGCAAGGGGTGCTAGATCGTCCCACGTGAGAAAAAGATTTGGCGCTCTGCAACCTCCTGGTTAGCCTTCTTGACCGCAATCGGGCGCCACCCGCACACCTTATGCCGCGCAGGCGCTTAAGATATGGAAAGGAGCGCACCTGCTGAACCACAGCAGCCAGACGGAAAGGGGCAGGCACAGCAGGAAGCGGGAGGGGAACGGAGGCAACGCCAGCGGGGCAGGAGGCGGGCGCGGAGGCCCGTAGACGGCAAAGAGCGAAGGGGCCTTGTGGGCTGGTAGGGCGCAGGTAACAACTGCCGGAAAAGGGAACGGCGCCTTCGCCTGCAACAAGGCAGGGCCGGCTTATTGGTGGGGCGCGGCTGAAAGCCGCGATGAGAATGGCATTGCTCTGGCGGGGCGTAGCTAACGGCCGCAGCAGGTGGGGGGGGCCCACCTGAGACTTGCAGCGCTGTCAGTGGGGACAGTCTCCACGTTGCCCAGTTCGAAACAGACCGATAGCGGCAGGGCGGGGGGGGTCCACTCCGCCTGCAGCGCTTGGCCCCTGGTGGGGTGCAGCTGACAGCCGCACAAAGATTGGGGTGTAATCGCCTGAGAGATATTGCAGCACAGACGCGGGGCGGCTGATTCCAGCGACGCCCCCGCTGCGTCCCAGATCGGGGGTGGGCCCCCAACGTGTCCGAACCAATGCGACACCGTAGTCTCCAGTAGCATGGCCTGAGCCTGGTCAGAGTGCTCGCAGTCGCGGAGAGAGGGGGGCAGCCTGCCACCGAAGCGCATGTTGTCTGGTGGGGGACTGAAGCCCGCACAATCCTGTGCAGCGGTGCAGCCTGAGGTCGCCCAGTGCGTGGCGGATTCCCCGCAAGGCACTTCGCGCCGCCCCGGCGGGCCCCGCTGGTCGCGTTTCGTGAACCGTCGCAGCGGCGCCGGCAACGCTCGGCAGGACTGACGGGGAGACACCAAAGTACATGGATAACGACCAACCCATCTGACCATCGGTGTCGAATGGCGGCTGGGCCCAAAGGAATGCTCCATCTGGAAAGCCAACAGGGTCATCGCGGGAGCCGGCCGTCCTGCTACGTTGGACATCCCCCCCCCCTCCCGCGGCCCTTCGCCCTTGCCCTTGTTGGGGGCGTCGGCGCGCGCGGCCCTCTCCTGGGCGACAGCGCGCGCCCTGTTCCACCATATCCCATGTCTGAGTGTTTCATTCATCGCGAAGGCGTCTCATGCGAAACGCGCCCACTCGCGTAGGAACCGGGAGCGCGAATCGGGCTGCTGAAATGAGGGGTCGGCACAGACCCTGTCTGGGTTGGGATAGCGCACGGTCGTCCACTGGTGCCAGAGGGCGTTGAAGTAAGGGCCCCAGTCCTTCTGTAGTCTCTCCACAGTCTCTGCGGGGGCTTCCCCGACGCGTGGCTGGAGGGGGACTCTGTCGAGGGGGGTCTGGTAGATGCACTGGCGGGTCACGGGGTCGCGGAGGTCGTGCCCGACATCCTGGCTGCGTCTGGGACGACGGCGTGCATAGAGAATGGTCCTCGACCTGCGCGGCTGCAAGGGGGGGCCCGGACTCCTCGGAGCCCCGCGACTGGCCGGGCCCGTTCCAACGCTCGCTACTTTTGCAAGTTGCCCCGCCCGGCCCAGTGCGTCCAGCGGTTGCCGCGCGGGCTACTGCGGCCAGTCTCACTGCGCCAACGTGGGCGGCGCTCGCGCCAGTCGTCATCCCAGCCCCGTCGGTTCCACGTACCAGTGGGCGGGCGGGCCCTGGGCATGCTAAGGGAACGCGGAGCGCTCTGCCCTGGCGGGCGCACGTGGCCCCTGTCGCCCGCGACGGAAGAAGGGTCCAAGCGGGGACCGGCCGGCGAGGTCGGGGCGCAGGCCCCGCCTTCCTGCGCGGGGCCGGCCGCGGAGTGAACGACCTCAGCAAGATCGGTGCTCGGTGATGGGGAGAGCTCGACCTGGGCGCCTCTGCGGCTTTTGAGCGCCGTGGTGGTGGTGGGGGGGGGGGGGGGCACGGGGGAGCAGCGTCGGTTACCCCGGGCCCGTCCCCGCGGAGAGCAGTGGCCCCATCGCCCCTCGCCTTGGACAGCCTTACTCACGGGCAGCTGCCCGGGCCGGAGGCCTGTGCCTCGGGTCGGTTTCCGGCGAGGGCTCGTGGTCCGGGGGCGGGGCGGCGCGGCGGAGGCAGGGCGGGCCAGTGGGGCTGCGCGGGGAAAGGGCGGGGGAAGGGCGCGCAGCCCCGTCCCAGTCTGGTCCAACTGAAGGGGGACCGGCGGCGTTGAAACCCTTCCAGGGGGTTGGCAGCGTCGCGGGGAAGACCCTCGACGCGGTCTCGAATCGCACCCTTGTCGATATTGCCGCGCGATGTGGAACTGCTCGCACATCCCCTGAATGTCTCGCATGGGGGTCTCCGCGGTGAGATGTACCAGGGTGCCGGGTGCAAGTTTGCCCAGGCTGATCTGCGCCAGGAGTTCGGCAAGCGTTTCAACGGCGCGTCGTAAGGGGGACGGGCCGCGCGGGCGCCATTTGTTGGAGTTGAGAAGCCACCTGTCCATTTCACTGGTGTCCTTGGATAGCACACAGAGCCTGGCGACCGCTCGTGCGGCAGATTGCCGCTTCCCCTGCCAGTGGCAATCCTTGGTGGGGTAAGTAGATGGAACCCGTGTGCCATAGAGTAGCTTCAGGAAAAACCGTAGCTAGGCCTGCGTCCAGTTCCCTGGGTTATCCGGGCGCGACACGTCTTTGCCATCGGTGGTCATGAAGCCCCGCCAACGGTCGTTAAGAAGCGGGCGCAAGTCCCGCAAATACTCGATTATACAAACCTCGATGGGCCTTGTGTCGGGTCGGTCGGCGTCGTCCTCCTCCTCGGCCTCCAGCGAGCAGATGATGGAGACCTTCAACCCTGGCCCGCGCGGTATGTCAGCAACAGGAAGCAGGGCGAGGACCTCTTTTGCTTTGTTCGACATTGAAGGGGGGAGGGTGCGTCCGAGGTGCCCCCCTTGGAGACGCCATCGCGCTGGCTGGGTGGGGCAGGGGGGGCGGTGAGTTCGCGGTCGGGGGTGAACTCGTTGGTGAGAGAGTACTCGTCGGGGGAAGGTGGCGTGCACCGACGCTTGCTGGGGGGTCGGGGGGGGGTAGGCAAGATGCGAGCACTGGCCGAGGAACCGACCAACACAGCTGGGGCTGGTGGGGATACTTTTTGGTCAACAGCCTCGCGGGGCGGGTCGAAAGCCGCCCGAACACTAGTCGGGCCGCGACTAGGCAGCAAGAAAAGAAAGGCAAGCTGGTGGGGAGACGCGAAGCGTGAAGAATTGTGCGACATCAGCGCCAAGTGACTTAGGATATAGTGCGACGTGTCACCGTCGGATGCCAAAGCGGGGACGAGTGGACCCTCATCCTTCTACCATCGGAGGGCTTGATAAATCCCCTGCAGCTGAGCGCCGCTGGCACTGGCAACGCTGCGAGAAATGTCTGGGCCAGGACAGAGACACAGTGCCCACCCGAACCCGTGAGGAAAAGCTCGGCCACCGCCAACTCCTCGTCAAAAGCTTCTGCGAACAGAGACGGCCGAGACCCGGGAAACGACTGGGCTGCAGCCGCGCTCCTAGCGTCTTCCCCCTCCCGACCCGCATCGCCACCTCCCACCCCGACAGACATAACAGGAGCACTAGGGCTGGCAGAGTGAGAACACGCTTGGGAGGCCGTAGCCCAACCTCGACTGCGACGTCTGTTCGCTTTGGGTGACGCCCCTGGCACATACGGTTCCAACTGCTGTGCCCAGTAGACTTGGTGGAGCCCTGGCACCCGACGCCGAGGCCCGGAACACGATCAGACCTGAAGGGGGCGTTGGCCAGCCGAGGGCTTAATGGTCTTAGCTGCAGCTCGGCGAATAAGGAAAAGCTTACGATCTGCGACCCCACGCACGTCGCTGCCGTGCAACAGACTTGGAAGAGGGCCTGGTGAGCAGACGCGCAACGCGCGCCCGGGGCCCGCAGCCTGACGGAGCTTGGCCACACGGCCAAGATGTTTCACAAATAACCCGCACCGCCTCGGAAATAGCGGCCGCCGCGAGCTGGGAAGAAACAACAGCACCGCGACCAGAATCATCGATAACGGAAAGAGCGAGGTACGAGTGATGACGTTCTGGTGTGGGCGAAGCCCTAAACGGAAGGGTTCCAGGGGAGGGGGGTAGCGAGGACGAATGGGTTCTAATGGCCGTTTTCGGGTTTTCCCTTTAGTTTTTGTATGGTTTTCGGGTTCCCCCCCAAGAGCGCTCCGAGAGAGCCCACGACCGCCCAAGACGGTCCAAGAGGCCCCCAAGAGGCCCCCAAGAGGCGCCCAAGGGGCGTCCCAAGAGGGCCCGAAGAGGGCAAACTCATTGAGTTTCCTTTTGGGAAAAACGTATATGTTTCGCACATGCGGCTTTTCGGCTTTCACTGCATTGACGACGGCCCAAGAGGTCCCCAAGACCGCCCCAAGACGACCCAAGAGGCTCCCAAGAGGCCCCCAAAACGGCCATTAGAGGACCACCAGACGACCCAAGACGCGCCCAAGACGGCCCAAGAGGGCCCCAAGACGGCCCCAAGAGGGGGACCACGAACCCGAAAGTTTAGCATTTCGCCCCAAGACGCTCCCAGGAGGCCGCCACAGACCCCCAAGAAGCCCCAAGAGGCCTCCAAGAGGCGTCCCAAGAGACCATCAGGAGGCCAAAATCATAGATTTCCAATGGGAACACTTACATGTTTAGCATACGCGGCTGTTCGGCTTTCACAGCCTTGAAGACGGTCCAAGAGGCCCCCAAGACCGCCCGAAGACGGCCCAAGAGGCTCCCAAGAGGCCCCCAAAACGGCCCAAGAGGGCACCAAGACGGCCCAAGACGCGCCCAAGACGGCCCAAAAGGGCCCCGAGACGGCCCCAAGAGGGTGACCACGAACCCGAAAGTCTAGCATTTCGCCCCAAGACGCTCCCAGGAGGCCCCCAGAGCCCCCCAAGAAGCCCCAAGAGGCCCCCCCAAGAGGCGTCCCAAGAGGCCATCAGGAGGCCAAAATCATAGATTTCCAATGGGAACACGTACATGTTTAGTATACACGGCTGTTCGGCTTTCACGGCCTTGACGACGACCCAACAGGCCCCCAAGACCGCCCCAAGACGGCCCAAGAGGCTCCCCAGAGGCCCCCAAAACGGCCCAAGAGGGCCCAGACGACCCCGACGCCCCACACCACCTCTATCCAGATCGACCACCAGTCCCAGGCCGACTACTGAGGGCTCCGGCCCCCCCGCGCCGCCCTCATAGGGCCGGTCCCGCCGGACCGTCATCGCGCGCTCTCTCGCTCTCTCTCGCTCTCTCCCAAGAGCGAACGGTGACGTACACAAGCTGATAAGACCAAGGCTCCCAGCAGAGAGCCGTGACGTAACAAGTTCCTGACACCAAGGCCCAGCCAAGGCTCAGGAACGGGCGGCAACGCAACAAAATCTGAACACCAAGGCTCCCAAGAGCGAGGGGTGGCGTAACAAGCTCTCAACGCCAAGGCTCCACGTACGAACGGTGGTGTGATTTCGGTTTCTGTTTCTGAAGCGCTCTTTCAGTTTCTGTGCCGGGCCAGGTGTAGAGAGCGAGCTCCACTCCAGATCTAGGGGCGAACCTGATCTAGCGACTCGCACTGACCCGATGAGGGTCGTCGCCAAAGAACAACCGACCATGATTACAGAGCGGGCAAACCAAGGCTACTCAAGACGACCACCCAAAGACAGAAAATGCGGGGCCCCGTAGGCCCCGATAGCCAGCTTGGCCATCTCACTGGGAAAACTGAGGCGCAGACAATGCTCCTGGGTTCGGTCCAGACCGAGTAGCTCGCAATACCTAAACGAGTGCTGAAGAAGGCGGCGGCAGACAGGTCGCGGGAGGCACCGCTCTCGCTGCGGCGGCACTGCCCCCACGCCACATCTGACGCACTCTGAGCTTTCCCAGCTCTCAGCGAGGTTCCTGCGAGCACGACCCCACAGACGGCAAGTCCCCGCGAAGATTTTAATGGAACGGAAGCCCCCTGCAGGCTTCGTGAGCACGGCTAGCGCGGCAGCGTCGAGCTGGGCGGGGAGCAAGCAAGACATCCCCACAACCTGGCACAGCTTCCACAACGCCACAACACCAGGGGTGGAGAGCAGACTGATGCGTTTCACATAGAAGCCGTCGATCCCAATCGCAGAACTGGCTTTGCGCTTCCTGGAAATCCCGACTACCTCTTGAAGCCCCGAAAGAGGGAAGTTGGACAATTAGACGAGGGTTTCAACACGGCCTGCCCCAAGGAGGCCCCCAAGAGCGCCTCCAGAGGCCAAGCACATTGATTGTACTACGGTTTGGGGGCCCAAGGAGCCTCCAAATTTGATCCAAGACGGCCCAAAAGACCCCAGAAGGGCCCCGACGGCCCACGAGAGCCCCAAGATGGCCCAAAGAGGCCCCCAAGACGGGCTAAGGAAGAGGCCCAAAAAACGGCACAAGAGGAGCCCCAAGGCGGCCCCAAGAGGCCCCGAAGACGGCCTCCGAAGAGACCCGATGGCGCAAGAGCCCCCCAAGAGCTACCCAAAAGGGCCTGAAGAGACCCAGGAGGCCCCAACGAGGCCCCGAAGAGGCCCACAGGAACGCCCAAGAGGCCTCCAAAAAACCCCCAAGAGGCTCCCTAACAGCCCCAAAACCCGTGCAATTGAATACTACTGGCGCGTTGTTAAGAGGCCCGTGTTGTTGCAATGCTCATCGGGATTTGAACTTGGCGTTGCCTTGTGCTGACTATTTGTCAGCGGCGTCGCAAAGCTCGAAAGCGTGCACAAAGAAACCGAGGCGCGGAAACAGCTTCTTCGCCGAAGCGTGCCGCAGAACGGAAAAGGAGACGGCCGCGAAAGCAGAGGCGGACGGAACGTATGGAAAATCGAAGATATCGGCCTCTAGGGCTCCAAGAGGGCCTCAAGACGGCTAAGATTGCTGCAAGACGGCTCCAGATGGCTCCAGATCGCCCCAAGACGAGCCGCTCCCAGTCCAAACGTGAACCGGGCCCCTCCGTCCACCCTCCGCGGGTGCGGCTCGTGACGTGACCAGCCCCCTCCCACCCTCCCCCTGGTAACGCCCGTACCGCCAAGGAATCCACCAATTGCCTCCAATAGGCCACGAAGAGGCCTCAGTAGTCACCCCAAGAGGTCCCCAAGAGGCTTCCAAAAAACCTCCAAGGAAGTCCCAAACGCCCGAGCTCTCCGCAATCCCAACGTGCACCCCGCGAAGCGCGAGGAATCAGGCTTCGCCTGCGCCAAACTGCTCTGCCTTGGCTCGGCTATTATACAGCAGCACCAATGCCAAACGGCCGCGACAAGCTCTTGAGTCACGATGCACGCGACCTCTCTTGCCCTCACCTGATAAGGTGGACCCCTCTCCCAGGCGCGCGGAACGCGCCAGGGGCGGCGCAAGAGGTGCCGCCAGGGGTGCCCAGCGCAGCTCCAAGAAATCTGCGCGGAACTCTGAAAGTTTATGTTTACGTCGCCTGTTCTTCCACGCGTCATGAGAGAGGATCGAGGATCGAGGTTCGAGGATCCATGGCTCCAGAGACCTCTCGCCCTCCCGCACCTCCCTCCCCCCAAGTCCTCTGGGTCAACCTCTTCTGAGAATGCAGTCGAACCTAGGACAGAAGAACATCCCTCAAAAACGCGAGACCTTCCGCCGGCCAAAACACACAGAACATCCAAGGGTGCACTCCCCAGGGTGCACAAGAACATCAACAAAAACGAAGAACATTGGGGCACCCTCCCCGAACCGACCTCAGTCTTACACCTCGATCCGACTTTATCAGAAGGGCATGTCACTCACTCCCGCTCACTGCCACGTTAGGCATGCAGCGCCAAATGTGCTCGTCGTTGCGATTCGAGCACCAGCCCTGTCTGGGCACATGTGCGTCGCTCATGCCCCACATTCAGGCCGCTGGCCCCAGGTCATCGAGAAATGGTGGAATGGTCTCGAGGACCTCCTGCAGTCCCTGAGGGCCCCTCGGAGCACCTGGTCACGCTCGTAGACGCCAACGCCGATATGGGCACCATCACCGACCACAACACGGGTTCAGATCATGCTGAGAAGGAGAATATCCCAATTCAGTTTTCGCAGGATCATGGGTAACACTATGCAGTGGGCCCCCATCCACCTTCTACGAGGACCCCATGGGCTCAGCAGGTACGTCGGTGGGCCCAGGAAAGAACACCACCTACAAACGACGGGACTACGTCGTGGCCTCCAAGGGCGCTCGGGTTCCCGGCCTTGGAGTGGATCACGACATGGGCCTCACTATCTCCCAGGTGGGCCACAGGGTGACGGCCGCATCTTTGCGTTTGTCCCCCTCTACCTACGTCCCTCCGCCAGCGCTGTCATGAAAAGTGCAGAACGACAGCACTGTACAAGGACCCAGTGGCATCCTAGATCTTCAGCCGATTGGTAGAGCACGCACAGCCTGCCGAGTTCAGTGCACAGACCACGGACCACGCGAATATTTGCGATCAGCAGGTCCTGCAGACTATGGAGATTGCATTTCCCATCAGAGAGACAGCGACAGGCAGAAAGCCCAGGCAGACTGGATCAGCATCAGCTCCCCCTCTCTTCAAGACGAGCGTGTTCTGTACTTGCGGCGCAAACGTGCTGTTGGGGGTGCAGGGTTACAGGGCTACGCTACTACCTATTACGATGGTGTGGAGGGTAGCTATTGCGCAACAAGCTGCTGCCAAGTACCCAAGAATGCCCTGGGTCCTCGCTCAGGCCCAAGCCCTCAGAAGATCTGTCTCCCCGTTGCTCCCAGCCACGGCCTCGGTGCTTTCTGGAGAAAGGGATCTAGAACTCGTCCTGGGCGCAAGCTAGGCAAACCTAGGCTCCTCTCACACCTCGACCTCCACCACCCCAACGAGATACTGCAACTGAGACCTATATTGCAGAAAGGAGAGACTGGCAGGTCTTGCACAAGTGCGCAACGTGTTGGCGTGTTGCACCTCAAGGCTGACATCATATATTCACACACCGTGAGCTTCTCCGTTCCATATGACAGTTTTACTCGGGCAGTCCACGTCACAGGACGCCAGGGATCACTGCAAGCAACTTGCAGGTGAAGTGGCCACCGCATTCGCACGAACGTGCTGTGCAGAATGTGCGCTGCCGTGGGAATTGGATCTCGGAAACGAATAGGTGCCAGGGCCCGACCTACAGTGTGAGAACGGCAAGCTCCAGCTGGAGGTGGCGGAAAGGTGGCTACGCCATTTCGCCGACGAGGAGGTTGGAATCGTTGCCCCCGTGGAGGATGCGACGTGGTACCAACAGCAGGTGGTGCCCCTCTACCCACCAACCTCACCCACGACCTACAGAACCAAGACGCCTTCAAACCCAAGTTTGCTGGTTTCCAACCGTTTTGTAGATCAGCCAAGGCCTCAGCTGCTAGCCTCGACGGGATCCTTGGAGCCCTCCTCAGATCCCACGCTCCGATAATAGCCAGGTTAAAACTACCCTATCGATGTCAAGGCCTGCCTCAGGCTTGAGGAACCCATGCAGTGAAAAGGAGGAAACCATTGGACCATCTGGAAAAGGAAAGCCGATCGGCGTGCAATTAGCCTGGCGAAGGACCCAACCATATGCAGTTGTGAGTACGGTCTTTGTGAGCAACGCACTCGGTGGGGTTCCCTATAGGGCCACGAAACGCTGCCCTGGGTGCGGGAACCGCATGTGAACACCCCCACTGGGGCCTTCGGTGGAGCTCCCCATGGGGCCACGACGCGCTGCCCTGGGTGGGGGAGAGCATGCGGGCCCCCCCACTGGGGCCGTCGGTGGAACTCCCTGGGGAGCCACGAAACGTTGCCCTGGGCGGGGGAACCGCATGCGGGCACCCCTACAGGGGCCTACGGTGGAGCTCCCCATGGGGCAACAAAACGCTGCCCTGGGTGGGGGAACCGCATGCGACCCACCCCCACTGGGGCCATCGGCGGGGCTCCCTGTGGGGCCACGAAGCGCTGCCCTGGGTGGGGGAACCGCATGCGAGAGCAGCCACTGGGGCCATCGGCGGAGCTCCCTATGGGGCCACGAAGCGCTGCCCTGGGTAATCAGGGGAACCGCATGCGGGCACCCCCATGGGGCCTTCGGTGGAGCCCCCTATGGGGATACGAAACGCCGTACTGAGTGGGGGGGACGCATGTGGACGGTGGCATTGGGGCCATCGGCGGAGCTCCCTATGTGGACACGAAACGCTGTACTGAGTGGGTGGGGGAACCGCATGCGACCCACCCCCACTGGGGCCATCGGCGGAGCTCCCTATGGGTCCATGAAACGCTGCCCTGGGTGGGGGGACCGCATGCGACCCCCCCACCGGGGCCATCGGCGGGGCTCCGTATGGGGCCACGAAACGCTGCCCTGGGTGGGGGAACCGCATGCGACCCCCCCCCACTGGGGCCCGCGCAGGCGAAACGCTGCCCTGGGTGGGGGGACCGCATGCGACCCACCCCCACACTGGGGCAATCGGCGGAGATCCCTATGATGACACGAAACGCTGCCCTGGGTGGGGGGACCGCATGCGACCCCACCCACACTGGGGCCATCGGCGGAACTCCCTATGGGGACACGAAACGCTGCCCTGGGTGGGGGAACCGCATGCGACCCACCCCCACTGGGCATCGGCGGAGCTCCTTATGGGGCCACGAAACGCTGCCCTGGGTGGGGGCGCATGCGACCCCCCCCCCACTGGGGCCATCGGCGGGGCTCCGTATGGGGCCACGAAACGCTGCCCTGGGTGGGGGAACCGCATGCGACCCCCCCCCACTGGGGTCATCGGCGGAGCTCCCTATGTGGACACGAAACGCTGCCCTGGGCGGGGGAACCGCATGCGACCCACCCCCACTGGGGCCATCGGCGGGGCTCCCTATGGGGCCACGAAACGCTGCCCTGGGTGGGGGAACCGCATGCGACCCCCCCCCACTGGGGCCATCGGCGGAGCTCCCTATGGGGCCACGAAACGCTGCCCTGGGTGGGGGAACCGCATGCGACCCCCCCCACTGAGGCCATCGGCGGAGCTCCCTATGGGGCTACGAAACATGTGAGGGGTGTGCCGAGAGCAGAGGCAAGGAGGGGGAGGAGAGAGGGGGAGGAGGAGGAGAGGAGAAGGACGCGGGGCGCTGTCCCTTCAAAACGAAGACCCAACACCACAGGATTGTTGGGAAAAACAGCAGGTCCATGATTACCCCTTAAGTAAGATCAAGAACAGACAGCTCCTGCGAGAACCACTAGAGGAGGTACTACCACGGCTCGCGGGAGGCAGTCGATACGGAGGCATCTCGGGAAGAGGCGTCGACCTCGCGTCCCTTGCCATCGGAAGCTTCCAGGGGCTAGCACAGGCTCTCAAGCTTCCCGCGATCTTGTTCATGCTCGACGCAATCTCTTCATTGTACCGCTCTATACGCGAGCTCGTGCTCCAGCTACGCACGAGTGACCAGGACTTGCAGCTCATCCTTACCACGGCCGGCCTTCCAAGTGGAGCAGTGGAAGACCTCAAGTCCCACATAGCAGCCAAGTCCAACCTGCTCCAGAAAGCAGGCATTACCAACACACATACAAGCTCTCACGGCGGACAGCTACCATGGATCATGATTTTGGTACCCAGGGGCCTCCTCCGTCGCATGTACGCTTTCAGGTGCCGTCCCAGGACAGCACCTCGGAGACGTCATGTTCAATTACATTATGTCAGCATGTGTACGAAGAGGTTCAGCAAGCGCTCCAGGACCTCGAGCTTGACATTCGCATCCTCGTCTGCGTACACGTGTCCCTCTCTCAGCTGATGCAGGTGGAACCTGACACGAGGGGTGGTGTCCACATGTGTTTCTTCGATAGTACTTCTGTCGTACTAGGACCATCTTTGCTCCTCCTAGAGGTGGCGCCGAAGGTCGCCGAAGCAGTTGCGAATTGCCTTGTTCGAAAAGGCTTCCGCCTGAACTTCCCCGCCGGCAAGTTCTTCCAGCTCCGCGGCAAGGGCTCAAGACAGGCTAGGCAGCTCTGGGACACCTACAAGGGCCTCTTCATGATCTCTCCAGTATCAGCGAGGACTGTCAGGCAATACCCACATCTGGGCACATAACAAGACGGATGTTGGCAAACTAGTTCACTCTTGCGCAGGCGTATGTTTGCAGCAGCCAAGCGTCTCCCACAAGCAGCGTGCTTGCACTTCACGGACACGCTCTTGTACTCAGGTATCCTTTTCAATACAAGTACTTGGCCAGCACGCTCACCTTCGGCATGTGATGATCAACACATGCCGACAAATATGCGGGCTGAAGCAGTCAGATAACCAAGCGGCATCGGACGCACTGATGTTGGCTACCGTGGGGAGGGGGGATCTAACCACGGTGATGCGAGCTCATCGACTAAGGCTCCTAGGAAGGCTCCTACACCACGGGACCCCCATACTACACGGACTTGTGTCGCACGTGTCTCGGACTGCCTCAACTACCAAGGACTCCTGGATACATCGGGTCCTGGAGGCCCTTCGGTGGGTCTGGGAGGTATACCATGGGTTCCCCAAGATGCCCGATCCCGTTCTGGACTTTGCCGCATGGGAAGACCACATCCAGGCCTCGCTTCCAAAATGGAGATGTGTCGTCCATGCAGCCCTGCAAGCAGACGCGGCAGCCAAAGGTAGAGCAGCTTTGGCCCAGCAAGCCAGGGGCCAGTTTTTCGACATCGTCATGCCAGCTGCAGCACCTGTTCCCACCACAGATCCAGCACACCAACTTTTATCACAGCCGACTCCGACGCCGGCCTTGCAGTGCATGTGGTGCTCGAACCAGGGGAAGGAAAAGAAAGGGCTACGACGGCATATCATACGTGCACACTGCAGCGCGGTACATACAGTATCACGGTTCATGGGGAAGGGAAATACATGCATGGCATGCTCCACTGACTCCGCAGCCAGACGTCTGTTGAGAGACCACCTCGCATTCGATGCGCCGAGGTGCTGTCTTGCTTACCACATGCATGGTGCAGCAGTTTCCAGGGAGCAGGCCGAAGAGCTAAGACGACAGGAGACTGATGAGGTCTCAAGGCAGCGCAAGGAAGGGCTAGGCAGATGGAGAGCTGCCTTTCCAAGCCAGACCAGAGATCCCGCCTTGACGGTCTCTACCCCCTTCTCCATGCTCGACTTCTTACACTACACGGATGAGGAAGCACGCGGCATCCTACGCTAATCGGCTTATGCAACGTCTAATGAGGCTTGCGCCAACTACGCCGCCCTCTTCGACAAGGACCACGACGACCAACCCGACCCTCAGCCCCAGTTCGCTCACCGTTTCCAGAGATATCGACCCCAGGACTACGTTGGATATGCAGGCGCCCTTCTCCCAGTTCGCATCCATCGTCTGGAGATCTTCTGTCTTAATCTCTTCTCAGGGCGCCCACGGACAGGGGACATGAATACTTGGATTGAGAATCGTTGCCATGGAATAGTGTATCACATGGTCAATCTCAGAGTGGATACTGCAAGTCACAAGCAGCTCGGAGACCTCACCCAGGCCAGCACCATCCAGACGTGGGCTGACCACATTCTTGCCAAGCGAGTGTGGAACACTGGGGGGGGGCCCTTGCGGGACGTGGAGCGCCGCAAGGTGGCACGGCGGGGGGCCCCCCACGCTCAGGACAAAAGTGAATTTCGCAACCACAACAAAAAACGTATCCTGCACAGGTATGTCGGCATCTTACGGAATAGGGCTCAAGAGGGGAACCGAGAACTGAAAAATCGAGCCCTCCGCCCCAGAAGGCGCCCAGGAGGCCCCCAAAAGGCCCCAAGAGGCCCCCAAGAGGCCCCCAAGACGCCCCAAGAGGCGCCCAAGAGGCGCAAAAGAGGCCCCAAGAGGCCCCAAAACGGCCCCCAAAACTCGGCTAGCCCACAACGGTGCGACAATATGGGCCGGCGGAATGAGCGAAGCGATTAATAACGGGGGACCAGGTCCGGGGGCCGGGGGCCGGCGCCACGACCACAAACGTAGGGCCCAAACGAAATTTTCCCTGTTTTTCTAGTGGGTTTCGGCGACCCGGTGCCAACAGGGCCCCAAGAGGCTGCAGGGAGGCCCCAGGAAGCCGCAGCGATGGCTCCAAACGCCTTTCAAGACGACTCCCATGACGCCAAGAAGGCCCCCGAAGGCCCCGAAGACGCCCCAAGAGGCACCCCGAGAGAGGCCCAACAAGCAAACAGTCGATTTCCGATGGGGAAACTACTATTTTTGGCGTGTTTGCCTTTGGGGCGTCCAGTGCGTCCAAGACGACCGAAGAGGCCCCCATGACTGCCCCACAGGCTCCAAAGAGGGCTCCAAGACGACCCCAAGGGGGTCCCAAGACGGCCCGAAAGGCCCCCAAGACAGCCCAGGAGAGCCCCAGGACGGGGTCCCAGAGCTGCACAACCATATTCAAATTCCGAGCTTTCGGCCCCAGAGGCCCCCAGGTGGCCCCAAGAGGCCCCCCAGAGGCCCCAAGAGGCCCCCCAGAGGCCCCAAGAGGCACCCAAGAGACCCGCAGGAGGCTCCCAAGAGGCACCCCAATTGAGCCCCTAAATTCGCCGGCCCAACGGGCCAGAGGCGTGCTAAGATCTCCGGTAACTGGTAAATAGAATTTCTGGTTCGCGCGCGCGGGGCGGCCCCTGGGGGTCCCTGGATCAAAAGTACCCCGGGCGGAGCCCGGGCGGAGCCCGGGACACGCCCGGGACACGCCCGGGACACTCCCCCAGATCCTCCAGGATCGCCCCTAGAGGGCCCCAAGAGGCCCCCAACACAATCTAAGAGAGGTCCGAGACGCCCGAAGATCGCTCCACGGCGCCCAAGATGGCCTCCAGACGGCCCAAGACGTCTCCAAGATGGCCCAAGAAGCCTCCAAGATGCCCCAAGAGGCCTCCAGGAGCACTCCCATGATGGCCCCAAGAGGCAAAAATCAATGATTTTTCTTAGGTTTTGGACCAATTTTGGGAGTTTCAACCTTTTCGGTTCCCCGACGCCCCTAAACGGCTCAAGAGGCCTCCAAGATCGCCCCAAGAGGGCCCAAGGGGCCCTCAAAAGGGCCCCAAGATGGCCCAAGACGCCTCCAAGACGGCCCAAGAGGCCTCCAAGACGGCCCTAGAGGGCCCCAAGAACGCCCCCAACACGGTCCAAGAGAGGTCCGAGACGCCCGAAGATCGCTCCACGGCGCCCAAGATGGCCTCCAGACGGCCCAAGACGTCTCCAAGATGGCCCAAGAAGCCTCCAAGATGCCCCAAGAGGCCTCCAAGAGAACTCCCAAGAGGGCCCCAAGAGGCAAAAAACTGTGTTTTCCTTTGGTTTTGGACAGATTTGGGCGTTTCAACCTTTTCGGTTCCCCGACGCCCCTAAACGGCTCAAGAGGCCTCCAAGATCGCCCCAAGAGGGCCCAAGAGGCCCCCAAGAGGGCCCCAAGACGGCCCAAGACGGCTCCAAGACGGGCCCAGAGGCCTCCAGGACGGCCCAAGAGGGCCCCAAGAACGCCCCCAACACGGTCCAAGAGAGGTCCGAGACGCCCGAATATCGCTCCATGACGCCCAAGATGGCCTCCAGACGGCCCAAGACGTCTCCAAGATGACCCAAGAAGCCTCCAAGATCCCCAGGAGGTCTCCAAGTGCATTCCCAAGAGGGCCCCAAGAGGCAAACAAACAATGCTTTTCCATAGGTTTTGGACAGATTTGGGCGTTTCAACCTTTTCGGTTCCCCGACGCCCCTAAACGGCTCAAGAGGCCTCCAAGATCGCCCCAAGAGGGCCCAAGAGGCCCCCAAGAGGGCTCCAAGATGGCCCAAGACGGCTCCAAGACGGCCCAAGAGGCCTCCAAGACGGCCCAAGAGGGCCCCAAGAACGCTTCAAGAACGCCCCAAGAGGGGGTTCACGAAACAGAATTTCGAGCTCTCGGCCCTTAGAGGCCCCCGGGAGGCCCCAAGACGCCCTCAAAGGCCCCAAGAGGCCCCCAAGAGGCCCTCAAGAGGCCTCAAGAGGCCTCCAAAAGGCCCTCTGGAGGCCTCCAAAAAACCCTCAGGAGGCCCCCAGGACGCCTCCAAGACTCCAGCCAGACGCGACTTGGGAAACGCGGGTCGGGGTGGTCCTCCTCCCCCGCGTTCGGCCTCCAGCCTCGAGCCTCGACCCTCCACGACGACGACGACGACGCCGGCGGGCGGCGGCGGCGGCGGCGGCGGCGGCGGCGACGACGACGACGACGACGACGACAAAGGCGCTCCTCATCGCTCCTCATCCCCCTCCTCCTTCCTCCTCCTCCTCCTCCTCCTCCTCCTCCTCCTCCTCCTCCTCCTCCTCGTCCTCCTCCTCCTCCTCCTCCTCCTCCTCCTCCTCCGGTCCAATTAGAAAAGAGATGGTAAGAGAAACGCCACAAGAAAGTGTTCCTTCACGCCCGTGTCCGCAACGCCAGAGGACATCAGGACGATAACAGAGCCAACGTTAGCATTCAAAGCCCGCCACCCTCCGACACGAGGGTTCCCCTATCGCATAAGATGTCTCTTCCCCCGGCTCGAACGGCCCCACAGCGGGATACCACGGGTAACACGCCCCCACGATGGCACCAAAGCCGTCAACAAACTGCAAACACCTAGAAACCCCATGAAAAACATTAACAAATTCATCGACAACTACACAGCTCCCGATGCCGCAGCTCCACACTGCAAACGACCACTCGGACAGGCGACCACGGTGCGACATTATGGGCCGGCGGAATGAGCGAAGCGATTCAATAAACAAACATCGTCGATTTCCTATGGGTAAACATATATGTTTTGCGTGTTTGCCTTTTGGGCGTCCACTGCGTCCAAGACGGACGCAGAGGCACCCAAGCTGGTAGAGGATGCCACAAGAGGGATCAAGACGGCACACGAGGGGACCAAGACGGCCCACGAGGCGCCCAAAACGCCCAAAAACGCCCCAAGGCGGCGCCCAAGACGGGGACGAGGAACCCTAAGAAACCCCCAGGAGACCCCAAGAGACTCCAAGAAGGGGCCGAGAAGCCCCAAGAGGCCACCATGAGACCCGAAAACACAAAAGAGACCCCGAAGACGCCCGAAGAGGCACCCCAATAGAGCTCCAAATATGCAAACATCGTCGATTACCCATTGGAAACTGCTATGTTTGGCGTGTTTGCCTTTAGGGCTTCCACTGCGCCCCCAAGACTGCCCCACAGGCTCCAAAGAGGGCTCCAAGACGACCCCAAGAGGGCCCCAAGACGGCCCGGACGGCCCCCAAGACAGCCCAAGAGAGTCCCAGGAGGAGCCCCAGAAGGTGTCCCAGAGGTGCACAACCATATTCAAACCCTGCGGAAGTTACGCGGATGCGTGGGGAAAGCGCATCTCGGCGCTCCTTTTCCTCCAACGCAGCTCGAACAAAAGGGCCCGCGGGCATGTCATGAATTCATGGCGTCTGAATCACTGAAAAATCAAAAGCACGCCGCCTGGCCGAGCGGGGGGGCGGGCGGTGAGCCCGCCCCTCCTCGGACACCCCTCGGGGTCACCACTCCCTCCAGGGCCCTAGAAACTAAAACCCGCAGTGCCTCGACGCATAGTCGCGGAGGTCTGGGCTCGCGCCCATGGCGCAACTAAACAATGCACGGCTCCAGGCCCTACTCTGGCCACGCCCCCTGTTCTCTCGGCCCCAGAGACTGGAAACGGGGGCTGGTCGTCCACCAGGCATAATTGACCTGGCTCTGGGTGGCAGCCGCCCTCCTGCGGTCGCCCTTCTTAGTCTTGATCTTCACCGCTGGCTCGCTCGACCCCTCGATCGGAACACGATGTGGCCCCCCGCCGTCGTCGCCGCGCGGCAGGGCACCCGCGCGGCACCGACTCGGCCTCGCACACAGACAGAACCAGCAAGTTAAGGAAAACCCGAGCAAAGCAAGCAGGAGCCCTAGGCCCACGCCCGCCATCAGCACAGTCAGGCTCACGTAGTAGCCCTCAGCCGCGACTCCCAGCGTGGCCCCTGGAGCCGGCGCGCTCTCGCCCATCTCCCGCGGTGCCTCGCGCAGCTCGGTCGAGCTTCCCTGCGCCGCTGTGGGGAGAGACGCGGCCACTGCAGGCAACGCCTTCAGCAGGTTCGACTGGGCCTGGAAGTCGGTCGGCATGGCCCCGACTCCAGCTACCCGAGGCCCCTGGCACGGGCACCTCCTTCAACCCGCAGCTCTCGCGGAGCCACTCGAGGCGCGTCATCGGCAACGCCGTCGCGCCGAGAGGTTGTCGCCACCAGCTACAGGCTCGACGGCGATGACCTTCTTGGCCACCACCTGCTGAATCCAAAGCGCATTGGTGACAAGATGCTTGACCCGCCCAGCGCACTGGCTCCTCGCCAGCGCTCTCGCACTCGAGCTGTCGCATCGCCAGCTCATGCGCGCGCTGTAGCCCATGAACGCGAAGAGCGCCTTCAGTCCAAGTCCCTTGCTGAGACCTCGAGCTCCAGCGTGCCACTCGGCTTCGCAGCTGCTAAGGGGCCGCGCGTCTTGACGACAGCTGATCCCGAGCATCGGACACCCACGCGCGGTGATGTGCACGCTGGTCTGGCTCTTCCGCCCCTTCGCGTCGCCCGCCCAGTCGGAGTCTGTCCACGCGACCACGTCGACGACGTCCTGCGGCGCGCTGGGCTTGGCCATCCTCGCGCCCAGGCCTCGCGCGCCCTTCAGGTACCCCGCCAGCCTCTCGAGGGCTCGCCCGCCCGCCTCACGGGGCGATGAGATGCGCGAGGTCGGGTAGTTGATGTCGAACTGAGCATCCTCGCGGTCGCGCAAGTAGAACAGCAGGCACATGGTCACGCTCCTGATCTGCTTAGCCTCGTCTGGGCTGAGTTCGGGCGCGCCATCCCTGTCGCGCCCTCCTCCTCGGCGACGTGGTAGCACGCGCCCTCCGCGCCCGCGCCGATGGTGGGCCAGCCGTGCTTCAGACCCGCATCGTCCACCACTCGGCTGTCGGCCATGCTGCCCCCTGGCGCGAAGAGGTCGTCGCGGTACTCCTACCACTTGAACTCTCGCGCGACGTACCTTGACTTGGCGATCCTGCATCCGAGGGTCGCGTCCCACTTGTAGACGTGGCCCCAGCTCAGCGGGCGCTGATCCTCTTGCCGGCGGCCTCGCTCCGATTGGCGAGCTTGCCAACCCCGTGCTGTTTCAGGCCGTCGAGGACCCGCCGGGTGGAAGCCTCTATCAGCTGCGAGTCCGACGCATCGTGGGGATCTGGGACATTCATGCCCCTGAGGCTCTGCAGTAAGTCAGGCCGAACGTCATCACAGTGCCCAGCTGCTACGCCGCCAACTCGGGACCTCGCAAGGGAGCCTCGGTTGTCACCCTCCTCCGCGGGTCGCTTCGGCGATCGACCTATCGGGGGCGTCAGCGGGGGCACGCTCGCCGGTGCTGCAGCCCTCGGCGCCATGGGGTTGTCGCCCCCAGCTCCGCCTCCAGCCGACGTCTGTGCCGCTGGTCCCGCCTGCCTGTCTCCAGCAGGCGCCTCGGCGTCGCCCGACGCATCAGCCGCGGGCGGCGCCATGGGCGTCCCCGTCTGGGATGCTGGCCCGCTACCATGGGCGGCCCCAGTGAACTGGGCAGCAGCGCTCGGGTCTGGCTGTGCCTCAGCTGCCCCTTGCGCCGCCAGGTCGGCGTCCGCAGCGGCAGGGGGTGTAACAATCAGCTCGATCCCGCGCGGGCCCGTGCCCTGCCCTCGGCGCTGCCATGGCACGTGCGTGATCGCCGCCACGGCGGCGCGGTTGAACCTCCGCTCTTCGGGCAGCCTCTTGACGGCCCTCGTCGCGACTAGCCCACGCGTCTCAAGGGCGCAGATGTGCTGGTCGGTGTCGTAGCTCTTCCCTAGCCAGACTGCCCTCGCGAAGCCCATGCCACCCTTGTGGTGCACCTTGCCTCTCGCCCTGCGATTCTTGCCCCTTGGTAGGCGCGCCAGGACGGACTCCCCTGGGGTGGACATCTCCCTGGTATAGGCGCGGCCGTAGAGGTCCTCATGTGCTGCGCGACCGCTCGCCTTGATCCTCAGATGGGTGCATGCCCAGCCCGCGCGGGGCTGCAACCACTTGTACATGGCCGTGCCCGGTCGGGCGCTGGCCCCCAGTCGCGTCTCCAGCGCGCCCCTGCTCGTGCGGAACTGCGCCTGGATGATGCCATTGGCGTTCCCGGAGGGGTCCGACTGGGAGCTGAACGCAGGGGCGGGTCCCACGACCACACGGTCGGGCAGCTCTGCCTCGACCTTGTTGGCCAGGTCCATCATGATACCCTCGTGGACTGGCCCTAGGATGACCTTCCGATGGAAAAGGCTCTTGATGAACGCCACCGCGGCTGCCACCGCGCAGGGATTTGCGCGTCGGCCAGGCTTCGGGGCACTCCGCATGGCACCTGCGTCGGCGTCCGCGACCACCAGCACCACTTCCTCGCCCGGTCTCTGGCCATCCTCGGCGCGGGGGCCCGCCGCCACGGCGTCGGCCGTCTCGCTCTTGAAGAATGCCATGTCAAGTCCGATCACGGGGAGGTATTCCACCTCCGCGTCTAGCAGCTCGCGGGGCCCGCCACGCCCGCGCCCCATCTGGCAGTGATCACACCAGCGCCGCGGTGGGCCGTGCTGGTTCTCCTCGTGGCGTTGTCTCTCTATTCTGGCGTCGGCTCGCGGACGTCGGGGAACGCGGTCGGCCCAACCACCTGCCCCGACTCCGCCTGGCGCCTCATCTTCTGACGCCTTAGCTCGTGGAAATCATCCGCCCCCGCCCTCACTTTGCGTCTGCCCTCGCACTCGACGAGCCGTGCCCAGCGCTGAGCCTTGGTCCCGTAGTACGGAGCGTAGATCTCCTTGAAGCGCTCCTGCGTGGCGTCGAGCCTCGAGCTTGGCCCGAGCCCCTCGAGATACGACCGCCCCGGCGGCTGCGCCGCCGCAGGTGCCCCCTGGCCCTGCGCGGGCGCCGCCGCTTCCTGCGCCCTTGGTGGCGCCGTCGCCCCCAGCGCCTGCGGTGGCGCAGCTCCTGCCTCTGGTGGCGCTGGGCCACGCGACCCTCGAGCTTCTGGGCGCGGCGGGGGACCCTCTCCTCGCACCGCCCCCCACGGAGCTCCCGCGGCACCTGCTGCGGCGACCCTGGCGGGGCAGGCTGCGAGCATGGCATCGTCCATCGTGCCGTGGATCTGCGCAGCGAAATAGAATTCGCCGCCAGCTAGCTTCACGCCCGCCCGCCCGCCCACCGAGGTTCACGGCGCGCGGGCCACTTCCCCCAAGGACAAACCTGAACTGCCTGCGCGCCAGCTTCCCGAGGCTGAGCACCGCGCCCCGAGGGGCGAGGTCGTTGCTCACTCTGAAGTGCCCCAAGCATGGCCGGCGACCCTTCTCGCCACCGGCGGCCATCGGGATCCTGCTCGGCCCCCTCGCTACCTAGCCTCGGGCCGCTCACCGCGGTGGGCTTGGCCGCACTGGGGCCCCCCTGAACTGTCGGATGCTGTGATCCGAACGCCTGGCCGCAGAGGTGCTCGTCGCTGCCGTTGTCTGCGAGGATGAGCCCTCTGCGCTCCTCCCTGCGGCAGCCTCCGACCGAGCTCCTGACTCCATAGACCCAACCGACCTCGTCGCCGTCGGAGCCCGCGGCCACCGCACTCACGGCCCTCTGGCCCTCAGCGCCCGCAGGGGCCTGCTGGACTGCAGCCGTCTTCGGGGGCGCTGCTGACGGCGCCCGTGGCGTGCCAGCCGCCGTGTGCCAGCAGCCCTTCTCCTTGTGCCCCTGCTTCTGACACCAGTTGCAGGTTCCCTCGAACTTGGCGGGGTAGCTGCCCCTGAGCTCGTCATTATTGAGCCCCTTCTTGCTGCCCTTGCCGCCCTTGTCGCCCTGGCCGCTCATCTTGCCACCGCCGCCGCCCCCCGACGCGTCGCCCCTGCGCTCGGGCCACGGCTGCTGCGGCAGGGCATGGCCCGAGATCGCACCGATTTCCATCGGCGCCACGCCTTGGCCCACCGTGCCGCTAGCTGCGAAGACCTGCCCAGACGCCATCCACTCTCTCAGGTGAGTCCTCAGCGCCATGTGCGAGACCTTGGCGGCCGTCGGAGCATTGCGTAGCACGGTCTTGCACGGCTCGGGGCTATGGACGAGCAGCGTGGCGATGCGAAACTCATCGCCGAAGTCCTTCCCCGCCTGCATGACGCACCTCGCCATGTCACTGTCGCAGCCAACGAGCTGGTCAGCGAACGGCTTCTGGTCGCCCCACCTGGGGTTGAGCAGGCCGCTGAGCATGGCTGCGAACCTGTTGCCCGCCCCAGGCTCGTACTCGCCCTTGATCGCCAGGCCACGAAACCCTCGTGCCTGCCTGCAGGCGTGACCTTCGCCAGCGCCTTGCGCTGTGCCTTGGTGATCAGCATGGCATGCAGCAGCTTGCTCGTCGCTGCCGCGCGCTCGCCCATGCTGACGTTGTCCACGGCGAGAGCTGGCTGGGCCTCAACATTGTCGACGAGGTCGCCCCAGCCCATCAGCGCGAAGAACGCGCGGGCCATGATGGACCAGCTGGGCCAGTCCTCATCTCTGCCACTGAACTCTGGCAGCTTGATGTCGCCTCTGCAATCCACCAGCTGCTCTCTGGGCGCCGCTGCCATGGGCAGCGCACGTCCTCAGTCTTCCCGTGGATCTGATCTGCGTAATTCACCACAGAACCACGCTCTCCGCATGAAGAAAGTTACGCGGATGCGTGGGGAAAACGTAAATTGGGGCTCCTTTTCCTCCAACGTAGCTCGAACAAAAGGGCCTGCGGGCATGTCATGAGTTGGTGGCGTCCGAATCACTCGAGATCCCGAGCAACTTCCGAGTTTTCGGCCCCAGGCTCCCAGGTGGCCCCATGAGGTCCCCACGAGGCCCCAAGAGGGCCCCCAGAGGCCCCACGAGGCCCCCAAGAGACCCCCAGGAGGCTCCCAAGAGGCACCCCAATAGAGCCCCAAATAAGCAAACATCGTTGATGACCTATGGGTAAACTTACATTTTTGGCGTGTTCGCCTTTTGGGCTTCCACTGCGTCCAAGACGGCCCAAGAGGCACCCAAGCCGTTCGAGGATGCCCCCAAGAGGGCTCCAAGACGGCCCACGACGGGGCCAAGACGGCCCAAGAGGCGCCCAAAACGCCCAAGATCGCCCCGAGTCGACGCCCAAGACGGGGACGAGGAACCGAAGATTCGAGCGTGTTTGCCCAAGAGGCCCCCAGGAGACCCCAAGAGGCTCCAAGAAGCGCCCAAGAAGCCCCAAGAGGTCCCCAAGAGACCCGCAAAAACACAAAAAGAGTCCCCGAACACGCCCCAAGGGGCACCCCAATAGAGCCCCAATAAACAAAAATCGTCGATCTCCGATGGGAAAACTGATATTTTTGGCGTGTTCGCCTTCTGGGCTTCCACTGCGTCCAAGACGGCCCAAGAGGCACCCAAGCCGGTCGAGGATGCCCCCACGAGGGCTCCAAGACGGCCCGCGAGGGAGCCAAGACGGCCCCCGAAGCGCCCAAACCGCCCAAGAACGCCCCGAGTGCCACACCTCCCCGTGACATCTCGGGAACGCTCCTGGTACCGCTCCCCTGGGCGTTCCGGGAGGCCTCCACAGCGCTCCAGGAGGGCCCGAGACGCCTCCCAGGAGCCCCCAGAATGCGAAAGGATTGTCCAAAACGCTCCCAAGCAGCCCAAGTCAGCCTTCCGACGGCTCTCGAAGCTCCCAGGTAACCTCCAAGAGACCCCAAGAGAGGTCCGAGAGGTGTCCCGGGACGGCCCGAAGAGGCCAACATCGTAGATCTTAATTTGTCTTTGTTTCACTGCTTTTGGCTTCTCGCGTTTTCGAGCTTCCAACGGTCCAAGAGCGCCGACGAGGCTCCCAAGACCGCCCCAAGACCACCCAAGAGACCCTCGGGACGGCCCCAAGACGGGCCAAGAAGGCCCCAAGACTGCTGAAGAGGCGCCCAGGACAGCCCCAGACCACCCCAGCCCAGGCCCAAGATGGGGCCAAGAGCGGGAGCAGGAGGCTTCCAGAAACCTCCGAAAGGCCTCCGGGACCACCCAGAGGCCCCCAACACACCCCAGATCCCTGAGAGGCCCCAGAGAGACCCCGACGAGGCTCCAAAAACAGCCCAAGAGAGCTGCGAGAGCCGTCCAAAGAGGGTAAAATCGTTGATGTCCCATCGTTTTTCTAATGTGTTTCGCCTTCTCACGTTTTCCCGCTTCCATCCCTCGAAGATCGAGGATTTTGAGAACAAAAAAAAAATCCCTGAATCCCCTCTTTTTTTCAAAATGGGACTCCTACTCGGGGGTCCTACACATCCCCTGACATCTGGCCAGTACCGCGCATCCCAGCTTCCCGGGGGGAGACCCCAAGTCGCCGAAGGACAGACAGCCCATGACGACCCCAAGGAGCCCCCAGAACGTAAAGAACGGCCCAACACGCTCCCGCGCAGCCCGCGACACCCTTCCGACGGCTCTCCAGGCCTCCAGGAGGCCTCCAGAACCCCCAGGGGGTCTCGAAGATCCCACACCCCTGAAGAGCCCGGCTAACAAAACCCGCGAGGCACAAACAAAAAACAGCGCCGAACAGCGCCGAGGAACTGGAAAAACATGGAAATCCCACAATTCCTATTATTTCCAAGTTTGGCCCCCGGTCTACTCTTGCACAACAGACCACAATTCAGACCCCCCTCACCTCCCAAAAAAGAACCCAGGCAGCCTTTGAACGCCCCAAATCGTTGAATACCTAAGAGAAATTAATGATTTCTGCGTTTCCGCGTTTCCCCTTCTATACGACTCCGAGGCTTGCGCAGGGCCTCCAAGGGAGTCCCTGTACGCAAGAAGCGACCAACATGAGATGACATGAGTTAGCCTATCAAGCCTAGCTAGAACTTGAGCGCGCGCGAAGCGCGCGCGAAGGTTCTAGTCGACAGAATAGATGCCGACTTGAATGACTGCGACGAGAACCGTGACTCAATGCAGGAGGACCCACACGTGTTGAAGAGTCTGACTGCCACTGATATGAGTGCTACAGATTCACACTTCCAACCTGCTCCCGACATTGCTCCCACTCGGACAGGCTCCAAAAAATATCGGAAGGTTGACCCAGGTGAAGCCCGCATCGGTTCCGAGTTGAATTTAGAAGAGTGTGCTGCGACTCCAGCTCCGACTCCAGCTTCTGAGGGCCCCCACTTCCCCTCCCAGCGATCTCTGGATATAGAAGCCTCGTCGGAGCAAGAGCAACTAGAAGAATCCAGCTTCCTCCCCCGCCTCCCCCCCTCCCATCCTCTCTGTTGAGCAGCTCGAGAGAATCGCTGCCAACCGGAGGGAGGCCAGGCTGAGACGGGAGGCCAAACGTGCCGCCGATCATCGGCGACGCGTTCCGTGGCAAGGCGCCCTCAGCTTTGCCAATGCCTTCAGCCTCCCGCAGGAGGCTTGCTCTTCTCTCTTTCTGCCCGCCTCTATGGGGTAGAGAGGCAGTGCTGGCATCAACCATGGCACCATTGCCCATGTCTGCTCATCCCGCCCCATTGAGAGGGAACGTTAGGGGGTGGCTGGCTCTGGGGGGGGGCGGGGGGGAACATCGACTTGGAATCGGCGATACATCACCGATAGATCGGCGAGAGGCCCCCGATAGCAAATCCGCACGGTCCTTGGCGGAATGAGCCTATTCTGCTAATTATGACTGGGCGATTGGGGGCCGATGCGTCCCCCCACTGAGCCTATCCCCCCAAAGTTACCCTTCATTTCCACTCCCCGGGCAGCGAGACGCCTTGGCTGAACAGGACACGAGAAGCCGCACCGGCAGCAGAAACGGGAGCCCGGGCAAGCGCCGGGCAAGAGGCCGCGGTGCTGTCCCCTCCCCCCTGCCGCGCCCTAGGCCGACCAGCATCGTCATGAAGTAGATGAGCGACACGTGTTTCTGGATCAATTCCTCACCGCCCGCGGTCGCTCGCAGTCGCTGCCGGGCCGAAGGGCGCCCGGCCCACGCCCCCCCCCCCCCGGGCTTCGCATCCGAAGCCCCTCGGCGCTGTCCGGCACAAAACGGCGCCCGAGATCCGAGGTCGCGACGGAAAGTGCCGCATCGTTGCAAATCACGACGGGGGTCCTGGACCACACCTCTCGGCCTTTCGGCGGCGTGTTCTGGGTCACGGGCCAATCCAGGTGGGGACCCTGGGTGCCGAAGCCAAGCGAAGATGCCCGCTGTGCAAAATTTGCGGCGCCTGGATCAAGGTTCGTCCCGCTCGCGCACCCTGTAGGCGCCGCGAGGCGGGGCGAGCCCACAACGACTCAAACTGCAGGGACGCACCAGCCCAGAACGACAGCAGTCCCCAGGCGCCCAAGTGGCCCAAGGTGCAAGCGGATATGAGGGAGAGGCGATGTGAGTTTGAATGAATCTGAGCGCGATTGAGTCTGAATGTGAGCGGGTCTGAATGTGAGTGAGTCTGAGTATGAGCCTGAGCGTGAGCGAGGAGAGGGAAGACGGATGAGGCGGGCGCGAGGAGGCGCAGGCGTCACACCTATAGCAAGAACCCCATTGCCATAATACGGGGCGCAAGAACCCATACTTAAGATAGGGGACAGCAATCGTCCAATTATCGGTTTGAAGAGTTATATGTTGAAATACGGCGAAGACCCATGATTTTCGAAGGATTCCGACATTTGCCTGCAGCCGCGCGCGCACGTGACCCGCATGGAAGCACTTGTGCGCGGCACCCCCCGTTTAGCCGCGATCCTTTTTGATCCAAGAGGGCTGCGGCCTTGCGCCCTCCCAACATCCCTGAGTTATCTTCATACCTCTGGCGCGTCTCCTCGCCGCGTTTTTGCAAAGCGAGGCGCGGCGCCCCCCGCGAAGCCTCCCGCTGGGAGCGGCCCCTCAGGGGTCGTTGGGCACCTTCATGTGCTGGCGCTCGCAGCTGATGTCGCAGTAGCCGATCCGACCAGCTCGTGGATGGTCAGCCTCTGACCCTGCCTGGCCTGGATGGCCCCGCCGCCATCCTCGCCAGCCCGTTGGCAAGGTTCGCCTTCAAGCCTGTCGCGCCGAGGCCACGCGCTCGCAGCGCTGTCCTCAGCTCGCCCACCTTGTAGCGCATCAGCCGGTCTCTGACGGCTATCTGCCCGCCACTGAGTAGACCTCCGTGGAGCTCCTCATACCGACACTCCACGATCCTCGACGCGACCTGTCGTCGCTGCCGAGGCCCTTCCTTCTTGATCGGCACGGAGCCTCCCGCTGCCGATCCCTTATCCGCGCCCTCTGAGGCTGGAGACGGTGCTTCCCGCTCTCGCCCGCCCTGGGCGCCCGCGTCCTCTGTGGCTGGAGGCGGCGCCTCCCGCTCTCGTATACCCTGGGCGCTGTCGTCTCGCCCTTCGTCGGCGCCCCCCATCAACTCTCCGCCCGCGGCGTCGGGCCGACGCCCCCATGAGTTTCTCCTGGCGAGGCGGAACACTGCTACCGCGGCTCCCAGCATGCACGCCAGCATGAACACGAACAGCGGCATGACGACGCCGATCGCGATGCCGTCATACTGGCCCTCTCCCGTGGCAGCGGCGCCCCCCGCGACGCCACGCACACATGCCGCTGCTAAGGCTACCTTCAGCATTGCCGCCGTGGAATCGCTCACACGGCCAGCCGCGCGCCCTCTTGTCGCTAGCCCCATGAGCTTCAGCAAGACCTCGATCCTCGAGCCGCCAAGGTACTTCGCCCCGATGTCTGCTCGTCTCATCGCCGCGTCCAACTCGGTCACCTTCAGATCCTTCGTCCGCCCGCGCCCCTGCATCAACAGGTCCTGGAGACGGAGATGCCACACTCGGCATGACCCCACTCGGTGGGCCTTCCCCTTCGCGGCCGAGCTGTCCGCGCCAGCAACTCCCTGCGCGTGGACCCCGCACAGCGCGAGGATCTGCTGCGACAGGATGGCGGAGGCACCCGCCCTGTTGAATGCCAGGAGCTCCTCCACCCCGCTTGGCGTCGCCACGTGGCCCTGCGTTGGCGTCGTCACCTCCAGGCAGCGGTCGCCAAACATCATCACCGTGCACTGCGTGGACTTCGCGTCATCCGCTCCTGCCCAATCGCTGTCGCCCTCGACGTCAGCCGTGACTGGGAGGTCCTGCAACGGGTTGTGCCACTCCGTCACTGGGCACCCCGCCAGGTACCGCGCAGCGCGCTTGAGCCTGACCTCAGCGAGCGGCGCAGGCCTCGACGCTTCCGCCATGATCATCTTCGCTGCGTACTGCACCTCTGGCACGTCCTGGGACAGGTAGGTCAGCACTCCGCCTGCCTTGGGGAACAACCTCTTGAGCCGCTCGTCCACGAGCGCCTCCTTGGGCACTGAGCCCCCCGTGGCCTTCGAGTCTGGGCTCGTCTGAGGCTTCGTCGTGCCAGCTGGCAGGTCCAAGAACTCGAGCAGGTTGTCCACGTGCGAGTCATCTGCTCTCCACACGAAGCGAAGAGACGGAGCCCCCCGCCACTCGATGCGTCGCTTGAAAAGCCTGCCGCGGCTACCGCCGGTGGCACCCAGCCCCACTCGACCCGGCTTCTCGATCTCGATGTGCTCCTCCAGCAACGCGTCGAGCACGCCCAGCTTCGCCAAGATACCCAACGCCACGGAGCCGCCACCGCGCACGCCCAGCGCGATGTCCAACGTCTCGTTGCAGAACGCGCCAGGGCACGGCGTGATCCGAGCCAGCGGTGGCTGACTCTCCCCGAAGACGTCGCCGACGCACACCTGCCAGAACCTCGACGCGGGCCTTGTACCGTAGAGCGCCTGGTGGAGCTGCCAGGACCGCCCAGGTCGTCGCAGCCCAGGCGGTGGCATCACGCGCAACCGCTCGTTCATGTCCGCGTGGAAGAACGCCGCGCTGGCATCGCACAGAGCCACTCGCCTCTGCCCCGATGGGGACACCACCAAGCGCAAGTAGAAGAGGCACGGCGCACCTGCCTCCACATCGTCACGCTCGAAGGTTGAAGTCCATGGCCACGAGTCTCGACCGTGCGAACGGCGGTCCGTCTGGCTTGTATTGAAGCCCATCGAGCCACTTGCTCCGCATGCGCCCACCGACGCTCGAGTCGTCGGACACGTCCTCAAGGCGCCGCACGGCCATCTGGTTGAGCTCCAGCTGACGCCCCTGCACCACGAGCCCCCTCGGCAGCACATCGCCCGAGCGGCTGTCGCACGCCACCGCCTCTGGCACGAGGTCGCGCGCCCATGCGGTCGGAGCCTCCCGATCGCGCACGGACGCCCCGAACAGCTGCAGCCGCTGGAGCTGCTGCTGCTGCCGCTGGAAGCGCCTCCTCGGCCTGGCGCCGCCATGCCTGCGCATGGCGCGCCCTCGCCGCGTTGTCACCGTGGCGGGGCCTGTCGCCCCCCCCAGGGCTGCTCTGCCGCGGCGCGGTGTCCGCGCGCTTGGGCTTGGACTGCAGGTCCCAGGGCAAGCCAACGAAGCTGTTCAGCGCGTCCACGTTGAACCTCCGCTCCTTCGGCTGCCCCCCGATCGCACGGCGGCGGCTGGTCTGCCGCGACCGGCCGACAAGGTGCTCGCCGCTCTTCTCGGCCTTGCACAGTCAGACACCCAAGCGCCACTGAGCCTCTGCCTTCCGAGCGCGGTCGCCTGGCACTCGGGCCAGGACAACATCTCCGCGCGTGGCCACCTCCCCTCGGCACGGATTGCCCCGTTTGACGCGGTAGGCCGTCGCGCCATAGACCTGTCTGACGGAAAACCGTGCAAAGAGCCACCCAGCGCGCCTGATCACCCACGGCATCACCCTGTGGAACACGGGGATGCGCGCGCCCATGCCCGACTCGAGCTGGAGCTTGACCACGCGCGCCTGCTCGGCCACCTGGTCGTTCATGGCCTCAGCGAAAACCATCGACGAGTGGCTCCTGGCAGGCGCTGCCGCGAGCTGGCGCTCGAAGCCCTTCACCTTCTGCTCCTGGGAGATCTGCTCGGCCAGCGCTTGGACTGCCAGCCCGTGGCCGGCGCGCGCGATGCACTCCGCCACGCCCATGATCAAGGGGCGCATACCTTTCGGCCCCAACGCCGCGTGCACTGCAGTAGACTGGCGGCCCGCCACTACCAGCACGTCGCAACACCTCCAAGCCATCGCCAGCGACTAGGCCCACCACCTGAGCCATAAGGACGGCCTGCGCCAGCGCAGGTGGGTCAGCTCGTGCTTATCGATCCCCCCCTGGCTGGGGAGCGGTGGCACCCGCTTCGCCCTGGCTGGCACCTCGTCGGGGCCCGCCTCTGCCAGCGGCGCCTTCTGGCTGAGCCGCGGCGCCTCGGACGTCGTCGCGGTGGCCCCCGCGACGCGCCCTCGCACGCAGAACAGGTTGTCCTGTCGCGCCAGGGGCGCGCGGGCGATGCCTTCTGGCGGGCTGAGCGCCGCGGGCGCGATGTACGAGCCCGTCGGGGAAAACAGCGCCGAGCGGCCGTTGTCGCACGCCTCGACAACCCCCATGGCGGGGCATGAGACGTCAGCGACCTGGCAGTCGATGCCCACTCCGCGCACGTCTGAGATGTCCAGCAGGTCGCACTGCACGCTCTTCTCGCCGCAGTGCCTCACGCGCCCGTCGCCCGCAGCGCGGATGTCGCAGTACTGGCCAGGCTCGCGCATCGCCGCGCTCAGGGCGCGGCTGCGCGGGCACGTCGCTCTGGAGGCCCCCGAAGTCCACCATGACGCACTCGTCGCAGCTCTCGCCGTCGCCTCCTGGGCCGCAAGCCCGCGATGCTCGCAGCATCGAGATCCGATTCGCAAAATCAGCAGCCTGGGCCGCCAGGCGCAGCACCCACTGGATGGCGGACGCCTCGCCCCCCGCTGCCCCGCCACCGCCTGAGCTGGCGCTGCCACCGCCAGGAGCAGCCACTGAGCTCGCCGCTGACAGCCGCACGGCGTCGGCACGCGCCTGCGCGACGCTGCTCGGCGCCACGGACAGCGCGCTCGACGCCGGCGAGCCCGTCGCAGGCGCGAGCAGCTGAACCAAGTTCAACACGTCCTTCAGCACGATCGCCTTGCTGGCTCTGCTGTTAACCCTCGTAGTCTTGTCAAGGCAGTCTCTCATCAGGTGGCCCTTCTGATGGCACTTCCTGCGCGTGCATGTCTCGACGCGCTGGCCATCGTTGCCATCTCTGTCCTCGCCGTCTCCCTGCGTCTGGCGCTGGGTTCAGGAGACCCTGTTTCCGTCGTGGAGCTTCCCGTATCCCATCTTGCCGCAATCGTTGCCTTTGCTCCTCCCCTCCCCCTTGCCCTTGCCCTTCTTGATGGCGTTTACGACCATCGTCGCCTCGGTTGGCGCCATCCCTCCTGCTGCCAACGTCGCCGTCAGGAACCCGGCGCCCATCGGTGCTGGCCCGCTGACGCCCGCCGCGGTGGCCCCCGCCGCGGCGCCCCTCGCTGCGCCCCTGAACGTTTTCCTGTTCGTCAGGTACGTCTTCACGTGCTTCGCGACTCCGTCGTAGCCCCCAAGGCGGTCGGCGTTGACCATCAGCCACTGCTGAAGGCCCCCTATCCTGGACCCCCGCGATGAGGATCGCCGCCTTGACGTCGCTGGGCACCGCGCTGCCGCACCGCCCGTGCGTCTGGACCGCCACGTCGAACTCGTTCACGTCGGTCTCTCCGAACGCCCACCCCATCACTGACGCTGGCTGGTCGGGCTCGAACTCCAGCACGAACTTGCGCCACACCAACAGTCCTTCGCCCCCCCGGGATCGGCCGCTGCATGACGAACGCATTGCCTTCCAGGAACAGCATGAGCACGTGGTGCAGCTGCCGAGGCGCTCCGACAAACGCGGGGTTCGTCAGGTCCAACGCGCCGTTAGTGCCGTCCTCATCGGCCTTCTGGCCGATTGTGATGATATCCTGGTGCAGGTCGTCGTCGAGCGTCGCGACGTGCGCCGGAAGCTTGAACGACCGCGCAGGCCACGCTGCCTCGCTGCCCTTGAACTGCGATGGCTTCGCCAGCAGGTTCGCGTCGATGATGTCCCACTTGCGTCGACCCCTTGGCCCCGCTGACGCTGGAGCTGCCGCCGCGGTGGCCCCCGCTGCAGTCAGCTGCTGAGAGGCTTGCTGCAACTGCTGGAGCTGAGCGCCCTGCTGCCTGGCTGTCGTCGCCGCCCGCGCCTCCAGCTCCTGGGCTCGTTTCTCGGCAGCTGCCGCTCGAGCCGTCACGGCCCGCAGCTCGTCCATCACCTGTTGGGCAGTCGGCTGCGCCACTCCTGCTGTAGATGCGCCCGCGGCTGCACGGTCGACCGCTGCCTGCTGCGGCGCTGCCGCTTGCAGCTCCCCCTCCATCTCTGAACCTCCACGCTACGAAGGCCGCGTAGGTGTCGCTCTCGCGGGGCATGAAGGAGCGGCCGTCCTCGTCCACGACGTCGAGCGGCCAAGCGTGGCCCAGTTCCTTGTCGAAGACGATGTCCCCGAACACGCGATGCGTGAACGTCGGCAGGTCAATTTCGCGCCCGGCGATCTTCTCGACGAGGCCAAGGGTCGACCCCAGCAGCATGCAAACGTCTCCTCGCCGTTGTCGTCGCCAGGCGGCGCCCTGTGACCGCCGCCTCCCTCGTTGCTTCCGCCCGCCGAGGCAACGCCTCGACCTGCAAGGGGTCTGGGAAGGCCTTGCTGCCCTCCGCGGCCCGCGGCTCTTCCGCTGACCGCTGGGTTCCCCTCCACGGCCTGCGGAGTTTCCCGCTGGTTGCTGGGCCAGACGCGGCCGCCCTCCGCGGCCCGCGGAACCTCCCGCAGCCGCTGGGCCAGCACTTCCGACGCAGAGCCCCTGGATCCTCAGGCCACGAGCTCCGCTGCCATGCACGCCCCCCCCCTCGGAGCCGCGATCCTTTTTGATCCTGGAAGGGCTGCGGTTTTGCGCCTTCCCAACATCCCAGAACTAGTTTCATAGCTCTGGCAACCTGGCACAACGCAATTTCTAGCCAACGCGTGTGCACCGCATGGTGTTGTTTGACAGAGATGATGAGGGGGTCGATATAGGTATGGATGGGACCATATTATTTGGCGTGTGAGATGAGCGTTCGTACAACGCCGAAAAAAACACAGAAGTGTTCCGAAAACTCTGGCCTCGGAGCGGGGATCCGTATGGGAGCGAAAATATGTTTGAGAACATGTAAGACGTTAGCCTCAATGCTTGGATACGACCTCCAATCTCTGTGGCGGTGACTGGGATGCGGCAGCGGCGACGGGCAGCGAGCGGGCAAAACCTGGAAGCGCCAGCCAACGCAAATGGGGGCGACGGCGACCGGGCGAAAACTCGGAAAGGCCAGCCCACAGCGCAAACAAGGGCGACAGGGCGGCGACGGGGCGAAACCCTGGAAGTGCCAGCCAGCGCACGGGGCAGCGACGGTTTGCGACCGACTGTGATAGTGCGGCCAAGCGAAAACATCGATGTGCTAGCCAGCGCACGGGGCGGCGATTGGCGGCGATGTGGGCGGAAACCCCGACATGCCGGCCAGTTGCCCACAAGAGAAACGAGCCACGTTGTGCAAGCACCGCTTCGTGAACAAGTTCGACGGAGCCCCTTCAAACAGGGACGTGTCGTCGTCGGCGTTGCAAACTGCGTGGCGGGAGTGGGACGAGGCACGCATCGCGGGCGAGGGAGCCACATGTCGTTTTCGCCCAAACTCCGCGCATGTTTTTCCTGAAAGTTGCGGGCCCGCCTGGGCGCGGCGCACGCTTTTCGCTCACCGATCCCGCAATCGGCTGAGTCGCGCGGCAGCGGGCGAAATATCGGTCTAGCCCTAGCGCCGCGCAAATTTCACCTGACAACTGCGCTCCCGCTTGGACGCGGCGCATGTTTGTCGCTCGCACAACTCACCGTCAGCGGAGCCGCGCGCAGGAAGGTGAACTGTCGCTCTCGCGAGCGCACTGGACAGATGTTATAAAAAAATGGCGGTCCCCCTTGTGTCGCGGCGCACAGCTTGCCTTCGCCAGTCCTGCCGAGCAATTGGCCTGGCCGCGTGCGAGGAGGGCCGACCGTTGGGTGAGCTTGGGAGCCTTCATGGACACTGGTCAGATTTCGACCACCCATCTTCACCCTTTCGCTCAGATTTCGTCCAGAGTTTGACCAAATCCGACGAAATCTGGACGAGTTCCGCAAAACCGCAAGGACCTTTGGGACCCTCTGAGGCTCCCATGAAGGAAGGACCGCACCACTGAACGCTGGCTCTCGCCGAAAACCCGCGCAGGGATGCTTTCCGAGTTCCGCTCCCGCCGCCCGCCGCTGCGCGGCCCGCGTGCACCCCTCGTCGAGCCGTCGGGCGAACGCCACTCGCTCGCCGGGCGGAAGCGCGCGCGGGTCCCGACAGCCACTCTGGCTCGTTCGAGCTGGCTGGCTAGCCCAGCCACCAAATTGCTCCTCCCTCCCTCCCTCCCTCCCCTCCCCCGTCCCTTCCTTCCTTCCACCCTTCCCATCCTCACTCTCCATCCCTCCAGACGTACCCCATCCTCGCCCTGGATCCCAGCCCACGCGCACCCGACAAGGAGGATCGGGGCAGAGAGTGAGGAGAGGAGGAGACGGAGTGCGACCAGGGGCAGAGGCAGGAGGAGGAGACGAGGAGGGAGGAAGGGAGGGAGCAGGATTCCGAACAGGAGGGGCAGCAGCAGCAGCAGTGAGGGAGGGAGCACGGGCAGGAAGGTCGGATGGGCAGCAGCAGCAGCAGCAGCAGCAGCAGCAGAAGGAGAAGGGGAGCGGGAGCAGCATGACCAGGCATCAGGAGCATGGGCGGGAGGAGCGGCAGCAGTTAGGAACGCACGGCGCCGGTGCTAGGCAGAAATGCAGGGCACGTACGCCCGTGCCCTTTCGGGCAGGGCGCGTGAGGCCGTATAGCCTCACGTCGTGTGTCAGCAGGAGTCTTGTGTCAGATCCTCTTCGCCCGCGGCTGCGCCGCAGAGGTAGAGAGTCGGCCTCCAGAATGCCCAGCCCCTTGGCCGGCTCCCAGCTACACCCACAAAGGCTTGAGCCCCAATTAGGGGGAGAGAGATAGAGAGAGAGAGAGAGCAGGAAAGAGGGAGCCCGCGCAATCCTGGGGTGCTGGAATCCGCGAGAGACGCGCTCTCAAACGAGCTCCACCACACCTTGTCCGTCGCGGCCATAAGCCATCTCGCATCATTGCTGTCGTAATGGAGGTATCATCGTGGATGGATGGCTTCGTCGACATTAATCTAGAGAGAAGGGTTCCGACTCAGTGCTCGCTGCGTCCATCGGGTTGGTAGGTGGCTTGCAGCGTGCGCAGCCCCGCACCGGACTCTTGTGCCATGTACCTGCTTCACGTCGGGGATATCCTGCACGTGCGTGAGCCCTTCGGCACTCTGGCGGATGAGCTCAGAACTAGAGGCCTCCTAAATGGGGTCGGAGTAGATGTGGTCGGAGGATCACGCCGCATCGCCGGTACATCGGCGATGCATCGGCGATGCATCGGCGATGCATCGACGATGCGTCGGCGATGCATCGGCCACGCCGGCATGGACAGAATCGGGCTCCACATCGCGCCGCATCCCCGATACATCGGCAATGCGTCGCGATCCTCCAGCCCCATCTGCTAGGACCCCATCTAGGTCTAGAAAAGTACAGTTTCTTGACGTCGGTCATCTGCGCGTGGGACTTGTGAGGTGCGTCGCCAGTGCCTTCCGTGTGCTGGACCTCTCTGCCGGGGGATGTACGGGAGTGGGGAAGGATCCTGACCCGCCAGGAGGGCTCAAAAACATCACCACGACCGTCGAACTGAAACCTCCGTTCGAGGAGATAGAGGTTGCCCTGACTGGTCCAGATTTTCTGGCGCTGGCCTCGCCGGGTACAATGCACACGCCCGATCGATGCCAGGACCCTGGAGTCGGGAGAGGGAGGGAGCGATGAGGTCGAGGAGCAGGAGCAGCAGCCCGAGCAGGGGTGGAGGCCTGGCGGAGGGTGAGCCAGCGCGAAGCGGCAAGGAGCAGCAGCAGCGAGGGCCACGAAAAGCAGCAGCAGCAGCGGCGGCGGCAGTGAGCGTGATCGAACCGATCCCCATCCCCACTGGCGTGGCTTTGGCCCCACTGGCCGATTTACCCCCTAGATGTGGAGAGAGCCTGTTCCCTCGGGTTTCGAGGGGCCGATGGCCACTTGGGGAAGGAGATGGTATGTAGACAAGCGCGCTCCACTACTCGCAAATGAACTACTCGCAAATGGCCTGGATCCGCCGCGGGGGATGATCCATCACGTCGAGACAAATATTTTCTGTCGGACGCTTGCGAGGAGGCAGTTTGCGAGTAGTGGAACGGGCTCGGCGAATATGGTTGGGGCAGGAACGGGAGGCACGGAAGCGCGGAGCAACAGGGAACGACAGCGGCAGCGGCAGGGGGAGGCGGAGCAGCAGAGGGTCGCACGCACGCGCGGGGGGCAGGGCGGCATCTCCTTGAAGCCGCTGAGCACGATCGACGACACGCTCTGCACCTCGCCAAAGCCCCATGGTGGGCGGCCGGGAGGTGTTCCGCCCGCGCCCATCCCTCCTTCTTATCATTATCACCCTCCCTCTGCTCCATGAAAATAATTCCGATATGTTTAACCTTTTTCCTATATATGTAGAACGGTGCCGATCTACTTAGATCCGCCTAACTAGATAAAACTTAGTGATCTAAATAGAATCTTTTTTTGAAAGCCGATCTATGTAGACAATTCTTTCTGTAAACACAAACCCGGTCGATGTAGATCGGTTGATTTTCCCAAGAGGCCCAACATGGGTGTCAGAAGGAAAAAAAAAAAAGGGGGGGAAACAAAAATCAAACAAAAGCTTGTATTTCTGAAAAAAATGATTTTTCTTGCCAGCTCACAAGGCTCAACATCGTCTACATGAGGCAGCGGCCAGGGGCTCCTCGTATATACACGAGGCAGCGGCCAGGGGATCCTCGTCTAAGGAGCCCCTCGGCGCGAGGGAGGACGGAGAGGGGGTATGTCGCCGCGGCTGTTCGCGGATCCGATGCACATTTAAACTCGAAGCTAAGCGCTCGCGCACCGCGCGCCGCACCCCCTGGCCCCGCCAAAAGATGGCCGCCTGGCGCGAGTGCCCCAGGGCCAAGCGCATCAGCGATCTCCAGGCGCTCACGGATCTGCGCAAGACGCACGCGCCCAGCATCATCCGCTACCAGGCGCAGAGCGAGGTCGAGGAGACGGTGCGCCTTAACATGGCTTTCCTGGTCGACTTGGCGGCCCTGACGCCGCGCGCGCCCGCGCCGCTCCTCGCCAAGGCCGCCAAGGGCCACTCGCCCGAGCTCTCGAAGCCCGAGCGGGCGAGCTGGGCGAACGCCAAGCACTGCTACAAGCATAAGGACGTCAAGAAGCTGGCTCCTGCGACTGCCGCCGCCGCCCGCGCGCTGCAGCGGCGCGGCCGCGAGGGGGCGCCGACTCTGCCGATTGACGCTCGGCCGCCGGCGGCCGCCGGCGGCCCCCGCCAGCAGCGCGCGCGGGCCTGCGCTGCGCAGCCCCCCGGGCGCGAGCGAGATCGCGGCAATGCGCGGGCGCAGCGACACCCCGCGCGCGCCAACCAAGAAGGCGTCGGTTGCCCTGGGCAGCCCGAGCTGGTCGACGCGGAAGCAGTCGCTCGCGGACATGCCGACGCCCCCCGCGGCCGGGAAGCCCTCGCCGAAGCGCACTAGCGTCCGCGAGGTGGGCTACAACCGAATGAAACCCAAGGAGACCGACGACCGCGGGGAACTCAGGGAGTTCGACTTGGCCCCTGGCGAGAAGAGGACGCGCGCGGCCATCCTCGCCGAAGGCGCGACGTGGAAGTCGGAGATCACCAACGCCGACTTCGCAGCATGGAACAGCCCACCCGCGAGTAAGGAGCCGGCCATTAACAAGATGAGCAATAAGAAGCCTGCAGCGGCGACTGGCGCCCGGCGCGTCGAGGACGAGGACCTGACCATGGCTGACGAGGAGGGCGAGGGCGAGGATGGGGGGGGAGGAGGACGACGACGCCGAGCACATCGCACCCGGCATGAAGGGCACGCCCCCGACGCCCGCGGCCGCCAAGGCGAAGCCCGCGGCCGCCGGGCGCAAGGCGAAGCCCGCGGCCGCCGAGCTTCCGAAGGCGAAGCCCGCGGCCGCCGACCCTGGCGAATTCGCTGGCGAGAAAGGCCGCGCGCTCAACTGCAAGACCGAGCAGCTTGACAACGCGATGCACTACAAGAAGAGCCACTCCGTGGGGCTCCGCGTGAAGGGCGGCTCGCAGCCCATCTCCTTCGGGGGGGTGCGCTGCGCGGCCAGCAAGGAGTATCTCTTGGAAATCGGCCACCCGGTGAGGGCGAAGCTCAACGCGGGCAAGGTAGGCCTGCAAGGGGCGAAGGAGTATGCGTTATCCAAGCAAGTCTTCGAGTAGGCGCGCCGCTTGCCAGGGTAGGACGGCAATAGGATGGATGAATATCGCGCGCCGCTGACCGCCTGGCGCGGAAAAAAATAAGAGGGGGCAGGGGGCGGGGGGGAA
>CAUYUJ010018148.1:633744-636033 GCA_963575745.1 Prorocentrum cordatum
TTGGCGACCCGCTGGGCCGGGCTGCGCGCTGCGGGATGCGCCGCCTCAACGAGTGCTACAAGGCTCTCAGTGCCACGCCAGTGAACGGACCAGGCACCCTGGCTGAGAACGCGCCCAAGTTCGCTCTCTTTTACACGAGCCTGGCAAGGTTGAAGCCCGCGAACTGGCGAGCGAAGCCCAAAACTGCACGCCCGGGTCGAGGCGGCCGCCGAAGGCGGCCAGCCCACAAGCGCGCGGCGCTATAGGGGCGAAGACTTCAGCGGCGGCGTCTCCAACGCGGGGCGCAGCCGAGGCAGCGCGGTAACCGTTTCTGGCGCCAGCCGCGGAGCCGCGGAGGCATCCGCAAGTTCGGTGCGAGGCGGGAGGGCGGGGGGTTCGGCGGTCGGCGGGCAGGGGGGGCACGCGGGGGGGAGGGGGGGGGGCAGGACTTGACATGCGCCCGCGCAGCCTGTCGGCCCGAAGCACCCGATGCGACTGCCCCCCCCGCCCGCCCGCCACGAGCCACGGTGGCCATGTCCCCATTGGGCGCTTTCATGCTCGGCTGGCTGATCGGCGCGGCGCCGACGAAGCGACCCGCGGGCGGCGCCGCGGGTAGCGCCGCGGCCGGCGACGCTGACCGCCCCGAGGGCGATCGCAAGCCGAAGGCGGCGAAGAGCCAAGCGAAGCCGCCCCCCGCCGCGCCCGAGAGCCCGTTCGCGACCGCGCCCCCCGCGTCGAAGGCCGACGTGGCCGCGGCGGAGGCCGACGCGGAGGGCCAGGCGGGGGCCGACGGGGAGGTCAAGCTCGAGGCAGGCAGCCCTCGCAAGCGCGCCCCTAGAGGCGCCGGCGACCAGGTGGCGACGAACAAGATGCTGACTGGCTTGCGTCAGCAGAAAGCGGGCAAGGACCCCGAGAAGGTGGCGAAGGCAGCGGCGGCGCTGGAGATGCACCACCAGCTTGGCCGGGAGGAGAAGGAGTCGATGGTGGAGCGCTGCAAAGGGAACAAGACCCGCGGCAGCATGAAGTGGATCGACGACTGGATGGAGACGCGCAGCAAGGACGACGCCACCGCGGTCGGCTGGAACGAGAATTGGCGCGGCCCTGGGCAAGCGCTGCAGCTTCTCGGCCTGAACGCCAGCGACTTTGATGCCCGCGAAGAAGAGCGGGCCTTCGTGGCCGAGGGGGCGCGCCGCAACCAAGTGGCTTCAGGCACGCTGGAGTCCCACCCGCCCAAGATCGACGAGTCGAACTGGCTGATGTCTCGGTGCTTCTGGGCGGTCGGCCAGGGGAAGACCAGGACGGCGGCCCCGCCCCCGCCACCCTCGCCCCCCCCCGCTCAGGATCCCCTCGGCTAAGGGACCGTCGAGCAGCGCGAACTCTTAAGAAGAAGTGTGTGTGTGTGTGCGTGTGTGCGTGTGTGCGTGTGTGCGTGTGTGCGTGTGTGCGTGTGTGCGTGTGTGCGTGTGTGCGTGTGCGTGTGCGTGTGCGTGTGCGTGTGCGTGTGCGTGTGCGTGTGCGTGCGCGTGTGCGTGTGCGTGTGCGCGTAAGCGTGCGCGTGCGCGTGCGCGTGCGCGTGCGCGTGCGCGTGCGCGTGCGCGTGCGTGTGCGTGTGCGTGTGCGTGTGCGTGTGCGTGTGCGTGTGCGTGTGCGTGTGCGTGTGCGTGTGCGTGTGCGTGTGCGTGTGCGTGTGCGTGTGCGTGTGCGTGTGCGTGTGCGTGTGCGTGTGCGTGTGCGTGTGCGTGTGCGTGTGCGTGTGCGTGTGCGTGTGCGTGTGCGTGTGCGTGTGCGTGTGCGTGTGCGTGTGCGTGTGCGTGTGCGTGTGCGTGCGTGTGCGTGTGCGTGTGCGTGTGCGTGTGCGTGTGCGTGTGCGTGTGCGTGTGCGTGTGCGTGTGCGTGTGCGTGTGCGTGTGCGTGTGCGTGTGCGTGTGCGTGTGCGTGTGCGTGTGCGTGTGCGTGTGCGTGTGCGTGTGCGTGTGCGTGTGCGTGTGCGTGTGCGTGTGCGTGTGAGTGTGCGTGTGCGTGTGCGTGTGCGTGTGAGTGTGCGTGTGCGTGTGCGTGTGCGTGTGCGTGTGCGTGTGCGTGTGCGTGTGCGTGTGCGTGTGCGTGTGCGTGTGCGTGTGCGTGTGCGTGTGCGTGTGCGTGTGCGTGTGCGTGTGCGTGTGCGTGTGCGTGTGCGTGTGCGTGTGAGTGTGCGTGTGCGTGTGCGTGTGCGTGTGCGTGTGCGTGTGCGTGTGCGTGTGCGTGTGCGTGTGCGTGTGCGTGTGCGTGTGCGTGTGCGTGTGCGTGTGCGTGTGCGTGTGCGTGTGCGTG
>CAUYUJ010018148.1:636133-658633 GCA_963575745.1 Prorocentrum cordatum
CGCCACCTTGGCCCCATTACCCGCTAATGAAGTCCAACGGTGTCCGTTGCGAAACCCCCCGTGGCTCAAAAAGCGAGGCGGGGGTCCAAAGTCCCATCCATATCAGAAAACGCAATTCATGCGTCGCGCCCGTCGCCGTCTCAGACTCGAGGTTCACGTTAGTCGCCTCTGCCTATTCCCCCTCCAAATTCCCCAAACCGACAAGCTGCAAACACTCTGAGCAACCAATGAAGGCCCAAGGGCCGCAAGGAGCACCTCGGGCGCAATCCGAACCATCACTAGACACGTGGAAGGCAAGAGCGACACTAGGCTTAGGTGAAGCCATGTCGCAGGCTATTCTTGGGACGTCTTCAAGGAGGCCCGCTTGCTGCAAAGCCACGTCGTCGACGATTCCCAGAAAGGCGGGGGGGGCGAGAATCCGCTCGAGAGGCACGCAAGCATCCAAGTGGCAAGATATCTCTCTGCTGCTGGGCTGCTGAACTTGGCACGACAAGGCCGGGGCAAGCCTGTTCCGGGCGCGCCCACCCTGACCTCGATGGGGGGGGAGGCCTCGGCGGGGGAAAGGTCACCTCCAGTCTCCGGGTCGGCGCCGGCGGCCACGGCCCCGGGGCCTCCAAACGACAACGAGGGAGGGGGACTGGTCGGGGGGTCCTGGGTGGCCGACTCGTCAAGCGAATTGGCCCGCTCTCGGGCAGGGCCCCCGCCGAGCCCTGCATCAAGGCCACTCCGAAATAGTACACCACCTCGACCGAAATAACGAATTAGCGAAGCCCCTAGTGCAATTCCACCTGGCCCCGCTTCCGCTAAAGGGGTGGTTCCAAGGGGCAGCTTGGCTCATCCGGAAAAGTGCTGCCTTGGAAACTGCGTCTATAATGATGCCAATGGCTAGACTGCTAGCCAGCGGCGGAAGGATGATACTAGCGCTGGCCTCGCGCCCAAGGTCGGCGGCTGTGAAACTAGAAAGTGACAGCGAGCACGCAACAGGACTGGCTGCTGGCATCGCACTGCTCGCTCGAAGGTTGCTCGTGAAGGCACTGGCTGAACGCTGCTTCTGATCAGCAGATGGCTCGCCTACTCCCGACGAATCCCTCCTGTCCAAACTTGTTGGCGACCAGCTCGAAGGTGCCATCAAAACTCTGCATTCGAAGGTCCTGTGACAGATGAGGCTGGTCCTGGTACTTGTTCTGGCTGTGTCATCATCGGTTCGGTCGGCGCCAAGCGGCGGGTCGCAAACTGTTTGATCTCGCGCTCCTGGCTGTGCGACACTCCCCACATTTGGTCTGGACCGAAGACGCCGCCACGCTCGTAGGAGCCCGCACTTGCCGGCTCCTCCTCGGCGATCTCGCGCGCTAGCAGGAGCGCCAGGTTCGCGCCAGGCACCGTGGCCCCAAGCGTCACGGTGCCGCTCACGGGCAGCAGCTGCGCCGCGCCCGTGATGAGGCCACTGAAGCCCGCGTCGTTCATGGCATCCTCCTGCGCGGGGATCGCCCGGTGCTTCGCCTGCGCGGGCTGGAGCGAGTTGTCCCATTCTCTCTTCGGCGGCAGGCTGGGGCTTGGACGACGCGGCATCTGCGCGCCTGCGGTGCCTGTCGCCAGCCATAGCACGGTGTTGCGCCCTCCCCCTGGCCCCTTGACATCGCCTGCTGCTGCATATGCTGCTGCATGAGGCATGGCATCAGATTACGCACGCTTGTGGGCGCCAACTGCATCGGGGCGAACGGAGACTGGCCAGGAGATGGGCGCGCGCAGGTCGGGCCCGAGACCGTCGGCGCGAAGGGTGACGGGGCCGCCTGCTGTGGTGGCGCGGCACCGCTCGACGCTGGCTGCTTCGGCGCTGCCACGCTCGTCTGCGGTGGTGCGTACCACGGCGGCGGGGGAGGTGTCACGCCCTGGGCAGCTGCCTCTAAGACCCTGGCCTCCGTCTCCTCCTTCTCCTGGGCATGGAGTTCCACGAGCGTCTTGCTCATCCCCTGCTGCTGGTGCATCAGGTTATCGCGCTGACTGTTGGCGTTCTCGATCCGCTCTTCCACCCTGGTGATCTCGAGTTGTACACTTTCGACTGCCAACGTCATGGCCTTCACTCGCGTTCCGATGAGCTCCAGGCTGGCCACCGCGTAGCGATGCAGGGCGAGTTCCTCCAAAGAGTCCTCGCCCTCCATATCGCTCCTGCGGGTGGCCAAGATGAGGGTCCCCAGCACTTCCATATGGTGCGCCATGTCGGCCTTGAATGCCTTTTGTTGAGCAGGTGTACTCGGCGGCTTGAGGTACTTGGGGTGGGCCTCGGCGATCTGGCGCGAAGCTGGCGGCGCCCCCTCGATCAATTGCCTGATCTCCATGGTGGTGATCGGACCAATTTTCCCCTTTTGCGGCCGAGGGCGGTTCGGGAGCATGCTGGTAGGCGTCGAGGGCGGCTGCGGCTGCCACGTTGAAGCCCGCCCCCTTGACCGGCTCCTCATGCGTTCCCGCTTGGCCAAAGTTTATCGCCACTTGTATCCACACGAGCAAGGCCAGTGCTGATAGACAACCTGGCGAGAGCACGCCTTGCACTGCCATGTGTCTGACGTATAAATTGTGAGAGAGACCAATACTGCATGGAGACTGGCAGCTCGAGGGGTATGACAAAGTTGCCTCAACCACGGCGGGAAAGTCTGCTGAATGGAGCGATGCCGCGATGCCTTCCCCACTCCAGCAGCGGGCGCGTCATGGAGAACCTCGAAACGGGGGGCAAGGCCCCGCAAACGTCCTCCTCATCCTCCTGCTCACCGTCCTTCTCCTCATCCCTCTCCAGGTGGGGAGGATGGGAGCTGAGTAAAAAAACACCCGAAAAAACGTAGGAACACAAAGCAAAACAAAGACGCCAAAGACCGAACAAACAATAGGAATACCAACGCAAACAAAATAACCCGAACAAAATAAACGGCGTAGTCAACACTGCCGCCCGCACAAAAAAATGATGTGAATTGTGTTGGTGTTGCTGTGCTGCGTGCGTCCTCGTACTATGCGATTATTCATCCCTGGGTCGTTGGTTAATGTGTTCGCTTTTCCTTGTGTATGCTTGTGTCCTGTGTCAACCCCCAAGTGGAGGATGACGAAGAGGAGGAGGACGAGGAGGAGGAGGAGGAGGAGGGAGGAGCGAGAGAACGGAGGAACGAAACTAAGTTGGGTCAGGAGCGTTGAGCCCTCCTCTGCGCTCGGTGTTCCTCCCTTCCTCTTCCTCCTCCATGTGATGCTCCTCCTCATGATCCTCCTCTTCATGTTCCTCCTCCTCCTCTTTGTGCTCCTCGTCGCCCCGACCTCATCCGCGATGAGTTCAATCCCCGGCAGAAGGGTGCAATCCCAAGCACGAGGGTTCAATCCCGGAAGCATGGTCAATCCACGACAGACAAGTTCAATCCCCGGCACCCAGCCGAATGACAAGTCAAAAGCAAAGGAGACTTTTGAGCTCAGGATGCCAATGCGAGTCCTTAAAGTAAGCAGCATGAAGCCTGGGAACATGTTTTGCCAGGAATGAACCCTTCTGGGGTTCTATATACAGTCATCCTCATAATAGCGGCCCTATTGGAACTGGATGCATTTCCTTCTACATCGAATCAACTTGGGTTCCAAATAAGTACCAAGGCGATTGCGTTGGAAGGCCATAGGATCCTCCGTTTCTGTCATGGGAGCACCACGGGGCTATTGGATTGATCCGATTTGGGAATCCAACAAGATGTACTCCCCCTTGGGCTCCTCTTGCGCAGGTTCCTTCAAGAATCCGACTGCATCCCAGTAGTACGAAGAGAACCTATAAGCTACACTAGGACCCCAAGCGATTGGGTCCCTATTGGGGCCAAATGGGGTTCTTACTTGGACGAGTAAAACGACGAGATGTACTCCTGTTGGGTTTCAGTTAAAGTTGTCTTTGTGCGACCATTGGCAGCGGCGCATGTGTTGTGCGCCGTGCTGATGCCACGAGTAGTGCACACAGGGATCCAAGAGGCCCCACATAGTGTTATTTATGGGTTCTGCACTGGATTGGTACCTGTGATAATGATCTCGAACAACGTGGTTCAATCGCGCCTGATGGACCCTCGTAGACATCGTAAGCTCACACTGTCTCTCAGCACAGCTCTGCGGCTCCCCGTCGCGCGAATGTATGTGGCGTAATATTGTAGTACTGCGGCCCCGTGCCAGGTTATCAACGCACTGATGACCAAGCACGCTGGCGCAACACTGGAAACGACTCCTGGTAAGCGGCTACACCCAAGTATTGGACGAAAGTATTTTAACCAGTTTGATGTACAACCCGTATATAATGTAGGCAAAAGTGTGTAGACTTACAACATGTACATACACACACAGTACGTCGACGAGCGCTCGTCCGCGAAAGGCGCGCGGATTACCCGCTGTACTTCTACAAGTGCGCAAGAGACAAACATCGTCCCACTCCCGTGGATGAACGCACATGTTCAGCATGCTCGCGACTGCCACGAAGACTGTCGAAAGGCCCTACAGGCCTGTCGGGGGGCCCAAGAAGTCTGTCGGACCGTCCAAGAAGCCTCTCGGAAGGCCCGAGAAGAAAGCACAAGAGGACAAACGGGAGGCCCTAAATGCCTGCTCGGAGGCCCGAGAAACCTCTCTGAGAAGCCCAAGAAGCCTTGTCTGGAGGCCCACGAAGCGTTTTCGAAAAAAGACCTAAAGACCTGTCGGGAACCGAGAAGCCCCTCGGAAAGGCCCAAGAGGCCTCTCGGGAGGAACAAGATGCCCTTCGGAGAAACTCCAAAAGGCTTGTCGGGAGGTCCAAAAGCCCTGTCGGGAGGGTCGAAAGGCTTGCCGGGAAGCCCAAGCGTCGCCCAAGAGTCCTCTAGGGGTGTCCAGGAGGCCTGCCAGGAAGCCGAGAAGGCCACTCGGGATACCAAACAAACTTGTCGAAGACCTAAAGCACGTCGGGACGGCCCGAAAAGCGTGTCTGGAAGGCCCAAGAGGCCAGGCGGGAGGCCCCAGAAGCATGTCGGAAAGGCCCAAGAAGCGTTCAGGGGAACACCAGGAAGCGCGCAACTGTCACTCGTAGCTCCACGGCTGGGAATATTGGCAGTGGTTCCAAAGGACTGAAACCGTGCCCGTAAACCCTAGAATGGCCTGTCGGGAGGCCCAAGAAGCCTGTCGAACAATCCAGGAGACCGCTCGGAAGGTCCCGGAACCTATCGAAAAAAACACTGGAACTTGTCAAATTAGCTTGGCGAAGGACCCAACCATACGCACTTGTGAATACCGCAGTTGTGAATATCATCTTCGCTCGCGCTCCCTATGGGGCCACGAACCGTGCGAAGGGGCGTGCCGAAATGCGCGGCGGGGTTCACAATACGAACAAAGACGGTCGGTCTGAGTGCGAGAGACTGAGAAAAGGTGAGCCTGAGCGCGAATGAGTCCGATTGCGAAGGAGCCTGCGTGCGAATCCGTCTACGCGCATGAATGTCGACGCCCTTGTCGGCACGCTCCTCACGAGGATCGCGCCCGCTTCCTTCCCTTTCTTTGTTTGCCTCTTTGCCCGTGCACGCCGATGTCCATGGTTGCGGGCGCGGCGCGGCACGGAATCCCCACGACGCACGCTGGTCGCCCCGAAGGGGTCCCGGCAACGCGCGCGGGTCGTCCGCTGCGCGGAGCAGAAAGAGAAAGCTAGCTGGCTGGCTGATAGCGGGTAAGGTTGTGGCCGCTGGGCAGAGCGACGACGGAGGCGAGCGAGGCTCTGGGCAGAGAGCAGCGCGGAATTCCCGCGACGCGCGCTGGTCGCCCCGAGAGGGTCCCAGCGCCGCGCGCGGGTCGCCCGCAGCGCGAGGCCAAACAGTCATACCGTCGAGAGACGGCGAGGCTCGGGCGGGCCGCTCCTCTCCCTGGCGGGGCCTCCGTGCGAGCTGCGCCAGTGGGACCACAGGTGGAGCTCCCTATGGGGCCACGAAGCGTGTGAGGGGTGTGCCAAAATGGGGCGGGGCCGCCATGCGAGCTGCGCGAATGGGACCATAGGTGGAGCTCCCTATGGGGCCACGAAACGTGTGAGGGGTGTGCCAAAATGGGGAGAGGCCGCCATGCGAGTTCCGCCACTGGGACCTTAGGTGGAAATCCCTATGGGGCCACGAAGCGTGTGAGGGGTGTGCCAAAATGGGGCGGTGGCGCCACGCGGCGCCAGTGGTGGAGCTCCCGATGGGACCACGAAACCTCGTGATGGGTGTGCCAAAATGGGACGAGGCCGCCAGGCGAACTGCGCCAGTGGGACCTTAGGTGGAGCTCCCTATGGGGCCACGAAGCGTGCGGGGTGCCACATGGGGCGGTGGCGCCACGCGAGCTGCGCCAGTGGAACCTTAGGTGGAGCTCCCGATGGGGCCACGAAGCGTGCGAGGGGCGCGCCGACAGAGAGACACGCTGAGGGCGGAGGCAAGGAGGGGGAGGAGGGAGGAGAGGGAGGAGGAGAGGAGGAGGAGGAGGAGGAGATACGCGGGGCGTTGTCTCGTCAAAACGAAAACCCAACACCACAGGATGGTTGGGGGAAAAAAACAAGAGGCCTGTCGGGAGGGCCCAAGAAGCCAATCGGGAGGCCCACGGGGCCTCCAAGGAAGCCCATGAGGCCCGTCGGGAGGGCGAAGTGGCCTGTCGGGAGGGCCCAAGAGGCCACTCGGGAGGCCCAAGAGGCCTGTCGAAACGCCTAAGAATCGGCAGGCCCAGGAAGCGCACCGCACCCATTCTCAGCTTCAAAGCTGAGAATATTGAAACTGGCTTCCAAGCATTGAGCCCCTCTGCTGGGGATTGAACCCTTCTGCTGGGCATTGCCATTTTCTCTACTTCCTCCTCCTCCTCCCCCTCCTCCTGCGCACGCAGTAGAGAGAAAGGTGGCGAGGTCCCTCTGTCCCAAGCAAACTGGAGAGGGGGGGAGGGGGCCATCGGAGAGGACCTTTTCGTCACCCTGTCAGGGTTTGACGGGCCCTGGCAGGGGCCAGCGACCCCCCCGCACACACACGCACGCACGCACGCACACACACACACACACACACACACACACACACACACACACACACACACACACACACACACACACACACACACACACACACACACACACACAATCAGTTCGAGCCATCGGAGCTCGTCAGTCCACACTGGTGCACCGCCTCTTGCCAGGCGTCGTCCAGCTGGCCGCGCAGCGAGCGAAGGGCGCCCGCGGTGACCTGCGTGGCGTGGCCAGCTGGGGCGGTGGCGGGAGCACGGAACGGCACGTGCCGCGGCGGCCTGGCCACGTGACAACTCCAGAGCCCCCCCACCGCCCGCCCACGACGTCCGACGACGCAACGACACCCCCTGCCCCCGTAGAGTCTGCGCAGGCGCCTCTCGCGCCAGCGGCGGCTAGCACCGAAGCTGGGCGGCTGCCACGGTCGCTTGGGGCTCAGCGGCCAAAAGGGGCGGGCTGGCGCCCCGAGCGCCAGAGGCAGCACCCACGCCCTCGGCAGGTGAGCTGCTCGGGAGAGGGGAAGGCTCCGCCTTCCGAACACGGCGCAGGCCGCCAGAGGCAGCGCGCGCAGCACTACCCCGCCACGCATCTTCTTCGCCCCCAACAGGGTGGGAGACCCCCGCGGGGTGGGCAGAGGAAGAGGGCCGCGGGCAGTCGAGGCTGATCCCTTGACCGTCGCAGCTCAAGCTTGCTGGGTCCCATCGCTCAGTGAGGAGTAGCCACTCCTTGCCTTGCATATAACGGCCCTGCGCGAGGTTGCGCAGCACGCGCTTGCCCCAGGCCGGTGGCTCAGGCGGGCACGGCCCTCTGGAGATGGTGACTCCTCCAGCCCCGCACACGGCGCAGACCGCTCCTCGCCTCCCGCCCGTGAGGGCGAAGGGGCACGCTCGATGCGTGGCGCGCCCCTCCCACTGCAGCGCGGTGACCGCGACGTCGGCACGAGGCCCGACCGAAGAAATGACGGGTGGGGGGGAATTACCTGCAACACAGGCGCGCAAGAGCCTGCTCTTTTGACACGCTTCGAAGGCGGCACATGCAAACAATCGAGGTCGGCCATGGGCGGCCCACACACACCGATCCACCTAGCGAGTGCGCTCACCACCTTGAAGTGAGTTCTGAAAAAAAGCTGCGATACTCAAGCGGGGCGCGACTATACTCAGCGGCCTGCTTCGCATATTGATCTGCTAACTCATTACCAATCTGGGCTCTCGCCGAAACACGTCCAGAAACTACATCTGCTTGGAAGGCGCGCGCCTTGACCTTGCGAAGGCAGAGCTGATCAAGGCCACCTGTGTCTTCGATGGTATGCCGCACTAAAACCATATGTCGTCCCACGCACTCCTGGCTGAGCAGCAAAACTGACGTCCGCGGGGCCAGATCCCAGAAAAGACGAAGCTGGAATCAGTCCGGAAAAACAACACCAGGGAGGGCCTGCCTGAGGCCCATCAGGAGGGCCCAGAGCTCACACGCATCGATGTCAAAGTGTCCCGCGGGCAGCCCACCAGCCACCACCGCGCGCTTCGCACGGCTCGGGGGCAAGTCGGAATAATCATGCAACGAGACGATGGCCCAGCCAAGCGAACGCGCCGTGGGGGGCAGCTCAGAATCGAATACACTTCCATCAAGAAAGCAATCTCCACCTAGAAGGCCGGGGCCCCCGCGGAGCCACAATTCCCCAGGAGGAGGCGGGCGAGGCGGGGGGGGGGGCAGGCAGCGGCGCGAGCAACCTCTCGAGGAGAAGACGAACGAGAGGATTGCCCGCTGCCCTGATCAAGGCTTGCGTGAACTCTGGCGGCTCCTGCTCAAACTCAAGCAAATCGTGAGTGCCTGCGCACCCTACATGGCGGCGCAGAGGAGCCCCTGGGGCGGCGTGGCGCACTCTGCAATCTTGCTCAGCGGAGAGCCCCAACTGGAACTGCCTGTCCTGAGGCCATTGTTCGCCCGAGACAACACTGACCACGCACGCTGCCTCATGCGACCTAAACTTGGACATGCCAGACTTGAAAGGGGCCAAGAAGGGTCCCTGCAAAGACCCGGGAGCCTGAAGGTGGTCCGCGACCTTGCTCCAAAGCCAGCCGTCTACTGTAGTCTCCAGGGCGTTCTGAACAGCGCGTGGACACAGCGCTTCAACCGAGAAATCGCCAACGCTGGGACGGTGCCAATCGACGCCATTAATGGCGATGCCTAGCCGCCTGGCAGTAGCGACCGCTGCCGTGAACGGCCCACGGACAGCTTTCCACGGTGAGCCGTGCTCACTTAGATGGCCCCACGCCCCAGCAAGACCCTGCACCAACAATCCCCGAGGAACCCACCTGCCCCAGAGAGATGAGGCGATCGAGAGGAGGGGGGAAACATTGAGGTGGTATGCTGGATCAATGCGCGGCACACCTGAAAGCTGCAACATCGAGGTGATTGACCTGCCCGCAAGCTTCTGCGACTGGACACTAGCCTGCTGAAACCTGGCGAGGGTGGGCCCACGTCCGCCACAGCCCATCACCCCCGACCCATACGAGGTGGGGGCCTGCACTGCTGCGCGACCCATGTGATGCACGCGCCTTCTCAACAACTTGCCAGATAGAAATAAAGTCTTCTTGCGCCGCAAATGCGACGCACTCGTGCGCTCTATGTTGGCGTGACGTTTGATCGCCCCCCCCCCCCCCGCGGCATAATCGATGCCAAGATTGCGCTCGCTCTGCGCGCCGCATGCGCGCCCAGCCCGAAGCGCTGTGACAAGCTGTGTTCTCAAAGCAGGACAGGGGGCCAACACTCGCGACTTTGGCTTGCGGATGGGAAGATGAACCGCTTCTAGCTGATCACGCAACATGCGCGTGGCCTGAACTAAGGTGTCGCGCACTTGCTCGGAGGAACCTACCTCGTGCAAACCCGGGTCATCAACGACCGCCCCGATCTGCACCTCGCGAGCCGTGCGCAGCGGAAAGGCGGCCTGCACCGCATCGAGCGGTACTAAGAGCACAAGCTGGAGCATCAGGGTGGCGAACTGACAACCTGGCAGCACCGCTTCCTGCGTGCTGATGGGGGCCGACGTAGCCCCAGCATGGCCCAGGACCCGCGGAGCCCGACACAGGCCCACCAACAGCCGCAGCTGACGAAAGGGAAAACCCGAGGTTTGAGCGGCTTTCAGCAGCTCTCCGCGCCGAACGTGTCAAAGGCCTTGTGCAGGTCCAAGAGGACAGTTCCAGCAAAAAGTGCACGCCCTTGGGCCCACTCGGCGAAGGCAGCTTGGACCCAAACAAGCCGATCAGACCCCCCCCCCCCCCCCCCCGAGTCGACCACCAAAACTCGCGGAAGTTCTGTTGCTGCCAACGCCTAATGAGTGGGCGCCGAAGCCTCCCCTGCACTCGAGAGGTGATGCGCACGAGCGCGATAGGGCGCAGTCCCCCCGTGCGCTTCAAGATGAAGACCACCTTCGTCCACAAATGTGGCCACGCGAAACTGCGCTCGATGGCAAGGATGAGCTGCCTGAACACTCGAGACCTTCATCAGGCAGCTCGAGCAGCTGCCTCGGTGAGATTCGATCACACCCAGCTCCGCCAGCGGCCTTGAAACTGCGAAGGCGCGACTTCAGATCGCCCTGATCGAAGCCTGGCAGCTCGGGCCCCATGGCTGCGGGCCAGGCGAGCGGGTCTTTCAGAGACTTCACTTCCAGCCCCCCCCCCCCCCCCCCCACCACACACACACACACACACACACACACACACACACACAACACACAAACACACACACACACACACACACACACACACACGCAACACACACACACACACCACACACACACACACACACACACACACACACACACACACACACACACACACACACACACACACACACACACACACACGCACACACACGCACGCACACAGACACACACACACACACACACACACACACACACACACACACGCGCGCGCATTCAGACACAAGCAACTCCATCTCCTCCCCCCGACTGGCTGGCGCTGGCGGCAGAGCGCCGCCACGTCTAAAACTTGGGCTGCTGTGCCGCGGCGCGGGCGGCTTCGACAGTTGAAACAACGCCCCTCATCCTGCATTGGAGTGGGACTTCACCCAGTTCTTCCAACTTGCATCTCTATGATTCGCAGCCGTTCGCTGGCGCTTGTCTGACAGCTGCCTGGCGACGCGCCCGAGAGAGGTCGAGAGACCCCACGAAAGCGAGGGCGCCACCCACAGAAGAACGACCCACGGCTTGGCGCTGGAGCCAGCGAACCTGCCACCTCGCGCGGCGAGCTTGTCGGCCAGCGAGAGCGCGGCACGACGGTGCGAAGCAGACTGAAACTTGCCAAACTCACTAAAAACTTGCACTACTAGCCGCCACCACGCGGCGAAAGGCGAGATCCTCGGGCACGGCATTGCCGAGGGCTTGCGCGCGGCGGCACGCTGGCGCCTCAGAGGCCCAGCCCTGCCCAAGTAGTGGTGCGACACGCTGGAGTCTATCTGGTAGATGCCCACGAACTCGAGCTCCATGACCCGCACGAAACTCCCCCACAACTCCTGGGTGCCAACCTGGGCGCGGACCTCGTCCTCGACCGAGTGCCAGAACATGCTTTCCAGCCTGGGTCCCTGAGGGCGTGAATGAGGGAACATGCGTGGTACACGAATCTGAGGTAGTGTAGGGACTTGCCGCAAACCCTGGACGTTCAGCTTGACAGGGCAGTGCGGAGTGGTGCCAACGTCGGTGAGCACGCTCAGCTGCTGACGATACTGAAGGCCTTCGGATACGATGAAGTAGCCCAACACACTGCCTGAGCCGCTGGTACACGTGGCGACACTGGGCGACAGAATATGACCTGAAATGGCCCCCACCCAACCTGAACCTGTCAGCTCTTCTGGCGCGAGGTTCCAATCCCCTGCAAGAATGCATGGCATGCCGAATTGCCTGACCAACGCACCAAGCCTGCACAAGATGTCCCAGTTCGACGGAGCCAGAACCTGCGAGTCATGCATGTTTACCACCGCCCACAGTATGCCGCCAGGTACCACACCAGACATATGACGCACTGCTACTCCTGCTTCTTCCAATGCTGATGGCTGGTCGGCCAGCATCGACAAACCGTGACGCTGTTGCACCATGTGAAAGAGACCGCCTGAAGTGCCTCCTTGCCCCGTCGACTTGGCCGCGGTAGCCGAGGCCCTCCAGCCCATGTGTCGGAGCCGCTGCTCCCAGGCTGAACACTGCGAAAAGTGATATTCCTGCACACCGACCGCATCCGCATCAACTACGGCCTGCGACTTTAGTACTGTCTCGAGCCCAACACGGCCTGAGACATTGGAGGTGATGAAAGTCCACGTGTTGGGAAGAGGGCGAGGCAACTCTGGCTTTCTTGGCGGCATGCTCCTGCAGAGCTGCCAAGAGACTGGTGTAGAGTGCGCGGCTGATCTTGGTCCTGCCTTCGGAGCCTGCATCGTCTGAGTTCCATCTTTGTGGCTTCGCTGACAGGGATGTTTTGAGCCTTGAGGAATTCATCGAAAAACTCGGGCCTACCATACTGCCCCCAGAAAGCTGCATCTGGAACGCCAGGCACGCCGCTAGCACCAGTGGGCACCTGAGCCTGCGGCTGCTGCTGGGCCTGCTGGTGTTGGTGTTCGGCCTCCACGGCTGCGTATGCTGCTGCTTTGGCCTGCTGCTCTTCGAGCTGCGCCCTGACCTGCTCGGCAATGGGCCTGAGCGCCTCTGCTGCGTTGGACACAACGGCGGCGAGGGTCTGGGCGAGGCTCTCGAGCTGCGCGAGAGGGTCGGAGGATTGCTGCTTGCCCCCTCCGATGGTTGCATATGCGGCTGCCGCCTTGCTGGCCGCCTCGTCGGCCTTGGCCTTGCACTCGGCCAGGTCGGTAGCACACTGTTGCATGTACACCATGGTTTTGGCCGCCGCAGCCGCTGCCTTATCATACTTGGATTGCGCACGACGACAACAACAATAAAGGTAGGACTGTTCGCTCTTATCCACTCGAGTGCCAATCAACGTGTATTTCCCAAACCCTTTTCGTCTTCGATCGTACCCTTTTTTGGGGGTATGAATTTTGTCCCTGCAGGCCGGGCCCCGGCAAGCGGCGGGGCGGCCGCGGACCGTCGGCCTGGCCAGCGGCAGCGTTGATCAGCGGCAACCCGACCCCAAGAGGGACGGACACGGGACCATCGACGACGACGACGACGAAGACGAGGATGCGGGAGGACGAGGATGAGGACGAGGACGAGGAGCGAAAACGAGAGCGAGAGCGAGAGCGACAGCAGGGCCACGAAAGGCAGGAAAGGGGCCACTAAAAGCGACAGCGGGGCCACGAAATGCATGCGAATGGGGCGGGGGCTACGAAGGGGAGATAATGCAGGGCCACAGAAGGCAACGACGGGGCCACTGGGGGTAGCAACAAGGCCACGTAGGACAGCAAGGGGGCCACAAAGGGCGACAGCGGGGCCACGAAGCGCATGCTGATAGGGCCATGACGGGCGCGAACGAGTGGGAGCCACGAAGAACATACGAATATTGGGCCGCAGAGGGCAAGAACGGTGCCACTGAGGGCAGCAACGGGGCACGAAGGGCAGCAAGGGGGCCATGAAGGGCGACAGTGGGGACACGAAGCGCATGCATATGGGGCCACGACGGGCGCGAACGAACAGGGGCCACAAAGGGCATACATATATGAAGCCACGAAGGGCAGCGAGTGGGCAACGGCGCGGGGGCCACAAAGGGCTGCAACGGGGCCACGAAGGGCAGCGCGGGAACCACAAAGGGCTGCAACGGGGCCACGAGGGGCAGCAAGGGGGCCACAAAGGGCTGCAACGGGGCCACGAAGAGCAGCGAGGGAACCACGAAGGGCTGCCGCGGGGCCACGAGGGGCAGCGCGGGGGACACAAAGGACTGCAACGGGGCCACGAAGGGCAACGAGCGGGCCACGGAGGGCTGCAACGGGTCCACGAAGGGCAGCGAGGGGCCACGAAGGGCTGCAACGGGGCCACGAAGGGCAGCGCGGGGGCCACAAAGGGCTGCAACGGGGCCACGAAGGGCAGCGAGGGGGCCGCGAAGCGCTGCAACGGGGCCACGAAGGGCAGCGAGGGGGCCACCAAGGGCTGCAACGAGACCACCAAGGGCAGCGAGGGGACCACGAAGGGCTGGAACGGGGCCACCAAGGGCAGTGAAAGTCCTAAGCGTGAACGCGACTCCCGGACGCCTGACTGTCGGGAGCGCGACGCTTGAGTAAATCGCGGGAAATTCCAACGCAAGGGCGGGATTCTTAAGTAAATGGCAAGCAAACCGCCAGCGAGAGCGTGACTCCAGAGCGCCGAGACAGCGATGACTGAATCAATTGCCAAGATTTCACCAGCGAGAGTGCGACTCCTGAGTAAAACGCGAGAAGTCCCAGGCGGGAGCGCGTGTCCTGGTTAAATTGTGAAGAAATATCAGGCGGGAGCCGTTGTTGCTGCAATCCGGGAGCCAACAACCCAATTTGACCCTACTGACTTTCCTTTCTAGAAGTCTGGGTGCGAGCCCCGGGAGGGGGATGATCAATTAGAACTATTCCTCCCTAAAAAGAACTCAACAACAACAACAACAACAACAACAACAACAACAACAACAACAACAACAATAACAACAACAATAACAACAACGACAACATCAACGACAACCACAGAAGCAACAACAACAACAACACCAACAACAATCACATTAAGACTGCTCGTTCTTACCAGCACGCGTGTCCTGCATACCCAACCCTCGATACCCGCCCAGTCCGTCTTCGATCGCACCCCCTTTCGGAAGGAATATCTTCCTTGTCGGCCACTGACTGAAGTGCGAAAAAATCTCGAGCGAGAGCGCCGTCTACGAGTTCGGGAGCCTGTCGGGCCAGGGGCTCTCGGAATACAGATGGAGAAATATCGAACGGGAGCCCGCGTCGCCATGTCCAGGCCTCTCCCAACTTGCCTGACTTAGTGAAAAGTCTCGAACGAGAGCGCCGTTCCAGAGCTCGGAGGCCTTCTTGGCCAGGGGCTTTTGGAGTACATCGTGAGGAACTATCCAGCAGGAGACCTTGTCGTGGCTGGGCCTCCGCCCTTGTCGTGGCTGGGCCTTGTCGTGGAAGTGCGAGGGAGTCTCGAGCGAGAGCGCCGTTCCTGAGTTCGGGGGCCTCTCTGGCCAGAGTGTCTCGGGGTGAGTTGTAAAGAAGTCTCAAGCGGGAGCCGTTGTTGTCATAGTTGGGCCTCCAAGGGCCCACATTTAGGCAAAAGCCAACGCTCGAACAGGAACATCGCTTTCACAGCATATGTAACCGGCGTCGAGGCGAGAACGCGCGGAACCGTTTCCGGCGATCCGCAATAATTATTATTCGACAACGAATATTGAACAACAACCATTTGAAGACTGCTCACTTCTATCTGCTCACGCGCCAACTAATACGTATAGCCCAAACCCTCGGTACCCGCCCTCGTCGTCTTCGATCGTGCGCCTTTGGGGGTGTACCTTCCTTACCTGCCACGTGCATGTAATGCAGCCACTTAAACAAAAGAAGAGAAAACGGGTGGAAGGGAGAGGGAGTCGAATGGAGCACGAGAGAAATTAGCAGGAGGGGGCAACAAGCAGAAAACAAGTGGTAGAAGCAGACGGGCAGATCGGGTGGGCAGACCCATTGCGGGCAGGTCAGGAAGGCGGGCCCAGGCAGGCGACCAGGTCGAGCAGGCGGGTTACTGAAGCGTGGGTCCTCCATGAATCTCGAGGAAATCTCCAGCGATAGCGCTATTCCCCAAAAAATCGCAGGAAAAGCCAAAACGAAAGCGTGATTCCTGAACGCCGAGGGCGCAACGTCTGAATAAATTGCGAGGAAGTCCCACGCGAGAGCGCGATGCGTATACAATGTGTGAGGAAATACCGCGCGAAAGCGCGAGGTGGAAATACATGGCGAGGAAGTATTAAGCAGGAGCCGTCGTTGTTGTAAACAGGGGGCCAACTAACCAGTTTGAGTTCCGTGAGTTGTCCCCGTACAGAAAAAAAAACAGAGTGCGCGCCCCGGGGAACACTTCAACTGAAAAATACGATGGTCCCCGGAAGGGGGATCAACAATAACTATTCTTCCACAACGAAAATTCAACAGCAACAACAACAACAACAACAACTACTACTACTACTACTATTACTACTACAACAACAGAAATTCTAAGACTGCTCTCTCCAATCTGCTCACGTGCCAATGAATTCGTATCCCAAACCCTCGGTACCCGCCCTCGTCGTCTTCGATCGTACCCCCTTTGGGGCATATCTTCCTTACCTACAACATGCAGTTACTGCAGCCCCTAGAATAATGCTTTTTAGCACCATGCGCTGTTCGCCATGTTTAGTCAGGCCCCCTACGGCGGGGGGAGAGAGCCTGCAGGCGGAAAAAGGCTCGCCACGGCAAGCACCAGGGCCAAAAAAGGGCGGCCAGGTGAGCCGAATGGCCCTGAAGAGGGCTGAAAGCCGCAGCAGGGCTGACGGTCGGGGAGGGCAAGTTCCTCCCCGTGCCCTGATGCGCAAACTGTACAAAAAAAGGTTGGCGGCCCCTGAGCAGCAGTCACCGCAGGGGGGTCATCACCCCACGGCCGCGCGAAGGGGGAACGAGGACCGCACTGGGCAGTGAAAAGGACGGTCAGCGGCGCCGAGGACGGGTGGAAGGATGAGGGGGAAGAACGGAGCACGAGAGAAATTAGCAGGAGGGGGCAATGAGCAGAAAACAAATGGTAGAACCAGACGGTCAGATCGGGTGGGCAGACCCATAGCGGGCAGGTCGGGAAGGCGGGCCCAAGCAACGATGTCGAGCAGGCGGGTTGCTGAAGCGTGGGTACTGCATGAATCTCGAGCGATAACGCGATTCCCCAGTAAATCATGAGAAAAGCCAGCGTGGGCCACGAAGGGCATAAATCCGAGGCCACAGAAGGCAGCGACGGGGCCGCTGAGGGCAGCACCGGGCCCACGAAGGGCAGCGACGGGGCCACAAAGGGCGACAGCAGGGCCACGAAGGGCATGATTATGGGGCCACGACGGGAGCGACCGGGGACCACGAAGGGCATTCGTATACGGGGCCACAAAAGGCGACAGCGGGGCCACCGAGGGCAGCAAAGGGGCAACGAAGGGCAGCGAGGGGGCCACGAAGGGCGACAGCTGGGCTACGAAGGGCATGCGTATGGGGCCACCACGGGCGCATGCGAGCGGGGGACACGAAGGGCATATAATGCGGGGCCACAGAGGACAGCGACGGGGCCACTGAGGGCAGCAACGGGGCCATGAAGGGCAGCGAGCGAAGGCGACCGCGGAACCAGTGCGGGCAGCGAGGGGCATCGAAGGCGGGCAAAGGGCAGCGAGCGGCGACTGCAGTCACTAACGGGCTGGTCGGGCGGGCAGGCCCCGACGGGCGGGTCAAGCGGGCGGGTCGTTCAAGCGTGAGCCCTGCTTGCACCACGAGGCAATACGTAGCGGGGGCGCGATTCCTCAGTGTCGAGGGCCGGCATCTGGATAAATTTGAAAAAAAAATCGACGCGGTTCGGTGGTACGTTGCGAGGAAGTCCCAAGCGAGAACGCGATTCTATATCAGGCGGGAGCCGTGGTTCGGTGGTAAATTGCCAGAAAGTCCACAGCGAGAGCGCGATTCTTCAATAAATCGTGGGGACGTCTCAGGCGGGAGCCGTTGTTGTTGTAGTCCGGGGGAGCAACAACGCAGTCTGACCCGGACTAAATTGTGAGGAAGTCTCAAGCGGGTGCGCTAGTAAATTGGAAGTCTCAGACGGGAGGGGGGTCCTAAGTAAATTTGGAGGAAGTCTCAGGCGGGAGCCATTGTTGTTGTAGTCCGGGGGACCAGGGGCGCAATTTGAGCACCAATACTTTCCCTGCCAAAAACAGGGTGCGAGCGTCGAGGGGCACACTTCGACTGAGAAAAAACAACATGCACAGGTAAGGGGGGATCAACAAAAATTATTAGTTTGAAATGCGAGTTCAACAACAACAGCAACAACAACAAGAACAAGAACAACAACAACAACCACAACAACAACAACAACAACACCAACAACAACAACAACAACAATAACAACAACAATCAGTTTAAGACTGTTCGCTCCTATCTGCTCACGTGCCAATGAATTCGTATATCCCAGGCCCTCGGTACCCGCCCTCGTCGTCTTCGATCGTACCCCCTTGGGGCTACCCTAAAACAAGGAAAGAGAGGACGGGTGGAAGAGGGTGGGAGAAGAACGGAACACGAGAGGAATTAGCAGGAGCGTCAGGAGCCTCAGTGGACCCCTGTGGGCGCGTTCGGGGCCTCAGTGGGCTGCGTCTGGGGCCTCAGTGGGCAGCGTGGTGGGGCCTCTGTGGGCACGTTCGGGTTCTCTGTGAACTGCGTCTGGGGCCTCAGTGGGCAGCGTGGTAGGGCCTCTGTGGGCAGTGTGGTGGGGCCTCAATGAGCGCGTTCGGGGACTCTGTGGGCTGCGTCTGGGGCCTCAGTGGGCAGCGGGGTGGGGCCCCTGTGGGCACGTTCGGGGTCTCTGTGGGCTGGGTTTGGGGCCTCAGCGGGCAGCGAGGTGGGGCCTCTGTGGGCGCGTTCGGGGCCTCTGTGGGCTGCGCCGAGGGCCTCAGTGGGCAGGGTGGCGGGGCCTCCGTGGGCGCGTTCGGGGCCTGTGTGGGCTGGCTTTGGGGCCTGACTGAGCAATTTGGCCGACCTCTGTGGGAGCGTTCGGGGCCTCTGTGGGCAGCGTGGCGGGGCCTCACTGGGCACGTCTGAGGCGGGAGCACTTGTTGTTGTAGCCGGGGACCCAGGGGCACAATTTGGCCTGGATGACTTTCCCTGTCAAATAAGCAGGGTGCGAGCGTCGAAGGGCGCACTTTGACTGAGAAAACCAATGCGCACCAGTGGGGGGGGAGCAACAGAAATCATTCTTCATGAATGAAAACTTAACATCAGCACGGGAGAGGGAATCGGAAGGAGGGGGAGGCGGCTCGGGAGGACGGAGGAGCAGGAAGGTAAGAGAACGAACGTTCGAAGAAGTCCTCCGCGAAAGCGCCATTCCACAAGGAAGTCTCGGGCGGCAGCCCACGACGGGCGGGCGATCCTCTGACGGGCGGGTCGGGCGGGTGGGACATTCAAGCGGGATGCCTGAGTAGGGCAAGAGCGACATTCCTAAGCAAAGTGTGATGGCGTTCTTGGCGCGAGCGTGGTGCCTGAGCGTAGATAGCGCGAATTTTGAATGAACTGCGAAAAGAGCGCAGGCGAGAGCGCAATTCCTGAAAAGGGGATGTCTGGCTGGAGCGGGGGTCTAGAGTAAAGCGCAAGGAAATCTTAAGCAAGAGACCCGTTCTTGAGTGAATTGTGAGGAAACCTCAGACGGGAGGGGGGCCCGGACTAAATTGCGACGGGGTCACAGGCGGGAGCGCCGATCAAAAGTAAATCGAAAGGAAATATCATGTGGGAGCGGGGGTGATGAGTAAAGTTGGAAGAAATCTTAAGCGGAACCCATTGTTGCTGCAGTCCGGGGGAGCAACGACACAGTTTGACCCGAGCTAAATTCGCAGGGCGTCTCAAGCGGGAACGCCCTTCCTGGTAAATTGGGAGGAGGTAGCAGGCGGGAGGGGGGGTCCTGAGTAAACTTGGAGGATGTCTCAAGCGGGAGCCGTTGTTGTTGTAGTCCGGGGGCCAGGGGCGCAGTTTGAGCACCAAGAGCTTCCCTGCCAAAAAAACAGGGTGCGAGCGTCGAGGGGCAAACTTTGACTGTGAAAAAACAAGACGCACTGGTGAGGGGGGATCAACAGTAATTATTCTTCAGAGATGACAGTTAAACACGGCCGACGACCGCCGCAGCTGACGGCGAACAGTCGGGAGGAGGACCTGCGCCTCCGCTAAAGCAAGTGGGCGCTGAAAAAGCTTGGATTCGGCGCGAATTCGGCTGAAAAGACTGCAACCGCACGCATGGATCTGTTTCGAGAGCTTCGAGGAAGCGCAGCTCCACGCCGACCCAGAAGACGAGGAGGGAGAGGTCCAACGATCGAGTCGCGGGGGGGGCGAAAATAACGCACAGCCAACCTGTTCCAGACTGCCTGAGCCTAGCACGCACCCCGTGCAACCCAACATGCAGAACGCAGCCGGGGCGCGCTGACAGCTACGCCTCGAAAGCCAGTTGCTCGAGGGAGCGCCCGCGCGGCGGCCGATGCGGGAGAGGTAGGCGAAGAGACGGGGGCGAGGCGAACTGCCCCCCCCCCCCCTTCCCCCAATGGCAGGGGCGCGGTCGCGGCCGCGGGCCTAGAGAGGGAAGACGGGGGCCGAAGAAAGGTTGGAGTCAGCCGCTGTACAAGTCGTCGTTGGAATCTAAACTTCTTGTGGATGAGGCCTTGGAAAACATGTTCTCGGAACGACTCCCGGAAGTCCCGAGCTGCGCCTCGGGCTCGCCCGCGACGGCGGGGCCAAGGATCCCCTGCACGCGTCGGCAAACGTTGGCAGAGCTCTCGGGGCTTCCAGAGCGGAGGACAGAAAATGCCGCGCCGCCATTCCACGATCGGGATGCGTTGCTGAGCAGCACGGCAGACAGTAAAGGCTGTCTTGCCACTCGAAGGTAGCGGAGACAACTCGGACACGAGCAGCAAGGCAGACAACTTCCAGCGATCGAAGCCCCCCCACTCCCCCAATTTGCACCAAGTAGCACGAGCGAACCCGCGACTGGCACGCGAAGGACCCTCGCAAGCATCGCGGCTTCGGAGCGAGGGAGGTAATTTGAGCAACGCAGGACATGACAGACGCAGACTTCGAGCAGCACGCGCACGAGGAGACAGAGCGGGCGACCCAGACGCCCGACAGCTGAAGACAACGGGATCGCCACTTGAGAGGCGGCGAAGATCAACATCGAAGCTCTGCTTCCGGCGCCAATTGCACGCCCAGGCACTCGGTGATACAAACGATTTTGAAGGAGGCCCAGGAAGGAATTAGCGAGGCTAATATCCGAGTGCGCTGTCTTGCCAGAGCTTCAGAGCACGGCCCCGCCAGCAACGGGGGACCGCGCCCGCAAGTCTCGAGAACGAGGGCGGCCGGCGTCGCAGCCGCGCGGAAAACCCTGTAGAGTTAGACCATGTGCTGGACCTTCCAAACGCCCCCCCCCCCCCCCCTCATTCATCTGCGCGTAGGCGAGCGATCCCGCGGCGGGGCGCGGAAACGATTGCCCCATCGGGGCCGCAACGCAAGGGCCCCTGCACGCCGCGAACATCGTTCCACAGCAGGGCGCCCATGGACAATGCCAGAAAGCATCGGGAACAGAAGCGTCGCGACACCCCCGAACTCCGAGGAACATCTCAAGCCAACGCAAAGCACCATGAAAAAAACGACCAGAGCATCGGGAAGCGAACAGGTTGGAGCACGAGGCGCATCAACTGGCGGGCAACAGACGGAAAAGGCCCGCGCAAAGTCGAAGGCGACCAACGCAGGCCAATCGAGCTCGGCATTCGGGAACATCGAGCATGCGCGGGCACGAGCGACGAGTTCAATCACGTTCGCCCCGAGCTGGCGCCCCCAGATGAACCCCTCTGCGACGTTGGCCACAGCGGACAACCCCCTGGAGAGCGAGACCACGCACGCGGTAGAAATCAAGTTGCTGCCCGCGCGCATGAGGCTCAGGCGCATTATCCAATGCATCCTCCTCCTGCTACGTCGCCCTCCACCCCCCCTTTCGGAATGAATATCCCCGGGTGATCATCAACCCCAGAGAGATCCCACCCGCGCGGCTCAGTAGCCAGATCATCATATCCGCCGAGACTTCGAGCGCCTGGGGGGTCTCCTGCCAACCAGCGCAACGAACGCAGTCAGGACCTGGAGCGCCGCGCGAATGGCGGCGGACGACACGCGGCCATCAACCTCTGAGATGGCGGCGGTATCGGGCTCAGATCGACGCGCGAGGAGAACCGCTCGAATGGCTGGCTCCACCGGCGTAGACTTTGTCGCTAAAACCTCGCGCGAGTACCCCGCGATGCTGGAAGCCATCTCGGCAGGGAAAAAAGTGCATCACCATCTCGCATACCTCGAATATAAAGACGCTTGTCGAACGGAGCCCGCGCCCTTGCTTTTCTTCAAGTCTCTGGGGCCTCGGACGATGACGCTTTCCATCAGAACCTTCGGGGGTGTTCGAGAGGGCCCGGGACGGCCCCCCGAATCTTTCGACGCGAGACTGCCCCCCCAGACGATCTGGCACCTCCGAGAAGGCGGCGGGGCCCATTACCCAGAGACGCGTCGATGCCATACAGATACAAAAAAAACAGCCGGGACGCGAGCACGGACCAGGGCGAGAGCCAAAGGAAAAATCTCGCCGCCAAATCGCTCGACCAACGCACCCTGTGCCTGAGCACCTTGCAGGAAACTGTTGCGAGCAAAGAGAGCAGATTCCTCCAAGAGCGATTCAGAATACAGGGGCCTGATGAGGGGGGAGGAGATTACTGGCCCCCACGCGGCCGTTCATGAGTCTTCGGCATGTACCGGCCCCGAAAAGGCCATTCTGGGTG
>CAUYUJ010018148.1:663633-846098 GCA_963575745.1 Prorocentrum cordatum
ATATATGTATATACATTCACACGTTCAAACACACACCTTAACTGTTATGTTATAAGCAAAAGAGATGGAACCACAACACAAGCATGCCCGATTTGGCCGCCCCAAGCGCCCCCACAGAGAAAAGGATGCAAGTGTTTGCGTGACGTCATGTTGGTGTTGGTCATTGTGCTCTGGGATGTTTTTCAGTGAAGGGCCTTTGGTTCCTTTGTGTTGATTGTTTTGTTTATGTATGTTGTTTGGCTTCCAGCCTGGAAACAAACAAGCAAATAAACCTAGAAACACAACCAACAGCAAATACACAAGGGACAACCAAAACGTACAGCCCTTTCTCCGTGGGAAACTGCCAGGGTGACTCGTTCGTTCAATGTGTGTTTCATTATTGCTTGTTTGTTTCTTTTTGCTGATGTGTTTTATTTGAACCGTCGGTCTTTCGTGTTTTTCTTTTGTGTTGTGTGCTCCTGTTGGTTTTTTCAACCCCCAGATGGAGGAAAAGGATGAACTGGAAGATAAATAAGAAGACAGGGAAGGATGAGACGGGAGCAAGGGATTGAGGATGACGGGGACAACGATGAGGAGAAGGAGGAGGCAGGGAGGAGCGAGAGAACGGAAGAGCAAAACTGAGTTGGAAAGAGAGCGGCCTCTTTTCAAGCCCTGGGAAGGCCCGAATCTCCACACACTCATCCAGCATGGAAATTCCAGGGCCTTCCTCCCCCACGTACGGTCGTCACTGTTACCGGGGGGAGTGCAAAGCACGGACTTTTTTACAAAACTGATTTCAAAACACCAAAAACTCCCGCCAGGCCGCGTTTCGGGCCTCTAACGCCGAGGTCTTCTTAGTCCTGGCGTTCCTCCGCATCATCTCGGCCTCCAGAGGCCCGCCTCGGGCTCCTGGCAGCCCGACGAGAATCCAAGACGAAAGCCGATCCCTGGGAAAAAGAGGTGAACTTCCGGTGCCCGCGGACTGAAAACAACGACAAGAAAACGAAGATCCTGGGACCCTGGCAAGCTTCCCGACCCCCGTCCAGCCGCGGCGACGAAGGGGCCTGCCAGAGGCAAACATTCTCTCGTCATTGGCACACCCAGCCATCAGGATGAAGAAATGGCTCCGTCGACGGCGCGGCTGGTTTTTACGCTGCGGAGCTCTGGAAAAGCAGGAAGAAAAAGAGGAGGAGGGGGAGGAGGAGGAGGAGGAGGAGGAGGAGGAGGAGGGACGGAGGCGGATGGGAGGGGGAGGGGAAATGTCGACACACGAAGAGGACGAGGAGGGGGGGAGTCGCCATCGTTTCTGTGTGCTGTCCTTGGCCTCTCTGCAGTTCCATCATCCCCTTTGCAATTACTATTCCGTACGAGCCGTCTGCTAATTCACTGATTGACACTTTGCCTAGATCGGATGGATCTTACCACCACACGAACGCAACAGCCACGATGCTCATGTTTGCCTAACGCAAAATGGGGGAGGAGGGAGGAGGGGGACGGAGGGGGGACGAGGATCTGACCAAGCGGCCCAATGCCAGGCTCGGTCGGGCTACGCTGGCCCGCCGTCGGAGTCATCCAAGGAAGCCCCCAGGTAAACCGACACAACCAGGAGCCCAGATCTGGAGCCCAACCCTGGACCGACGAATGGTCACTCCGCGACTGTACTGCACGAGGGGTTCCTCCAGAGCCACCGAACAAGACGGCACGTGGGGCTGGACCGCAATGGCGACTCCACCAGCGCTCCCAGAGCTTTCGGTAAGCCTTGGCCCTGTCGCCGCGGCTCGCCCAAGCTGCTCAGCAAGACGATGCCTCAACCCCCAGCCGACGGCCTGCTCCTCCACGGTCACCACCTTCAGCCGCGTCTCATACACTGCGTACACTTGCGGGTGAGGGACCTCGTAGCCGACTGCCTAATGCAGCTCGTCATGGCCTCTGTCGAACTACCAGTCGTGGATGTCTTCAACGCTGCTTGACGCGCTGGCGTTCACGACCGAAAAATTAGCCTGGCGAAAGACCCAACCATGAGCAATTGTTAGTACCGCAATTGTGGGCATCATCTTCGGCGGAGCTCCCTATGGGGCCACGAATCGTGTGAGGGGTGCGCCAAAATGGGGCGGGGCCGCCATGCGGACCCTGCCACTGGGGCCTTCGGTGGAGCTCCCTATGTATGGGACCACGAACCGTTTGAGTGGTGCGCCAAAATGCGGGGCCGCCATGCGGACCCTGCCACTGGGGCCTTCGGTGGAGCTCCCTATGGGGCCACGAACCGTGTGAGGGGCGGGTCAAAATGCGGGGCCGCCATGCGGACCCTGCCACTGGGGCCTTCGGTGGAGCTCCTCATGGGGCCACGAACCGTGTGAGGGGTGCGCCAAAATGCGGGGCCGCCATGCGGACCCTGCTACTGGGGCCTTCGGTGGAGCTCCCTATGGGGCCACGAACCGTGGGAGGGGTGCGCCAAAATGCGGGGCCGCCATGCGGCCCCTGCCACTGGGGCCTTCGGTGGAGCTCCCTATGGGGCCACGAACCGTGTGAGGGGTGCGCCAAAATGCGGGGCCGCCATGCGGACCCTGCCCTGGGGCCTTCGGTGGAGCTCCCTATGGGGCCACGAACCGTGTGAGGGGCGGGCCAAAATGCGGGGCCGCCATGCGGACCCTGCCACTGGGGCCTTCGGTGGAGCTCCCTATGGGGCCACGAACCGTGTGAAGGGCGCCAAAATGCGGGGCCGCCATGCGGACCCTGCTACTGGGGCCTTCGGTGGAGCTCCCTATGGGGCCACGAACCGTGTGAGGGGTGCGCCAAAATGCGGGGCCGCCATGCGGACCCTGTCACTGGGGCCTTCGGTGGAGCTCCCTATGGGGCCACGGAACGCGTGAGGGATGTGCCGAAACAGAGACATGCGAGGGCAGAGGCAAGGGGGAACGGAGGAGGGACATGCGAGGGCAGAGGCAAGGGGGAGGGAGGAGGGAGGGGGCAGCGGGAGGAAGGAGGAGGAACGCGGGGCACCGTCTCTTCAAAACGAGGACCCAACACCACAGGATGGTTGGGAAAAATGATTACTCCGATCCTCGTGAGGGGTGTGCCGACATGGGGCGGGGCCGTCATGCGAACCCTACCACTGGCGCCTTCGGTGAAGCTCCCTATGAGGTCACGAACCGTGTGAGGGGTGTGCCGAAAAGGGGCGGGGCCGCCAAGCGAACCCTGCCACTGGGGCCTTCGGTGGAACTCCCCACAGGGCCACGATCCTCGTGAGGGGTGCGCCAAAATGGGGCGGGGCCGCCATGCGAACCCTGCCACTGGGGCCTTCGGTGGAGCTCCCTATGGGGCCGCGATCCTCGTGCGGGGTGTGCCGAAATGGGGCGGGGCCGCCATGCGAACCCTGCCACTGTGGCCCTCGGTGGAGCTCCCCACGGAGCCACGATCCTCGTGAGGGGTGCGCCAATATGGGGCGGGGCCGCCATGCGAAACCTGCCACTGGGGGCTTCGGTGGAGCTCCCTATGGGGCCGCGATCCTCGTGAGGGGTGCGCCCAAATGAGGCGGGGCCGCCATGCGAACCCTGCCCATGCGAACCCTGCCACTGGGGCCTTCGGTGGAGCACCGTATGGGGCCACGATCCGTGTGAGGGGTGCGCCAAAATGGGGCGGGGCCGCCATGCGAACCCTGCCACTGGGGCCTTCGGTGGAGCTCCCTGTGGGGCCACGATCCGTGTGAAGGGTGCGCCAAAATGGGGCGGGGCCGCCATGCGAACCTTGCCCACTGGGGCCTTCGGTGGCGCTCCTATGGGGCCACGAACCGTGTAGGGGTGCGCCAAAATAGAGGCGGGCCGCCATGCGAACCCTGCCACTGAGGCCTTCGGTGGAGCTCCCTATGGGGCCACGAACCGTGTGAGGGGTGCGCCACAATGTGGCGGGGCCGCCATGCGAACCCTGCCACTGGGGCCTTCGGTGGAGCTCCCTATGGGGCCACGAACCGTGTGAAGGGTGCGCCAAAATGGGGCGGGGCCGCCATGCGAACCCTGCCACTGGGGCCTTCGGTGGAGCTCCCTATGGGGCCACGAACCGTGTGAGGGGTGTGCCGAAATGGGTGTGCAGGACGCATGCGGGCGGCAACGCTGAGGCCTTCGGTGGAGCTCCCTATGGGGCCACGAAACGTGTGAGGGGTGATGACAGCGATGATGATGATGACGATGATGATGATGGTGGTGATGATGACGTCGATGGTGTCGATGATGATCATGGTGATGACGATGATGACGATGGTGATGGTGATGGTGATGGTGATGGGAGGGGGAGGAGGGGGGGAGGAGGAAGGAGGAAGGAACGCGGGGCACCGTCTCTTCAAAACGAGGACCCAACACCACAGGATGGTTGGGAAATATACACACACAAGAAAAAATCAACGTCTCTCGCAGCCGCCGACGCATTCTGATTTTGATTTTCGGACTCGGATCGAAATCCAGGTGGGGATGAGGACGCAGCCGCCGTCGTCGACCTGTTGGCCTTCGCCTCCTGGCCGTCTGTCTCTGAAGCGAAGAGTGCGATACCGGGAGCCGACGTCCTTGACCCTGGAGGTGCCGTTCCTGTTGCAGAGTCCTCTTCGCGGGCCCTCGCGCCTGGAGGGGTGGCTGCCTCCTGCGGTCGATCACGGTCCGCCTCGAAGCAGCGACCGTCAGCACGAGCAGGGATTGGAAAGCCCACATCTGGCCACTCTGCGTCCACTACGTTGGCATGCCAGCGGCGCTCGAGCCCCGTCGCGGCGACGACCGCTCCGAGCCGAGGCGCACAAAGCCCACGACCTCGAGGGTCTCGGGTTGCACCGGTACGCAGAGTTGGCCAGCCAGGCTCATCATCCTCGCCAACCTAGAAAATCTCATCGCCGTCACATCGGCTGTTTCTTCCTGGCATGGCCACTGCAGCCTGGCTGTTCTCACTCTCCATGGCGCGTTTGAGCCAAGCCTGCAAAGCAGCGTCCTCGAAGTCGGCCGCCGTGGGCCCCGCCGCTGCTGCTGCCTGTCCGCCACCAACTCCCAACCACCACTGCCACTGCTACCAGCGGCCCCATCAAAAGACTGAGCGCCACAGCAGCAGCAGCAGATGCAGCAGCACGAGCTCGCTTTGCCGCCTCCGTCGCTTCGCGATGCATGCGTGCGAAGGCCCCCAAGCAGGCCTCGCCCTCGGCCGACGCCGCCACCGCGGGATCCAGCCCCGCCATGCCGACGCCTTCTGGGTCGGAAACGTCCTGGATGTCGAAATTGCGCGGCATTTCGGTGAGATGCTAAAAGTCATTACGCGCCTCTCCGAGCTGCCGCTTGGTCTCCTCGATCGTGCGGGCGAGCTCGAACTGCTCCGCCTCGTACTGGTTGACGCGCCCCTCAAGCTTCTCGACCTTGCGCTTCGCGTTGTCGGAGGTGCCATGCCGCGAGCGCCGTCGGAGCTTCTCATCGAGCCCCTTGATCATGGCCTCCTCGACCTTGGCGATGGCCGCCGAATCGACGTTGCGGTCCTCGAGGAAGCTGCAGATCTGGCTGCAAGAAAGGTCGCCGCAGAGGCTCCCGTCACCCGTTCTGGAAGACTGGGTGCGGCGGTTTCCTCCAGACCCACTTGACCCTCCGCTGCCGCTGCCTGTGCCCTTGAGCGACGATAGCTTCGCTCTGAGCTCATCAGACCTCTTGGCAAACCGCGACTGCGCACTGTCAGGGCTCCGTTGTGCCACCACATAGGTACTTGGGGCATGGCAGAAAATCACCTCGCGTGCCCATGACCGCTGGTTCAGAGCACTCGTATACGCAGAAATTCGGTTCGCAGGCACGAGCACCACCTCGAAGTGTGCGCCTGCGAAATTCTCGAGTGCGAAATCGCTAGGGGGTGGAAGGGGGGGAGGGAGGAGGGCGCGAAGTTCGGCGAGCAGGTGCGCGCACTTGGACTCTAGGCCTGTAGACGATGCAGTGCTGCGATGCGTGTGACCGCGATCGCAGCGCCATGGACAGGCAGGCTGCTCTCGATCCGCCACTTTACGATATGAAATAGTTGCGTGGCCAACGCCACCGCGTGCACACAGGCCCTGCGGGCGCGCACGCGATGCTCGCGCGGGTGGCCGAGCCCTAGGAACACAATTCCATCCTTCAACCCACTCGGGTCCGCAGGGGCTGCGACCGCGCTGCGGAACTCTCACAATTCATGTAGTGCGCCAGGTCGCCCTTGGCGTCGCAACCGAAGATGCAGGGGCGCGGGGCGAGGACGTGCACCCTGCCTGGGGCGATCCAACCGTTGACCGCCGTGCGGAGCCACGACCACAGCCATGAAGGGCGCGCATCACGCAGAGCAGCTCGGAGCTCCAGCCATCGGCCGCGCAGCTCCTCGGGAGAGATCTCGATGCCCCAGCGCCGCAAGCGTCGGCCGATGAGGAGGTCGAAGCGGCCGTCGTAGAGGCCGCCCCTCAGGGCGCTCATGGCCGCGGCCTGGCGCTTGACCTTCCTGGGCGGGGCGGCGACGGCGGCGGCCAGCTCCTCGTCGGCCATCGCTCGGCGGGCCGCCTCGACGAGGGCAGGCGGGGCAGGAACGCGCAGCTCGTCAAGCTCGGGGCGCGGGTGCGGGAGGGCGCGGAACATATCCAACACGAGTCCGTAGTTCTGGACGACGGCGCGCTTGGATGCCCACCAGGGCGGTGACCACGCGCCCCGCAGCACACGACCAGCGGGAGGTGCTCGACCGCCGCCTCGCGCAAGGAACGAAGCACAGGGGCCCAGCCGCGCACTGCGTGGACGGGAACACGCCCACAGGCGCGGGAGAGCCGCACCACGCGCCCATGGCGAGGATGTCCGCCTTGCGCATGGACGAGGGCGGAAAACGCAAGAGGCGGTGGAGCATCGTGAACTCGACCCGCCAGATCTCGGGGATGAGGAAGAAGAGCTGTGCCAGGTAGGAGAGGCACAGGAGCACGTTCACGCTGCAAGCGCGGGCGGCAAGGCTGGTCGCCATGCCCGCGCGGCTCAGCTCCGCAGCCCGAGACCACCACTTCGCCGCAGCATCCTTCCAGATGCCCTGCTCCGAGATGCCTGGTCCGATGTGCGTGCCCAAATACTTGGCGGGGCAATCGACGCGGAAGCTCCTCCAGCTCGGGGCCAGCTCGGCCAAGTACTCCTCGGTCTCTTTGATCAGGCTGGGCGAGACCTCAGACCAGAGCGGGACCAGCACACACTTGTGGATCGCCAGCTGCAGATTGAATGCGAACTCGATGTCATTGAAGGACTCGGCGATGGACGGGAGGAGCTTGGCGTTGCGGATGAGCATGCCCAGGTCGTCTGCGCACGCTGTGAGGCAACCTTCAGGGGGGTCTCCCGGCGCCTTGATCAGCGCGCGGATCGGAGCATCCATACCCAAGCACCAGACCGTGCCAGATTGGGGGCACCCCTGCATGATGCCGCACCTCAGGGCAAAGAGCGGCTCCATCGCCGCGCTGGGCCCCGAGGCTCGACATGAGCTGGAGGCAAGGCAGTTGCAGCACAGCGCCAAGACCACGCTGCAGAAGCCCAGCGGGACGCCGTATCTCGGCAGCACCATGTCAATCACATCGCGGAAGAGGGACGGGAAGGCCTGGTGGAAGTCGTAGGAGAGCAGCATCGGGCGCCGCTGAGCGGCACCAGGGAGGAGACCCTCGCGACGGCACCCCGCGTCCAGGAATGGGATGTGGCCCACGAAACGGCGCCCAGCGGTGAAGCCCTTCTGCACCCCGTCCGTCGCAACAGAGGCGATGGACTGCAGAGCACGACCCGCGCAGGAGGCAATGAGCTTGGCATCCGCGTTCTTGAGGGAGAGCGCGCGGACGGTGGAGGCCGTTCGAGTGAACGAGTCGTGGGTGCCCTCGTCCTCAGCCCCCTTCGGTACACAGAGGAAGACCGACCAGTTGAGGCCATGCGGCCCAACACCCTCGTTGAAGAGCTGCCCCATCAAAGCATGAAGATGCGATGGTGCATCACGGCTGCGTCGCCACGCTGCGCAGGGTAGCTGGTCAGGCCCAGGGGCGCCGGGCGGGGCCCTCGCAGCAGCGCGCTCCAGCGCGCGCAGCGACGGCTGAGGTAGCTCCACCACAGGGAGCTGCGGGGCATGACGATCAAGGAACTGGTTGAGCCGCAACTTCTGCTCCACGGTCGGCGCGCGCTCGAAAATCTTGCCCCAGTACTCAGCCACAACGCCCGTCATGCCCGCAGAGTCGCTGACCACTTCGGGGGGCATGTCCGCGGCGTTGTCGGAGGCGCAGGGGGCAGTGTCAAGCCGTAGACCAGCGAGAACCATTCTGCGCCGCCAGGGGATCCATAGCTGCGCGCGTCGGGCCGACCTGCGCTCCACCCGGCGCCAAGCGGGGCCGTCGCGGACGTTGGATCTCCGCGCAGCAGCCTCAGCGGCCTGCCTGCGCAGGGCGCGCACCTTCGCCGCGACCGCGTCGAAGGTCTCGCCGAAGGCTCTGGAGTCCACCACGCGAACCGAGCCTTGGTCAATCATCAGGTGGGCGGAGAGGGCGGGACACGAGGCCAGTAGGCGGGCCGCGAGCGGCGCGCCCCGGCGCCAGAGGGCCCGCGCCGCAGACCTGAAGCCCATACACGTGGTCTCGGCACTGCCGCCCTTGACCTTGAGGGGGAAGTTGGCGCGAAGCTGCTCGTCTCGGATCCGACGGGCAGCCAGTTTCATGCAAGTCTTGGCGGCGCGCCAGCGGTCCCCGACCGTCGCCGTCTCCAAAATCGCAGTTCGCCTTCATGAGCGAGAACATCCCAGGGTACTTCGGGCGAAAGAACGTGCGACGGGATCGCCTGCTCCTCGCGCGGGACGCGACGGGCCATCTCAATCTGCAGGACGAGGGGCGCATGGTCACTGAGGCCGAGCTCCGACAGCTCCATCGCGTCGCAGGCGGTCGTGAGGCGCGTGGACATGGAGGGCATCGCGTGCGCGTCGATCCCCAGGAAAATGCGATCCCCGCTCGCTCCGCTGCGTAGCAGTCGTCTCGGGGCCGCGCGCGGGACCGCGCGCGCGAGGCTAAAGGGGAGAGCCCCGACGCGCGCCTGCCCCGAGCAGCGCACTCAGGAGGCGACCCTCAGGGGCGGCCCCCGGACGAACCGCAAGTCGTAGCAGCGCCGCAGGCTAGCCTTGGTAAGGAGGGAGAGGTGGGTGGGGGCCGAGAAGCTGCAGGACGCGTGCGGGGCGATCGCGGCGGGGATAAGAGGTAGCATCCCCGCTCGCTCCGCTGCGCAGCAGTCGTCTGGGGGCCGCGCGCGGGACCGCGCGCGCGAGGCTAAAGGGGAGAGCCCCGACGCGCGCCTGCCCCGAGCAGCGCACTCAGGAGGCGACCCCCAGGGGCGGCTCCCGGACGACCCGCAGGTCGTAGCAGCCACACCCATGCTCAAAGCCCTTGCGCAGTGACAAGTTTAGAGCGGGCGGCCGCGAAAACGAAAGGCCAGGCGGAGGGACCCGCCGACAGGAATCGTGCGACCAGGTAGTCGCTAACGCTAGCGAAGTACTCAACCTGTTCCCGCGCGGGAGCAGGGAGGGAGGCAAGGACAGTAGAGGCGGCGGCGGCCTGCAGATATCGTTCGGCGCTGGAGGCTTGCCTCCAGCGGCCGCGCCAGAAGACGCGAGGGACGCCTTCGGTGGCAATATAAATATCTGTAGCGCCTGAGCCTCGAAGGCACGCGGGGGTCAAGTTGAACCCCGCGGGGACTTTAGCCAGCGGGACGCCTAACGCACTTAGTAGATGGTTCCACCGAGTACGGAAGCCGCTCTGGCCAAAGATAGAGAGCGGATCGGTGGGCCCCAAATGCCGAAACACCAGCTCCATTATCTTCACTGTTGCTCTGTCCGAACAACAGGCGTGCTGAGTCGGATAGGCCCGACGACTCTTCGGAGCAGGGATCGACAGGAACGCATCACCGTCGGCTTCCAGCCTGTCGCACGGAAGCGACAGATCGCAGCGCCGCGCATTGAGGACCTCCCCAGGCCGCAGAAACATGGTGAAACCCATGAGCAGCAGGGCGGCAATTTCAGGCCAGCCCCACGCTAAGCACAACCCGACCATGGCCCGCAGAAGCGCTCTAGGGAGCGGCGGGCGGAGGCGCGGAGGCTCGGCGAGCTTCCACTGTTTCGCAACGTCCCACGCCTCCGTCAGGAAGGCTTTCCAGTGGGGGTGGTTGGCCTGTATGGCCAAAATCGCATGGACTAGAATGTAATGCGGGAAACCCGCATCGTGAAGCCACACACCAAAGGTGGCAAGGAATCTAGCCAAAAGGATGCCGCTGCGGTACAGCGTCTGGGGAGGGACCCCAGCGTGCTCTTCGAGCCACAACTCAAACGCGTCAAGCGATCTCGATCGGCGCCCCACGTAAGCGGGAGTGAGATGGGCGTCACGAACGAACGGCGATCGCGGTCCGCGAATGGGGACGCTAAGCCCCAGGCTGCCAGCCGCAGCCGCCTCTGGGGCAGCGTCCACGGCGCGCACGCAGACCCCGCACACGCACCAAAGGACAGCGGCGCGTGCGAGCGGGCCGCTGAGGCGCCCCTCCATGCCCAGCACCGCGCTGCGCTCGCGGCGCGAGCGGTAGTACGGCGGCAGGCAGTTGGCGACGATAGGTCGCTCGACGCCAGAACGGCGCGCGAGACCAGCGCGGACCTCAGTGTAGTCCACTCCTGTCTCGCGCACCGCGCGGCGGGCCTCTGCCTCAATCTGCGAGGACAGAGGCGTGTCGGCTGTCTCGCAGGCCGTCGCCCACGCGATGCTGGGAGCTGCGTTAGCGCGCTGCCGCGCTGGCGACCATCCCAAGGGATGTGGGACGCTGGAGATAGCGTTGAGCCCAGCCCGCCAGTGCGGTGGCACGCCCCCATCGATAGGTCGCTCGACGCCAGAACGGCGCGCGAGACCAGCGCGGACCTCAGTGTAGTCCACTCCTGTCTCGCGCACCGCGCGGCGGGCCTCTGCCTCAATCTGCGAGGACAGAGGCGTGTCGGCTGTCTCGCAGGCCGTCGCCCACGCGATGCTGGGAGCTGCGTTAGCGCGCTGCCGCGCTGGCGACCATCCCAAGGGATGTGGGACGCTGGAGATAGCGTTGAGCCCAGCCCGCCAGTGCGGTGGCACGCCCCCATCGCTGCTCCAAAACGCGGGAGGCGGGGCGGAGCCATCCGCGGTGGCGTGACCTAGCAGGTCAAAAAGGCAGGCTAGGGCAGCAGCCTGGCGGCGTCGGTGCACGTTCGCCCCGAGGCCGACGCCGCGCACCGCACCGGAAGCCATGGCCGAAACTTCGCCGGGACAGTGCTCGCGTCGACGGCCCCGGAGACCAGCGTGAGCCAGCTCGGCTCAGCGACGGGCGCAAGACCCTCCGGGCCGAAAAAAAAAAAAAAAAAAAAAAAAAAAAAAAAAAAAAAAAAAAAAAAAAAAAAAAAAAAAAAAAAAAAAACAAAAAAAAAAAAAAAAAAAAAAAAAAAAAGAAAATAAAAAAAAAAAAAAAAAAAAAAAATAAAAAAAAAAAAAAAAAAAAAAAAAAAAAAAAAAAAAAAAAAAAAAAAAAAAAACAAAAAAAAAAAAAAAAAAAAAAAAAAAAAAAAAAAAAAAAAAAAAAACAAAAAAAAAAAAAAAAAACAAAAAAAAAAAAAAAAAAAAAAAAAAAAAAAAAATAAAAAAAAAAAAAAAAAGAAGGCGGCCGTAGGTCAGCAGGACCTCGTGCAAGCAGGCCAGCGCGTCGTCGCTCTTGGGCTCGTTGAGCCCATCCGGGCAGAAGTGCTGCAGCCAGCAGACTGCGTTCTGGCACAGCTCAACCATGGCGGGGTCGCCCGACGGGTAGTCGACCACCACCACGGGTTCGCCCCCGATCTCGACACGCCAGCCGAGGGCGCCTGCCGCACCAGCCGGCAGGGCCGGGTCAGGCGGGTCGGGCGAAGAGAAGCCGCGATCCCGATGACGCTGAGCATGTGCCGCGGCCGCGGCCGAGCGCAGAGTAGCAGCTGGCCGCGCAGGGGAGCGCGAACGGGCCGAGGGTGCCTGGGAGGCGGCCGCTCGGGCCGCACGACGCCGCTTGCGGCGAGGGCGCGGGCGCCCAGCTGCGGGTGAAGCTGAGGCAACCGCGTCGGGCGGGGCGTCGGAGGCCGTGTCCGAAGCGGGCGGCGTCGCAGAAGCCGGGCGTGCTGGCGCAGCCTCGGCGGCTGGACGGGAACCCTGCAAGGTCGTAACGGCCCTGCTGGAACCCGCCTCGCCTGCCGAACGTGCGGGGGCACGGGGCTCGGCGGTAGGCGCGCGCCCAAGTGTGGCGGGATCAGCGTCCGCGCCAGGTGAGCCGCCGCTGGTAGCGGCTGCCAGGGACGTCGCGAGACCAGGGAAGGCTCCTGACTCGCTGCCCAGCGAACGCCGCACACCAGGGTCAGCCGTGGCTGCAAAAGCAGCAGCAGCGCCCATCGCGAGGGAGCGCCGGCAGCACCATCGCGAGTGTGCGGTTATGGCGACGGCACGCAGATGACCGTCGTCGGGGTTGGCTTCAGCAGCCTCCAGGGCTACCACGAGCGCGCGGGCGGCTACCGCGACGTTGCGCGCGCGGCGGCCAGAGTCGGCTACGCCAGCACGCGCATCCGCGCGAAAGCGACTCCCCATTGTGGCGAAGGGAGCCCGAGCCGCGCGCTCAGGCAGCGGGAAGTGCGAAGCTCGCTGCGTGGCGACTCGGAGGGCCACCCCCGGGTCGCTCCTAGGAGCGGAACGTGAGCGCGGAGGCCTGGACGACCGACGCGCGCGGGTGGCAACCACCCGATGGCGGGACCGAGCGCCGCCCTCAGGGCCAGGCGCCCCCTCGGGCGTCGGCGGAGGCGGTGGCCCCGCGCGGTCGCCGCCTCGGGAGCGCGACCGCTTCGGGAGGTGGCCACTGGCTCGGGCACGAACCTCGTGGGACACCGTCGCCGCGGGGCCAACTCGCACCGGAGGAGGCGGAGGCGGCGGAAGTGGAGCCCGCGCTGCAGGCGGGGCAGGCGCCCTTGGCGCAGGAGGGTGAGGGCACGCCTTGGGCCCAGCACGCGAGGTCCCCAGAACGGGCGGCGGAGCTGACGCGGGCCGCGTCGCCGGCCTCTTCGGAGGACAGGCGCGGATCAGGCGCTCAGCCTCCGAGATTGGACGTGCTGAGGCCGACCCAGCCGCCTGGCAGGCGCTTCCTCCACCGCTGGCCGCGCGCCTCGGGTCGCGAAGCGGGCCGCGCCGCGAGGCGAACCCAAGGGGCGGACCCTGAGGCTCAGGTGGCTTCGGGTCGCGCGGGTCGCGCCCCCCCGACCCGTCAGCATCGGTGCCGCGCGGGTTGGGAGACTCTGAGCGGCGAAGCGGTCCGCCAGGCGGGGTTGGGGGCCCCTCGACGCCGGGAGACCGAGCCTCAGCCTCGCCCCCGAAGGCGGCGTCAGCGCTCGGAGAGCGATCAGCTCGCGGCCCCGATCCTCCCGACGAAGAGAAGATGACGGCGAGGCGCTCCCGGAGCTCGGGGCCCATGGCGGCTACGGCAGAAGCCATCGCAGCCTCGGAGCCGCCCGTGCTTGCGAGCAGCCCTTCGTTTGCACGACCCCCCTCGGGCTGCTCAGATGCCCCAGACCCAGGGCGAGCTGTCTACAGAAAAGCAGAAGTGTAGACTTCTGTTCCTTAATACGTCAAATTTAACGAATTGAAAGGAACCATGTGGGAGTAAAGAACGCTAGCTCTGAATATGCGAGACCAATCTAACTGGCAAAGGGGCTCAGACGCAAACACGCAAACGTCGGCTTTCGCCGTGCTCGTCGCCTCGGCACCTCCCCGCCAGAGCATCCGCGCCTAACCGCTGTGGCCGCGACGATCCATGCGCGGCACATTTGGCGACTCGGTCACACAGTGGCGCTTGTTTCCGAATCCCACGTCGGGCCCCCTGTCGATCCTGATGATCGTCGGTCCGCGCCGCAGGGCCACACTAAGCGATGGCCACTGTTTTTTTTCAAGGCGTGGAATGCGATTGCGCAACACAAAACATAATCCTCCTCCGCCTCCTCATGCCCTACCCCCCAAACAATCCTCGCCCGTTTCTTCCCCATCATCCTCGCTCATAACCCTGGTCAACCTACTCCTAGTCATTATATGCCTCCACCGCGTCGTCCTCCTCTTCTCCTCCCCCCCCCTGCGCCCTTCCCCTCCCTGCCTTGTTCCCCCCTTCTCTGTCTGCGTCCATCACAATCCATGGCGCCCCTCCGCGTTGAAACCTTGTCGGGGCCTTGTCGGGGGCATGGCGCTGCAATTTCGGAGCTTGGGGCACGCACCGCTGCCAATAAGTTATCGCCCAAGTTTCAGGGGCCACTCGGAACCCAAGAGGAGGGTGGGAGGGGGGCAAGCTCAGGAGGTGCCATACCAAACCGCGAGTTTGATATGGTTCATCTTGGGTTCTCTTGGGGGGCCCGTGCCGCTTTCCTCGGGACCCCGTCCGATACCGCCACAAAAACGAAGCGACTTAGATAGGGCCACCAAGGGCCCCCAATAAGTCTCCAGGAGAGACCCCAGTGGGCTCCCAGAGGCCGCCAACAGTAACATATAAACCTCGGGCTTAGCACAACACCGCCTGAGCCCATCTTGGAAAACTCGCGCCCCCCCCCCCAGGACCCCCGTGGAGTTACCCACGCGAATTACGAATTGCCAGGCACATCGCCAACCAACTCCCACGTGGCCGCCAAACAAGGAACCCAAGAAGGCCGTCAAACGAGCCCGTCGGTTTTATGTGTGGGCGGTGGCTTGCTATATCACATGCAAGGTTGCTTTGGGCCGTCACAAAAGTTGGGCGGGTGTCCGTGAAAACGCGCGAATGGCCACGCGGGAATGGGGCACCATCCCCCATCCCCCCCGTGAGTTTCACAAGTTTTCGTTGATGACCATTGGGGGCATCTGAACGGTCACAGGACGGGTAGCGACATGCGCTCTCCTGTTACCTTGACAGGCGTTCGGTTGGCCACAGTGAGAGCACGTGGAGGCCACATAACATGGGTTGATGAGTTCCCCCCTTGCGTGTTCAGCACACGCGCTCGTTGAGCATCGGTGGGTCCTTCGAACAGTCCACAACATGTCATTCACTGAAGCTTATGGCTACTACGACCTATTACCAACGAAACGTGCAACGCCGAGCTCCCCTTGTTACCTAGTAGCCAAGGGGGATCGGTGATGGCCTTTGGGGGGGGGCGCGGGGTCACGGGGTGATGTCCTGAGGGGAGGGGCTCGGGGGAAACGTCCTCAACCTCTCTCTTTTTACATCCTATTGGTCATTCTCCGCGTGCCGTATCTCTCCGAATCCTCACCCCCTCCCCCCCTCCTCAACCGTCAACCCCCCCTCGTGTCCCGCCCGCGCTCCCGTGCCCTTGCCGCCCCTGCCCCATCCACTTCCTCCACCGACGGCGACGACCACCGACGACGGCGGCGGCAACGCGGCAGCGACGCCGACGGTGGCGACGGCCCGTCGCGGCCGCGGCGACGGCGGCGACGACAATGACGCCAAAGGTTGCATCAACTAGAGGCCGTCGTTACCGATTGTCTTGAAGTCATCCTTCCGCCTCTTCTTGCCCATCTTTGCTCCCTCCCCCGTGTCCCCTCGTACATCAACTCCCCGTCGCTCTACTCCTTTTCGCTTTTTCTCGCAATGTGTTTGATGTTTCTTATGCTCCGTTTCCCCCAGCCCTCCCCCTCCAGTTCGCTCGCCCCCACCCCTGTGCTCGATGTACTGGCCAGCACCTTCATATCAAGCCACCCCCTACCTCGCGCCACAGTCGCGAGAACACGCGCGCAGACGTGCGAAGGATACGCTCGATCAGATGCGACTTCGCACGCACGCTCGAGCAGCAAGAACAAAACCGACACAGTGAGAGTTCAGAGATATGTAAGGCAACCAATACACACATAGTATCATGGCATTTTCAATTATATTTTGCAAGTGGGTTCCTCCCCAGCTGGGCTCAGACGCCAGCTCTCAAACGCACGTGGAACCGCACTGCACCCCGAGCGACTTCACAAACAGAGCCTGCGCAAATCTTGATATTCTAACTCTGGTCGGCGTGGGCGTGCATGCGTGCGTTGCGTGCTGCGGTCTGCGCAACACTGCGAGCGACCGTCAACAGCACCTACCTTGCGCCACTGACGATGGCCTCCAGCTCGTTGACCAGCGACTTCGCCAAGTCACCCTTCTTGGAACCCAGGATGAACTGAGCGTCGTCCTGGCGCTGCTTGCTTTTCTTATCGTACACCAGCCCCAGCGCAGCGATGGTCGTCACCGCCTTGCGCGCGGAGGTCCAAATACTCTCGATCGTGTCGACGCTGTCCTTGATCTGCTGGTCCTCGGTGATCGGAGGGCTGAGGCACCAGTTCTTGTGGAGGTAGCCGATCTTGTCCAGCATCGTGTACACGCTCAGCACCTTGTTGTTCAAGAGATCGCGGTTCACGAACTTCACGAGCTGCGACTTGGCGGCCGCGGCGTTGATGCGGTGCTCGAATACGATGTGCGACGTCGGGGGCGTCACCTCCTGCAGCTCCATGGCCTCCGAGTTGACCACCTCCAGGTACTTCATGAACACGTCTCTGATCACCTTCTCCGTCGTGTGGGTGGACTGGTTCAGGAAGTTGGTAAGGGTCGAGAGGCCAGGCCAGCATAATTGTTTGATCTCCTCACTCGCGTCAGCCAACCTCTCCGCATGCTCAATGCCTTCCGTAATTGCATCGCGCAATGCCGTGATTGCAGCGCTTACATATGGCTTGATGTCGCCGTCCTTAGCAACGCTGTCGGAACGGCCGCCTGCGCCGGCAGACTTCAGGAAACGGTCGCCAAGCGAAGAAGCCGGACGAAAAAACAAAAAAAAAAAAAAAAGAAAAAAAAAATAAAAAAAAAAAGAAAAAAAAACCGAAAAAAAAAGAAAAAAAAAAAAAAATAAAAACAAAAAAAAATAAAAAAAAAAAAAAAAAAACAAAAAACAAAAAAAAAAACAAAAAACAAAACAACAAAAAAAAAAAAACTAAAAGAAGAAAAAAAAAAAAAAAAAAAAAAAAAAAAAATAAAGAAAAAAAAAAAAAAAAAATAACGAAGCACGCTGCGATCTTGTGGCAGTCCGACCACAGCATCGAGAGACTAGAGAATACGTCCAGCGGGAGCACCGCCGAGACCAGGTCGTCAGCGCCACTGGGTACCTTGATCTCTATCTGGTTGTCCTCGTTAACGCACACGCCAGCCAGCCGAAGCACGGCGCCGCGCATGTCATCGCACGGCCATGCACCCATAGGTTGCGACAGAATCTTCCCCATGGCAGGTTGCACGTTGTCGAAGAACGCCTTGGTGTAGAAGTTGTCGTACGCGAGCGGCTCGCTCAGGCTGCCTTTACCAAGCTTGTCAAACTCGATGTTATGCAGCGAGACCGACGTGATGAGACTATCCACCGCGATGTCCCAGGATGCCACCACCAAGCCGCTCGCGCAGGTCACGAGATCGCCGCTCAGCACGTTGGACACGAACTTTGTTACAAGAGCGGGCGACACGCGCAGCTTGGTGCCGCTTCCCCCTGCAACTCCAGCGATGCCGTCGATGCAGAAGTCGCCCTCATCCCTGAAATAAATGAACGATTCGAGGGAAGTGCCCACAACCTGTTTGGACAAAGATATGAGTGCCACTGCCTTGGCGAAGACTGAGGAGCTCTCGTGTTCACCGCTGGCAACGGCCCCCCACTCGTTCACGGCATCGATCGGCGTCGAGGTCCTGCCGAAACCAGCGATGCATTTGATGAGGGACACCAGGTTCGCACGGGTCGTGATGTTCTCGCTGATGCGCTGGACCACTTTCGATAGGTCTACCAACGATGGCTCCGCAGCCCTCATCGAGTCCGAGAACTGGCCAACGATTCGCAGCACGTGCTCGACATTCACCCCGAAGCAGGTCTCGTCCCACACGGTCTCGAGGAAGGATCGCGCACCGACGGACCAAGCTGGGGCGTTGACGCCACTGGCCGCGCCGTCGTTGGGCTCAACTGCCAATGCGCTGGAGCTGCCCAGCGTGCTACCGTAGAAGGACACCATGCGGACCGAGAAGACCAAATCGTACAAGGACAGGTGGTGCACCAGCTTGACCATCCACCTGCCAATCTCGGGGGACTGCTCCTCCAGCCGACGACGCTCCCACAACTTGATGGCCTCCTGCGCGTGCTCGACGCTGTCGCCGAGGCTGCTGAAGCAGGAACCCGTTTTCATCAAGTCAACCCGTAGCACCGTGGTGAGGATGCCGCCCTCAGGCTCCTCGGTCTGCACGAGGCTCGGCAACTCTTTGCTATCGCCCTGGACAATGGCCATGGCGCGCTGGAGCTTCTGGTCGCCCAGGTGGCCCTTGGCGGTGACCGCCAAGATCGCACTCGCCTCTGCCAAGACGTGGGACCCAAGGGTCGAGAAATGCATCTGGTTCTTGAGAAGGACAATGCTCTTGGAACTCTCGACGCAGTCGATCGCATCGGAGACGCTCTTGGCTGACACCTTCTCTGGCTCCACCGCTGCGGTCAGGAGCGCCTGGTAGTGTCGGAATTTGTCGATCGCGCCGCTGGGGAACGACATGAAGGCGGGGTGGAGAATATCAATCGTCATCGACACGCGCTCCAAGATCTGCCCAACAGTCTCGCGAAGTTGACCATCGTCGCACCTGGCCCGCTCGAGGGTCTCGGCGAACGCCCTCGCCAACATATTCAGCATCCACTCGTTGAACGAGAAGTCCTTGCGCACCGTGGACAAGGCCGCGAAGGTCGCCTTCAGCCCGTAGTCGGCCGTTGCTTGCAAGGCTGCGTCCACTGTCTTCGCTTGCCTGTTGAGGTTGTCGAAAAAACGGTAGCGTGCCAGAGAATCTTGAATGTCGGATAGAGGCCAGGCCCGATGCCAATATCTCTGAAGAACTCAACGGCCTTGTACATGGAGTCGTATAGTGTAACCAATGCGCCGTGCTTCCTGCTCGTCTTGATGAAGTCCTTGTGCATCTTGACACACGTCTTCACGGCCGTGAGACCAGCCGCCCAATGCTCAGGGAGTTATGATCCGTCTTTGTCCCCGATGCTGGCGGCCTCGTTCCTGGCCAAGCTCAGCGAAGTAATGTGCTTCGTGAATGCTGATTCCTCGACGTCCTCCCACGTCTCAGTCTGGAACTTCGCGACAACGGCCTGCGCCGCACAAACGAGGCCGTCGACCTTGGTCTGCATCGTCGCGCGGGGAGGCCGCTCGGGCTCCTGACCCCTGGGTGTCGGCAAGGGCGCCAAGGCCAAAGCGTCGGGCGTCGTCCTCGAAACGCTCTCGTGGCCCCCGAAGTAGCAGTTCATCATCTCCAAATCCTCCTCTGACCAAGCAAGTGTCGACCTCGACGCCATCACCTCCGTCTCCGAGGCGTCCCCAGAGGGGCGCTTGATCTCCAAGGTGCCAGGGCACGCAGGTGCAAACACGCCGAGCTGGGGAGAGGAGCCATGGAAGATCGCGACGAGACTCGCAGGGTCGAGCCTCCCGTTCCTTGCGGCAGCCTTCGCCGCAGCGTCCTTCAAGGAGATCACGACGAACGGTCAACGGGACCCCGATCAGATTGCTAACGAAGTTTAGTACCCTCACTCTGTATTTGACCATTCCAGCTGTGATCTTATCATACTTCTCGAACTTGAGGGAGAGGTACGCGAGCGAGCTCTTCTCCCATGAGTCCCTGTGCCGAGTCGTCCAATCACCGAAGACTGGTAATGTGTACTCCTCACGGTATACTGCCCTCCAGCACGTGTGGCAATCTTTGCACCAAGCCCCTCTGCCCGCAGGCAGACCCCAAGGAACTGGTTCAGTTGGATTGAAGTAGCAACGGCTAACGCCGAAGACCCGCTTGCAGCCCAAGCACGGATCCTTTTCCTTGCAGGCCGATGCCGAGCCCCCGCAAGATAGGTCACTCACCATTGACTTGGCGTCGCCGTCCACGTCATCCTTCACGTCGGAGATGCGGTCCTTCATGGGCGTGCTGAAGTTGCCCGACGACGCCGCGGGGCTAGCCGCCACTCCTCCAGGTTGGCGACGGCGTTTCGCCGCGAGCCAGTGTCCTGACGAGTCCTGTTGGATGCAGTTACTAGCAACAAAAAACTCCTCTCCTCTCAGACTCCTCTCCCACCCCAATTTCTTTTCACCCCCATCCCTCCCTCCACGAACCCCCCATTGTCGCCCCCCCATCGCGCCTCGCTCCACGCGGGTGGAAGGGGGCCGTGGGGCAGTGGGCAAGGACTGAATGAGCTACCGAAATCCAAATAAGGGCGACAGGGACCCTCGCCTTCCTCTTCCTCCTCGTCGTCTTGCTCCTCCTTCAGACCCATCCCTCACGACGCGTTCCACCGTGCCTCTCCTCATGACAATCCTTTCCTCCTCCTCCTCAGCCGATGGGGTCATGGAACCTCCCCTTAGGTCCTCCACGGACTCCCTCTTGCACGGAGTCTGCACCGCCGAGGACGAGACGGCAGCATCGAGCTCTCTCATGGCCCCCATGCTTCGGCGGAGCAGGCCGAGACACGAGGGGCCGAAGTTGTCTCTGCCAACCAAACAAGACTGGAGCCAAAAATGGCCTACAAGTGCGAGGCAAAAAAAAAAAAGGCAGAAAAAAAGGAAAAGCAGAATAAGCATTGCGCATGCTGGGGTGCATGAAATAGAAAAAAAAAAAAAAGAAAAAAAACAAAAAAAAAAAACAAACAAAAAGCGAACAGAAAGGCAAAAAAAGAAAAACAAAAAGACAACAAGAAAAAAACAATAAAAAAAATCAAAAAACAAAAATCAAAATATGAAAAAGAAAAGTGTAAATAAATAAATAATAAGTAAGTTTGGGTTCGGATTATACAGTTTAGATTCTAGTATCAAGCAAACCAAAATAAAAAAGAAAGTAAAAAAAAAAAACTGACCAAGAATAAGACATAAGAAAAAATGAATAGAAAACAAAACACACAAAGAAAAGACAACAAAAATAGGGTAGGGGGGGCACGCACTCATTAACCAATATATAGGTTGTCAGAGATCAATAAGGGAAGTCTCGCCATTCCAGCAAGCAGTAAATGCACAACCGTGTGGACGGCCAAAAATCTCCACCCGGCACAACTCTGGGCGGCCAGCCAATAATCTCCCCCTGGAACCATTGGGCACGCAAGCGTGGCCGCGTAGGCCACGCGTCCACACCACAAGCCTTCGCAGCCGACGAAATCTACGCATCGCCCACCCCCCTTCTACAGATCAGATACTAATGTGTGTAACCACCACCCACTGCACGTCTACACTTACACAGACAATGTGTAGAAGCGACACACGACACTTCTACACATCAACAGACAATCTGTAGACGTGGGAGAAATCGACTTCTACTGTTCAGACGTAAATCTGTAGAGGGGGGGTGGGCGGGCCGTCGCAACTCGGGCGCCCACGAACCTAGCCGAGGGGGGGGGCCGACATACTGCTCCCCCCCCCGCCCCGCGCTGCCCCCTCGCAGGAGGAGCCCTCGGGGTGAATAGGCAGGGGCCGAAGCTGCCCTGGCTACCAAAGGGATGGCCAGAGCGACCCCCTCAAGAAAGTTGAGCTGCCAACCGACGCCGCTAACCGGATCTTCGAAGGGCACGGCGGCATGGGCAACGCACGGCGCCACGGATTTCGGAGGATGCTCGAACCGAGCGACTGCGAGGTATAGAAGGGCACGGCATGTGCAGGGGGAGGCAGATGAGAAGTCAGGACGACCGACATGGCACGACACGTTTCCACTACTACTTGGCATCTGGCAACGGGGGGAACAGGGTCGAGGGTGCAGGAGTGCACTCGACACGCTCACCGATCGATGTAAGTCCAGCGCCTTGTCACACCCCCGTGGGCCACACACACCCTAGGTTACACAAGGGGTCTTCGTTTGAGCTAACCTGGCCCCTCGAGCTACACCCCCTAAGCTACGCGAGACCGATCGTCAACCATATCACAAATCAAGAGCGGCTGGGGAGAGAGCAGGGCGCGCCTGCCACATTGATGCACACGCCGATGCGGGCACGACAGTGCCGCGGCGGGGCTCTCTCTCTCTCTCTCTCTCTCTCTCTCTCTCTCTCTCTCTGTCTTACTCTCCCTCTCTCTCTCTCTCTCTCTCTCTCTCTCTCTCTCTCTCCCAACCCCCTGCCACCCGCTCTTCAGAGAGAGTGGCGCTTCAAGAAAGCAGACCTGCGGAAGCGGGCGATCATGTGTGGTAGCGTTCTCACCCTTCCTGCATCCTCGCCACCTCTCCTGCCTCCCCTGTCCTGTTTCTCTTAAGCTCATATTCCTCCTCGTCGGTAGCTCCACCTTGGTTGCCAACCTCCATCCCCCTCCCTTCCCTCGTCCACCGTACTGCCGCCCCTATCCCCCCACTCCACCCTAATGTGGCTTCGCAGGACCTCGCTGCCCGCGGCAGGGCCCACGAGGGGCCACGGGGCTCGAGGGGCAGCGAGACTCGAGGAACGGGCCACGAAGCAACGAAGCGCAATGGATGCCAACAGACGCTGTCACGAATATCTTGCTAGCGCACTGCCTGGCCGATTGTATCTTCGCGCCCCCAGAACACCAGTCTGCTTGCGGGGGCGGAGGCGGAGGGAAGCGGAGGAGGGGGCATGAATGTTGTTGCGAAGCATTGGCTGGCATGCGCCAGCAACGCCGAGGGCGCGTTAGCGACCTCGCGCGCCCAATGGGCTGTGGGCCACGGACAACCGAAATCACATCAGACACGTGGCGTTTTCATCTCCTCAGTTTGGGAAATTGCTCGTCGAACAATGGTTTGTGTTGCTTGCACAGCTCGACCACGTGCTCCTGCGCGGCGCCGGCAGCGGGGAAAAGGTTTGGATTCAACAGCCACTCCAACATCTTCTGTGGTGGAGCACGCCTCCAAGTGACAGGAGGCGTGAAACATCTCGTGCCCTGCACGCAGCAGTACATTTTGAATGACCGCTGCTGCTCTGGCTTTGACACGGGCCAAGATTGCAATCGGCCCACCATCCCAAAGTCGCACCATGGCGGCGCCTCGCAAGTGATGTACCCAGAGCCCTTGTCTACAATTGCAATGGCTGCCGCTGCCTCGGCGGACGGCCACACTGGCGCGGCCTCAGGCGGGAGGGCCGATGCCAACTCAAGCGCGGCCGCCTCCTCCGCCTCGCCGCAGGCGTCGCCTTCTCCATCCTCGGCACGCGCGGCTCCAGCGTCGACGCCGTCGCCAGCCTGGGCGATGGCGCTGTCGCCGATCGCCTCCTCCATCGCGTCGGCGATGTCCTGGACGAACCCGTCGCCGAGGTCGCGAACGCCGTGGAGCAGCTCCACCTCTGGATCCTGCCACGCGGCGTCATCAATCGCACCGCCCTCAGGTTCAGGTGGGGCGGGCGCGCCGATGACGCGGCCACCAGCGGTTGTCCTGGTGGCACGCATCGAAGCGAAGGCTTGCGATCCTGAAGCTCGCGACGCACCTGCCGACACGGGGCTGGCCGCGCCCATCATCATGACGGTCTCGAGGGCGCTTCCTCGGCAAGCCTTGATCTTCTTCGACAGCACGAACTCGTTCGGGATCTCGGACACCACGTGGTCCATCAACGGGTCAGGCCCAAGTGCGTAGTCCAGCGGGTGCAAAGTCCGGCTGCGATCGTGGAACCGAGCAAGTTCGCGGCAAAGGTCTTCACTTGACTGCATCATGAATGTTCTATCGTGCCTAGACTGGAGGCTCTGCTTGGTAGAAAGCCTCAAGACAACAGGCAGCTTCGGCAGCTCGAACACACCATCGCTTGGATGCTCTTTCAAGTGGCATCTGCAAGAAATCTGGACTGTCGGCCTGAGCCTCCTCGTGTACAGCAGGGCGCACACGTGGATGCGGGGAGGCATTGGGTCAACGTCACCTTTGAACCTACCTCGGAACATAATCAGACAGGATGCATCATCGGCCACTGATTTCTCCTAGGTGTCCACGAAGCCATTCAGCACGGGGAGCAAGCCGTCGAATCTCTCGACAACGGCTGGCGATGCGACATATCTGCAGAAACTTCTTTTCTTGGCGAAGCACCCGCACACTGGGAGCGTCCCATCGACAGGCTTGCTCATCAAAGATGCTCGTCGGGGTGCCGTGCGCACGTAGTTCACATCATCGTGACGGGCAAGCTTCTGGCGATCGTTTGACTTGTACATGTTGTGGCACTTGACGTACACGCTCGGGTCGATCGGCGCCGAGATGCTCGCATCGCGGGGAAGGTCGTGGCCCCACAAAGGTGTGAACGCACAATCTCGTCTGTCTTCAATCGGAGTGTGCTGTATGTGTCGCCCAATACGGTCGGCCTTGTTGAGTAGCTCCCACTCCACCCGTTCTTGATCGGGCATCTCTGCACACCGTGCGCTGCAGCGTTCATAAAACCCATCAAGCTCCTGTGGTGTCAACTTCCGATCTGGCGCAACCCTCTCCTTGAATATACTCAGCTGCATGTTCTGTCACGTGATCCTGGCGGAGGGCCCATTATGCTTTTTAGTTCTGACCGCGTCTTCTAGTGGCTCGGCAGTTGGAGGGCGAACGGGGCCATGCCCACGCCGTTGGATATGTTCGGCACGAGCCTGCCTACAGAAAATGCGGTTCACGCTGGTCGCGAAGTTGCGGGCTGGCCCATCTGACCGCAAGTCCTGTCTCACAACGTTGTGGGACCTCTCGCAGAAGTCGATACTGTGGAGCGCGGTGTCGCCGAAGGCCTTCATTATCGCCGCCCCTTCTGGCGATGATTTCCTCGGGGGGTCGGACACAGCCCCTTCAGCCGTCGGCAGAACATAGAGAGGCAGTGGTCAGGGCAAGCGAAGAAAGAGTTGATGGCCATGTGCTTCTCCTCGTCGGTCGCACTGCCGTCTGCGAGAACGAGAAGCGTGTGCGGCGGCGATTCGAATCTCTTCTCGAAGTGGTCGTATGTGGAAGCAGAGAGCTGCAATAAATACGACTTCGTCCATCGCCGCACGCCGTCGTCATCACAGTCGACGCCTAGACGAGTCAACTCGGCCAGCTGTTCCCCGCCCACGTACCGCTCCATCATGCGAAGAAGGTCACGCTGGATAGTGGGGAAAGAACCGTGCTCCCTGCCCAACAACTCAGACAGCGTCCACCTAGAATACAGCATGTCGTATATGCACACCTCGATCGTTGTCATCCCACTTATCATGACGAGTAGCTGCCATTGAGCATGATCCGTGCACAAGTGTTGGCAAATCCGATGGACATGTAGTTTGTTCTTGGCCCCGACGTTGTCTGAATCAGCAGCGATAAGTTTGCTCAGAGCTTCTGCGACTGTGTCCGTGACATCCCAATTGACCCTCAAATCAGTCAGCGACTCTGCAAGGACGTCGCCACACATGCAGCCGACATATACTTTCTGGGGAACCCGAAGTAAGTATAACCACCGACCTTCTGGGGCATGAGCGACACCTCGGTGCACCGAGTAGTTCAGGATCGGAACTGCCACTTTGTCGAACGACCCCCCGTCGTGATCGCAACACCGATCACCCACGGATCTGCCCGCCTTGTGAGCCGACGACCCCCGTTCGACGAAGCGCCAGTGCGTCAGTTTTCCGTTCGGCCCCTCCATGTCAACGAAGTTCATCTGGTCGTCCAAAACCACATCATGCTGGCGAGGCCGTTGGGCCCGCGGGGGCCTCGATCCCGCAGCCGGTGGCCTAGGTTCGATATCGCGATCAGGCTTGCAAAAAAAATCTCGAGCTCGCTCGGCAAGGCGAACTTCCGATTGATCACAACCAACATCGCCTTTCGAAGAGCATCGGAGTTCCTATGGGTCGAGAGCGCCGCGCGAACAACATGGCTCGGCCCTGCTCGGCACCTGCTGCGCGTATCCCCAAACGCATTTAGGAGCTAAGTTTGTAAGCTTCGGGGCTTCTGTGTGTTTTGGGAGCGGGATGGGGAAGGGACACCAGGGCCGCGCAAATCACTGCGCTTTACGCGGCCCCCCTGGGGGAGTTAGGCTGGAATAACAGGGCCTGCCGGCGGGGGGGCGGGCCCAGGTGCGCACGCCCGACATGAGGCGCACAGCAGGGCCGAGCAATGGAGCTTGCGCGGCGTTCCCACCCTGAGAAGAAGGCCTCCACTGGCGTAAAAATGCACACAGCGAGTGACAGCTAGCGATCAACTTCTTCCCGTGTGCAGGCGCCCCCTTGATCAATGCTAAACCGCGCAGAATGCAAGGCTCAAGATGTGGGAGAACATTCCGCGGGGCACCCTGTTGGCCAAGCACTTCCCATAACCAAGACATTGCCGAGAAATTGGCGCTGGCACGATCACAAGACAAGAGCAGCAACAGAGAGCGGCAGCCTCGAGCGGCCTCCTGCAGCTCGAGCTCGTCCTCGAAATTGATTGGGCCACCGCGAAGAAGACCCTCAACCTGCACTGCCCATTGGTCATGCGAGGCAGAGGTGGGGCAATGATAACAAATAGACAGGCGGAGGAGGAGGAGGGGAGGATGAGGAGGAGGAGAGGTTGGAGAGCAAGAATGCGAGAGGGGGGCATCGCCATCGCCGTCGTCGGAAACTCTTGCCCCCCCCCCCCCCTCTCGCTTCTCCTCTGCCTCCTCATCGTTCTCCTAACCCTCACGCGGCACTAGGGGGGGGCGGGCATTTCCGTCGTCGCTCGCGGCCGCCAGGCGGAGGCGGGGCGGCAGGGGGAGCGGGGAGGGGAGGAGGAGAGGGGCATGGAATGGAGGAGGACGGGGGACTGGCCAATGCTGAGGGAGGGGATGGATGAGACTGCGGGCAAGGGAGATTGGGGCGATACGGTGCAATGGCCAAAGAGATAGCATGAACGCGGGACCGACGGGCGCGGGCGACAAGGCACTGAGCATGAGGGCAACAAGTGCAACAACACTTGCGATGGGCCACGTGGCTGGAGAGCGACGGGGAGGATGAGAGGAATGCGGAGGATGATGGGGCGTGGGAGGCGAGGACATGGAGGAATACAAAGGGATGAAGGGATGCCGAAACGATCTGCGACGACTGAGGCGTGGACGAAGTTGGAGACGAGAGAGGAAGGTAAGACGGTGCAACTGACCCCTCTCACTGTCTAGCATCCCGACCCGACCCGCCAAGAAATCAGCGGTCTGGGAAGCGAGGCACAGGCCCTTGGAGAAGAAGGGCTGCTTCTCGAGCACGACGCAGCCGTCGTGCGTGATCATGGCCCACATCTGCATCATGATCTCGGCGCCTACTTTGCGCTGGGACTCTAACTCACCACGTAGTGCACCAGCGTGCACAGCTCGAACTCGCCGTCGGGTCTCGCCCCACTGGCCCGCGACGACGGTGATGCCCGAGGGGGCGCCAGCGAGCCCAAGAACTCGACCACCAAACACTATCCTATCTCTGCATGCGGCCTGCTGCTCCATCGCAGCTTGCACGGCCACCATGACCGCCTCTGTTTGCCGATTGCGGGCGGCGATGGCACCTTTGATCGTGGGCGCCATCGCAAGCCGTATCATTGTTGCTGCTCTCTGCTCGTCCATCGGCCGCCTGACCTGCGGCAGCCCCACAGTGGCGGCCACCATCGGGCACGAGGCGGCCACGTTGTTCAATGCGCCCTCGAGATTCTCAGACCTCCTCGCCTCAACCACTAGGTCATGCTTGGCCCGCTTGAGCTCCTTCCTGCTGCGAACGTGCGCCATCAATGCCGCGGAGCCCTTTTCCCAGCGAGGCCGACCTGAGGCGCGGGAGCGGCCACCGACAGCGATCAGCATGCGCAACTCCGCAGCGCCATCCGCGGGGACAATCTGCTGGAGCGGCGCCGCCTCCCGAGGGCGGGCCTCCTCGGCTGCGTCGCCCTGCCGGTTGGCCTCAGCAGCGGCCGACGCGCGCCGTCGCACACGGCGTTGCCCAACGCCGACAAGGCGGGCGAGATCATCCTCGTCGCCGCCTCGGCTGCTCGAGGCAGCCATTGGGGCCCGAAGCAAAATGCTCGAGCCAACATGGCTACGGATGGGAGGGGGAATGACGACGGAAGGGGGAATAATGGACCGACGACAACGGGAGAATAGTCGGGGGCGGGGGGCCTTGGAGGAAATGACCGACGACGACGACGACAGGAGGAGGGGGAGGGAGGAGGAATGGATTCTAATGATCATGATGCCCTCCCTTCTGGCCCGTATCTCCCTTCTGCTTTTGCGCGCACTACCCCTCCCAATGTCCACCCTCATCCCCTCCCCAACCCACCGTTCCCTCCCCTCTGATTTTAAGTCGATGCTTTGACCATTCGGCAATCGCACAAGTCGGTCAAGGTCAAGACGAGTGCGAAGTGCGCTTACTGTTTTTTTTTTAAGAAATTAACATGTGCACACACAGTTTCAATAATCTGTCGATGCCCCACGCGCGCGTCTTACAATCCAACAGAGGGCCTGGAACACAGGCCACCCGTGCAAACGAAAGCAGCCCCAGCTGGTCATTGGCAGCGCGCCCGAACGCAGGGTCATCAGAGTCGACGTCGCTCAGCCCTCTGTGCTCCGAGCGCGAGCGGCTGCGCCGGGGGCGATCCGACGCCTCTGGGCGGGCAGCGAACAGCCTCCGATTGGCTGCTCGCCTGGCGGCACGCCCAGGCCGAGTAGGCGGACCCGCGGGGCCTTCCAGGGGAAGAACGGCACCGCGGTCGGCGGCGGAGGCCGCCCGACGGCGCTGCTCGCGACCGCCATTCGGCCGAGCAGGGTCGCCCCTGCGGTGGCGCGACCGAGAGACGCGCGCCTCTAAAGCTTCGGGGCGAGGGCCCAGCCGCTCTCGCACAGCGCGCGCTTCACGACGGGAGAAGGTAGGAGGCACCTCCTGGTCGGCGCGGGCGTGGGCCCGAGGGTCGGCGGCGAAGACCGCTTCGTGCTGGTCCAGAGACGGGCCCCCGCGGGAGGGGATCCCATCTGGCGCCCGCGCCGCGAGGGCTTCGCGCTCGGCGCGAGCCTGAACCTCGCCTCGGTGGGAAAGCCCCCTCAGCGTCGAGCTGAGCCGCCGAGCCAGCTCGTGCGGAGCTGTCCGAGGCTCCCCATCGGCTTTCCGCCTGCGCCGCGGCGGCGAGGCGGCGCATGTGGATGCGCTCAGCCATCCCCGTCGCCAGGTCCTGGCGGGCACGAGCCCTCTCTGCTGGGTCGCGCAGGGGGTCAGCGACGACAGCCCTCTGGATTGCGCTGCGCGCCTCCCTGATCTCCCCGAGGTTCGCGGCAGCACGCGAGGCGACATCCTCGGCTACAGCGAGCGCCTCCGACGTGGGCCTAGCCGCCTGCGGCTCGGAGACCCCCGAGCGGCGAGTCGGAGGGCACGCGGAGCCGTCCGTGAGCTGCGAGCCCGCACGGATCTCGCTCCGCGCGGAGTGCACGCGATCGCTCAAGGCGTCGTCGAGGGAGGCCAGCATGTGCGTCAGGCCTACTGCCCGCCCGCCGCGGCCTTTGCCCTTGCCCGCGGCGTGGGCCTTCGCCAACGCACGCGCCGCTGCGCCGCTCCCCGCGGCAGGGCCCGCGCCGTCCGCCTCAGCCTGGGCGGCCTGGAGGAGGACGTTCTTAGCCTCGCAGAACCTCCTCCAGCGGGTGAGGTCACCCGTAGGCTTGTCCGGGTGGAACCGGCTGGCCAGCACGCGGAACTGGCGCTGGATCGCGGAGTGTCCATGGATAATGCCAGAAAGCATCGGGAACAGAAGCGTCGCGACACCCCCGAACTCCGAGGAACATCTCAAGCCAACGCAAAGCACCATGAAAAAAACGACCAGAGCATCGGGAAGCGAACAGGTTGGAGCACGAGGCGCATCAACTGGCGGGCAACAGACGGAAAAGGCCCGCGCAAGGTCGAAGGCGACCAACGCAGGCCAATCGAGCTCGGCATTCGGGAACATCGAGCATGCGCGGGCACGAGCGACGAGTTCAATCACGTTCGCCCCGAGCTGGCGCCCCCAGATGAACCCCTCTGCGACGTTGGCCACAGCGGACAACCCCCTGGAGAGCGAGACTACGCACGCGGTAGAAATCAAGTTGCTGCCCGCGCGCATGAGGCTCAGGCGCATTATCCAATGCATCCTCCTCCTGCTACGTCGCCCTCCACCCCCCCTTTCGGAATGAATATCCCCGGGTGATCATCAACCCCAGAGAGATCCCACCCGCGCGGCCCAGTAGCCAGATCATCATATCCGCCGAGACTTCGAGCGCCTGGGGGGTCTCCTGCCAACCAGCGCAACGAACGCAGTCAGGACCTGGAGCGCCGCGCGAATGGCGGCGGACGACAGGCGGCCATCAACCTCTGAGATGGCGGCGGTATCGGGCTCAGATCGACGCGCGAGGAGAACCGCTCGAATGGCTGGCTCAACCGGCGTAGACTTTGTCGCTAAAACATCGCGCGAGTACCCCGCGATACTGGAAGCCATCTCAGCAGGGAAAAAAGTGCATCACCATCTCGAATACCTCGAATATAAAGACGCTTGTCGAACGGAGCCCGCGCCCTTGCTTTTCTTCAAGTCTCTGGGGCCTCGGACGATGACGCTTTCCATCAGAACCTTCGGGGGTGTTCGAGAGGGCCCGGGACGGCCCCCCGAATCTTTCGACGCGAGACTGTCCCCCCAGACGATCTGGCACCTCCGAGAAGGCGGCGGGGCCCATTACCCAGAGACGCGTCGATGCCATACAAATACAAAAAAACAGCCGGGACGCGAGCACGGACCAGGGCGAGAGCCAAAGGGGAAATCTCGCCGCCAAATCGCTCGACCAACGCACCCTGTGCCTGAGCACCTTGCAGGAAACTGTTGCGAGCAAAGAGAGCAGATTCCTCCAAGAGCGATTTAGAATACAGGGGCCTGATGAAGGGGGAGGAGATTACTGGCCCCCACGCGGCCGTTCATGAGTCTTCGGCATGTACCGCCCCCGAAAAGGCCATTCTGGGTGCCTCCAGCATCGTGGCCCTTCTCGGGGGCAACTCTCAAGTCCATTCAGATAGCAGCGTGGTATGAGAGCTTCTGCTTATAGGCTACCACCGTCAAACCTCGGGTGTAGCCGCAAATATTGAACTGCGAGAAAATCACAGCAGGGGGCGAGGTGAGTGCCCGACAGATGATGCTCATCGCCGCGTTGGGCGCACACACGCGCGCGGGATCCCGCTGCTGGATCCCCACCAAAGAAGACAAGCAAGCGCCGCACCAAATAGCATCCTGGGTACCACGCCATGTCTAGCATCCTGCGACAGGGTCCTGGGGCGAGGACGGGTCGATGGGGATCGGCGCAGCGGCAGATATTGAAATCTCCCACGACAACGACGAGACGACGCTGAGGATCCTCGGCGGTTGCGAGACGATCCTGTTCGCTGCGTTCAGTTATCCGACGCTTCTGTTCGGCAAGAATCCCAAAACTGTGAATGTTGCAATGAGCAACCCAGGCACTCCCATCTTCAAAAAAACAACCAGTAAGCACAATGCCCAGCCAGGAACGAGAACCTCTGGGAACGATTTCAAGAAAGCCTCTGATTTCGACGGGACGGGGACTAAAATGATAACTCCAGCAGCACACGGGCCTGGAATCCAAGTATCACCCTCTGAATCAGGCGGGGCAGGGATCATCTGCATGAAATGAATCAGGTTACGAGCCTCCTCTTCAACGCAGTGGGTCTGCTGCAGGGCGGCAATGCCGCACGGAGACATGAAAGAGACGAGGTAGGACAACTTGTTAGACCTTGCAGGGCAACGGATGTCGAAGAGAGCATTCGCATTCCAACTAACAAAACTGACTGAGGCACTGGAGGAGCTGGAGGCCGGCCAAGGCCCCAGGAATGCGTTCAAGAGACCACTCATCAGCATCTGCCTGCGCTTGGAAGAGCGCCTGGATGCGGGGATTGACACTCTCGTTCAGGATGTTCTGCGCGGCCATGCTCGCGACGTTCCACTCGACGGCGGAAAGCCCGTCGGCCTTCGGAGCGCAGCGAAGAAACCTATTCCATGCCACAGACATATTACCTCACTCCCTGTGCAAGAAGAAACGATTGTCTGGGTACACCGTCTCGACCTCGCGGCGGATGAGACTGCAGCCCAATTCAAGAAGAACTTGGAAGGGGTTTTTGTGGCGCCACGGGCTCTTCAGACCTGATGCAGCGCATTTGTTCTGTGAGATGCCGAACTTGATCTTCAAGTGTGGAAGTGCGGGACTTGTGGCCATTGAGGATTTGCTCCACCTTCCGCATGCGAAGCTCGACCTGCCTGTCAGCATTCTCTGCGTGGGACGCCATTGCCGAAGAAAGGGTCTGGACATGTGCCTGCAAAGCGGCGATCGCTGCCATAACCTTGGCATGGGAGGCGTCGTCGCGGGATTTGAGTGCAACAGCTTCAGGGTCAGGATGGGTGGAGCGGCCACGTTGCGGAGAAACGGAGGCACAAGTACCAGCAGCAGGAGAAGCAACAGCCTCGCGCCTCTCACCATCGTCGGTCGAGATGAAGCCTTCCTCGTCCTCGTCAGCAGCGGTCGTTCGACGGCGGCTGTCATGCCCACACGGGAAGTCTTGCGGGGAGGCACTGTCAGAGTACGTTCAATCCCATCAGGCACCTGTCGCATTCACAAAACTTGTGATGCACCAGACTTGTGATGCACCCAAGTAGCCGACAGGAGAACTGAAAGAGACAGAAAGCACTGAGGTGCCCGCCAATGCACTACACACTGGATCGCTCGGAAGAGAGCTGCCCACTCAAAATGGACGTTGAACAAAATGGCTTGTGTCAAAATTGCCACGGAACTCCAACTCCTCCTCCTCCTCCTCCTCCTCCTCCTCCTCCTCATCATCATCATCATCATCATCATCATCATCATCACCATCATCATCATCATCATCATCATCATCATCATCATCATCATCATCAGCAGCAGCAGCAGCAGCATCATCATCATCAGCAGCAGCAGCCGCAGCAGTCGCAGCATCAGCATCATCACCATCATCATCATCATCATCATCATCAGCACCATCATCATCATCATCATCATCATCATCATCATCATCATCATCATCATCATCGCCATCATCGTCATCATCATCATATTCAGCATCATCAGCAGCATCATCAACAACAGCCTCATCAGCATCAGCATCATCATCAGCAGTATCAGCATCGTCAGTATCATCATCATCATCATCATCATCATCATCATCATCATCATCATCATCATCGTCGTCGTCGTCGACATGGTCATTGTCATCGTCATCAGCGGCAGCATCATCATAATCATCAGCGGCAACCGCCTCATCAACATCATCAACGTTTCCATCAGCAGCAGCAGCATGATCATCATCATCAGCAGCAGCATCAGCATCATCATCAACACCCTCATCATCGACATCAGCATCAGCATGCTTACCATCATCATCATCATCATCATCATTATCATCATCGTCATCATCATCATCATCATCAGCATCATCATCATCATCATCACCAGCATGATCATCATCGTCATTATCATCATCGTCATCATCCTCAGCATCATCAGCATCATCGTCATGGTCGTCATCAGGATCATCATAGTCCTTCTCATCCCCTCCAGGCAGGGGGGTCAAGGGGGATGGCAGCTGGAAAACCACACACACGAAAACATAAGAAGGCCAACAAAAAATTATCCTGGCGAAAGACCCAACCATATGCAAACGTGAATACCGCAGAGCAGGTGGGACGAAACAAAAAGAATTCCCAATGTGGCCACGAACCGTGTGAGGGGTGCGCCACACTGGGGCGGGGCCGCCATGCGAACCCTGCCACTGAGGCCTTCGGTGGAGCTCTCTATGTCCCTGCGGGGCCACGAACCGTGTGAGGGGTGCGCCAATATGGGGCGGGGCCGCCATGCGAACCCTGCCACTGGGGCCTTCGGTGGAGCTCCCTATGGGGCCACGAACCGTGTGAGGGGTGCGCCAAAATGAGGCGGGGCCGCCATGCGAACCCTGCCACTGGGGCCTTCGGTGGAGCTCCCTATGGGGCCACGAACCGTGTGAGGGGTGCGCCAAAATGGGGCGGGGCCGCCATGCGAACCCTGCCACTGGGGCCTTCGGTGGAGCTCCCTATGGGGCCACGAACCGTGTGAAGGGTGCGCCAAAATGAGGCGGGGCCGCCATGCGAACCCTGCCACTGAGGCCTTCGGTGGAGCTCCCTATGGGGTCACGAACCGAGTGAGGGGTGCGCCAAAATGAGGCGGGGCCGCCATGCGTGTGAGGGGTGCGCCAAAATGAGGCGGGGCCGCCATGCGAACCCTGCCACTGAGGCCTTCGGTGGAGCTCCCTATGGGGCCACGAACCGTGTGAGGGGTGCGCCAAAATGAGGCGGGGCCGCCATGCGAACCCTGCCACTGGGGCCTTCGGTGGAGCTCCCTATGGGGCCACGAACCGTGTGAGGGGTGCGCCAAAATGGGCGGGGCCGCCATGCGAACCCTGCCACTGGGGCCTTCGGTGGAGCTCCCTATGGGGCCACGAACCGTGTGAGGGGTGCGCCAAAATGGGCGGGGCCGCCATGCGAACCCTGCCACTGGGGCCTTCGGTGGAGCTCCCTATGGGGCCACGAACCGTGTGAGGGGTGCGCCAAAATGGGGCGGGCCGCCATGCGGACCCTGCCACTGGGGCCTTCGGTGGAGCTCCCTATGGGGCCACGAACCGTGTGAGGGGTGCGCCAAAATGAGGCGGGGCCGCCATGCGAACCCTGCCACTGAGGCCTTCGGTGGAGCTCCCTATGGGGCCACGATCCTCGTGAGGGGTGCGCCAAAATGGGCGGGGCCGCCATGCGAACCCTGCCACTGGGGCCTTCGGTGGAGCTCCCTATGGGGCCACGAACCGTGTGAGGGGTGCGCCAAAATGAGGCGGGGCCGCCATGCGAACCCTGCCACTGGGGGCTTCGGTGGAGCTCCCTATGGGGCCACGAACCGTGTGAGGGGTGCGCCAAAATGAGGCGGGGCCGCCATGCGAACCCTGCCACTGGGGGCTTCGGTGGAGCTCCCTATGGGGCCACGAACCGTGTGATTGGTGTGCCGAAACAGAGACATGCGAAGGGTGATGCTGATGATGACGCCGAATATCATGGTGATGTTGATGATGACGATGATGATGATGATGACGATGATGATGATGATGGCAGGAGGGAGGGGGCAGCGGGAGGAGGAGAAGGAGGGAACGCGGGGCACCGTCTCTTCAAAACGAGGACCCAACACCACAGGATGGTTGGGAACAAAGAGGCCGCAGCCCAGACATCCAGAAAAACTAGGTAACCCCAACCAACACAATCAAACGTTGGGAGGATTAGTCGCCCACGCCGCACCCACAGAGAAAGTGCTGGAAGTTCAGTGTCGTACTTGTTGTTTCATGGTTGGCTTCCCTTGTGCACGGTGTGGTTGTTGTTGGTCCTGGCTCGTTGGTCTCGTTGTCGTTTGGTGTATCCTTGTGCTTGACTGGTTTGCTCAACCACCAGCTGGAGGATGACGAAGAGAAGGGTGAGGATGCCAGAGGAGGATGACGAAGGAGGAGCAGGAGGAGGAGCAGGAGGAAGGAACGAGAGAACGGAGGAGCGAAACTGAGTTAAAAAGAGGGACGCTTCTGTCCAATCCCTTCGAAGGCCATTAGGGGCCTGCCCCTGCCCTTGGGGATGGCTGTGCTGCTTGGGCCTACGCGCCACTAGAGACAACGCCGGGAGGAAGATGAGGAAGGGGAGGACGACGCCAGGCTGTAGCAATGCGCATCCTATCTGCCCCCGAGCCCTCCTCATGCTCCTTCTCCTGTTCGTGCTCCTCCTCCGTATGATCCTCCTCCTTCTCCTCCCCCTCCGCTCATCCTCCTGCTCCTCCTCCTCAGGTTCCTCGTCGCCCCGACCTCCTGCTCCTCCTCTCCTCCCCCTCTCGGGCGTTGAAGGCTGGTCCTCCTCTTCCTCGCCGCTCGTCCTCGTCGTCGGCGTCTTCCTCTTCGTCCTCATCTTCATCGTCCATCATCGTCCTTGTCCTTCTCCCCTCCAGGCGGGGGGGGATGGGAACTGGAAAACAACATACACAAGGGATAACATGAAGAAACAAACAACAAATTCGAATGATACATACATATATATATATATATGTATATACATTCACACGTTCAAACACACACCTTAACTGTTATGTTATAAGCAAAAGAGATGGAACCACAACACATGCATGCCCGATTTGGCCGCCCCAAGCGCCCCCACAGAGAAAAGGATGCAAGTGTTTGCGTGACTTCATGTTGGTGTTGGTCATTGTGCTCTGGGATGTTTTTCAGTGAAGGGCCTTTGGTTCCTTTGTGTTGATTGTTTTGTTTATGTATGTTGTTTGGCTTCCAGCCTGGAAACAAACAAGCAAATAAACCTAGAAACACAACCAACAGCAAATATACAAGGGACAACCAAAACGTACAGCCCTTTCTCCGTGGGAAACTGCCAGGGTGACTCGTTCGTTCAATGTGTGTTTCATTATTGCTTGTTTGTTTCTTTTTGCTGATGTGTTTTATTTGAACCGTCGGTCTTTCGTGTTTTTCTTTTGTGTTGTGTGCTCCTGTTGGTTTTTTCAACCCCCAGATGGAGGAAAAGGATGAACTGGAAGATAAATAAGAAGACAATAGGGAAGGATGAGACGGGAGCAAGGGATTGAGGATGACGGGGACAACGATGAGGAGAAGGAGGAGGCAGGGAGGAGCGAGAGAACGGAAGAGCAAAACTGAGTTGGAAAGAGAGCGGCCTCGTTCCAAGCCCTGGGAAGGCCCGAATCTCCACGCACTCATCCGGCATGGAAATTCCAGGGCCTTCCTCCCCCACGTACGGTCGTCACTGTTACCGGGGGGAGTGCAAAGCACGGACTTTTTTACAAAACTGATTTCAAAACACCAAAAACTCCCGCCAGGCCGCGTCTCGGGCCTCTAACGCCGAGGTCTTCTTAGTCCTGGCGTTCCTCCGCATCATCTCGGCCTCCAGAGGCCCGCCTCGGGCTCCTGGCAGCCCGACGAGAATCCAAGACGAAAACCGATCCCTGGGAAAAAGAGGTGAACTTCCGGTGCCCGCGGACTGAAAACAACCACAAGAAAACGAAGGTCCTGGGACCCTGGCAAGCTTCCCGACCCCCGTCCAGCCGCGGCGACGAAGGGGCCTGCCAGAGGCAAACATTCTCTCGTCATTGGCACACCCAGCCATCAGGATGAAGAAATGGCTCCGTCGACGGCGCGGATGGTTTTTACGCTGCGGAACTCTGGAAAAGCAGGAAGAAAAAGAGGAGGAGGGGGAGGAGGAGGAGGAGGAGGAGGAGGGACGGAGGCGGAGGGGAGGGGGAGGGGAAATGTCGACACACGAAGAGGACGAGGAGGGGGGGAGTCGCCATCGTTTCTGTGTGCTGTCCTTGGCCTCTCTGCAGTTCCATCATCCCCTTTGCAATTACTATTCCGTACGAGCCGTCTGCTAATTCACTGATTGACACTTTGCCTAGATCGGATGGATCTTACCACCACACGAACGCAACAGCCACGATACTCATGTTTGCCTAACGCAAGATGGGGGAGGAGGGAGGAGGGGGACGGAGGGGGGACGAGGATCTGACCAAGCGGCCCAATGCCAGGCTCGGTCGGGCTACGCTGGCCCGCCGTCGGAGTCATCCAAGGAAGCCCCCAGGTAAACCGACACAACCAGGAGCCCAGATCTGGAGCCCAACCCTGGACCGACGAATGGTCACTCCGCGACTGTACTGCACGAGGGGTTCCTCCAGAGCCACCGAACAAGACGGCACGTGGGGCTGGACCGCAATGGCGACTCCACCAGCGCTCCCAGAGCTTTCGGTAAGCCTTGGCCCTGTCGCCGCGGCTCGCCCAAGCTGCTCAGCAAGACGATGCCTCAACCCCCAGCCGACGGCCTGCTCCTCCACGGTCACCACCTTCAGCCGCGTCTCATACACTGCGTACACTTGCGGGTGAAGGACCTCGTAGCCGACTGCCTAATGCAGCTCGTCATGGCCTCTGTCGAACTACCAGTCGTGGATGTCTTCAACGCTGCTTGACGCGCTGGCGTTCACGACCGAAAAATTAGCCTGGCGAAAGACCCAACCATGAGCAATTGTTAGTACCGCAATTGTGGGCATCATCTTCGGCGGAGCTCCCTATGGGGCCACGAATCGTGTGAGGGGTGCGCCAAAATGGGGCGGGGCCGCCATGCGGACCCTGCCACTGGGGCCTTCGGTGGAGCTCCCTATGTATGGGACCACGAACCGTGTGAGGGGTGCGCCAAAATGCGGGGCCGCCATGCGGACCCTGCCACTGGGGCCTTCGGTGGAGCTCCCTATGGGGCCACGAACCGTGTGAGGGGCGGGCCAAAATGCGGGGCCGCCATGCGGACCCTGCCACTGGGGCCTTCGGTGGAGCTCCTATGGGGCCACGAACCGTGTGAGGGGTGCGCCAAAATGCGGGGCCGCCATGCGGACCCTGCTACTGGGGCCTTCGGTGGAGCTCCCTATGGGGCCACGAACCGTGGGAGGGGTGCGCCAAAATGCGGGGCCGCCATGCGGCCCCTGCCACTGGGGCCTTCGGTGGAGCTCCCTATGGGGCCACGAACCGTGTGAGGGGTGCGCCAAAATGCGGGGCCGCCATGCGGACCCTGCCACTGGGGCCTTCGGTGGAGCTCCCTATGGGGCCACGAACCGTGTGAGGGGCGGGCCAAAATGCGGGGCCGCCACGCGGACCCTGCCACTGAGGCCTTCGGTGGAGCTCCTATGGGGCCACGAACCGTGTGAGGGGTGCGCCAAAATGCGGGGCCGCCATGCGGACCCTGCTACTGGGGCCTTCGGTGGAGCTCCCTATGGGCCACGAACCGTGTGAGGGGTGCGCCAAAATGCGGGGCCGCCATGCGGACCCTGTCACTGGGGCCTTCGGTGGAGCTCCCTATGGGGCCACGGAACGCGTGAGGGATGTGCCGAAACAGAGACATGCGAAGGGCAGAGGCAAGGGGGAGGGAGGAGGGAGGGGGCAGCGGGAGGAAGGAGGAGGAACGCGGGGCACCGTCTCTTCAAAACGAGGACCCAACACCACAGGATGGTTGGGAAAAATGATTACTCCGATCCTCGTGAGGGGTGTGCCGACATGGGGCGGGGCCGTCATGCGAACCCTACCACTGGCGCCTTCGGTGAAGCTCCCTATGAGGTCACGAACCGTGTGAGGGGTGTGCCGAAAAGGGGCGGGGCCGCCAAGCGGTTAAGCGAAGGCACGCGTGCGCTAAACGGAGAAGGAGGAAGAGGAGGAGGAAGGAGGGCGAGGACGGGAGAAGGACAAAGATGAACTCTTTCAATGGCAAAGCGGCCACGCGCACCACCCTGATGGCGCGGGTCCGGCGGGGCGCCGCGCCGCCCGCGCACGCGCACAGTGGCGCGCGCGCGTTCTGGCACGCCCTGCTGCCGCACGGCCCGAGAGCCGAGCGAAGCTGGGTGCACAGGGAGCAAAGCGGGGTGGGTGGGCCCCCCGAGTCCTGGCTCGATCTCGAGCCCACGACTACGGACCCCAAATGGCTAAGGCAAAGCCCCCACTTCCCTACGCTGAACCTGCAGTCTACCAACATAACAGACTATACAAGTTAAGCGAAGGCACGCGTGCACTAAACGGAGAAGGAGGAAGAGGAGGAGGAAGGAGGGCGAGGACGGGAGAAGGACAAAGATGAACTCTTTCAATGGCAAAGCGGCCACGCGCACCACCCTGATGGCGCGGGTCCGGCGGGACGCCGCGCCGCCCGCGCACGCGCACAGTGGCGCGCGCGCGTTCTGGCACGCCCTGCTGCCGCACGGCCAAAACCAAAAGAACGCAGCCGCGCGCGGGCGAAAGGCGCCCGAGCGCGCGCGACCACTGGCCTGCAAGCCTGAGGCCTTCCTGGAGCGGGCGCCAGGCCGCCCCGGCTGGGCAGCGCCCTGCCGGCGGCGTGCAACGCACGCCCGAGCCGGCCCCCACGGCCTCGCCCAGGCGGGGGGGCTAAACGCTCCCCAGGGCCGCGCGTCGCCGGCCCGCCGGCGCGGAATCGCGCACGCGAAAAGCGCTAGCCGCGCGCGTCGCGCAGGACGCGACTCAGTACACGCAAAGAACGAGCGCGCGCATGCGAAAGCGCACGCGCGAGCTGGAGGCGCAAGCTGGCTGCAGCCCAGTGGACGCCACGAGGCCCGAGCAGCCCGTCGCTCCCCCCGGTCCTCCTCCTTCTAATCCTCGTCGTCGGGCGGCTCCTGTGTGGCGGACAGCGCGCGGCCCTCGATGCCAGTGCTGCCGGCGAACATGCCAACGTAGGTCGATCCGCTCGCCCCCGTCGTCGCGCCCTTCGTCGGCGCGCCAGTCGCCGCCGCAGTCAGCACCGTGGTCGCCGTGGCGGCCAGGGCCGCTGTCGACGCCGATGTCGGCGCGACCGTCGGCGCCGCTGTCGGAGTAGCCGTCGGTGTCGTGACCAGTTCAGCCATCGGCGAACCGAACCGTGCATCTGCAGGTGCAGCGGCTAGTGCAACCGTCGTCGACGCTGTCCAGGCGGTTGTCTGTGCCGCGGCCAGGGCAACAGACAGACAACCCATCGGCGCTGCCGTTGGTGCAGCAATCGGCGAAGCCGTAGGCGACGAAGCCGGCGCAGCCGCCGCCGCCGCTGTAAACGGGGCGGCCCGAGCCGCAGCCGGAGCCGCGGTCGGTGCCGTAGACGGCGCGGCCGGCGGCACAGCGGTCAGCGCCGCGGTCGGCACGGCGGCCAGAGCTGCCGTCGGCGACGCTATCGGCGCGGCCGTCGGCGCCGCCGCCAGCGCGGCTGTCGGAGTGGCTGTCGGCGCCGCGGTCGGTACACTCGTCGGCGCTGCTGTCGGCGACGTTGTCGGCGCGGCCACCGTAGCCGCAATCGGTGAGGCGGTCGGGGCCACCGTCGGCTCAGCTGTCAGTACCGCAGCCGCTGCCGCCGTCGGTGCCGCAATTGGCGCCGTTGTCGGTGCCACAATTGGCGCGGCTGTCGATACTGCAGCCGGCGTGGCGGTCGGCGTAGCTGGCGGCGCCGCAGTCGGAGCCGGAGTCGGGAAACCCGTCAGAGAGCTAGTCGATGTCCCCGTTGTCGCCGAGGTCGCTGCGGCTGTCAGTGCCGCATCCCCCGGGGCCGCGGTAGCCACCGCCTCTGGCGCGAGACGCCCGTCCCACATGGGCGGGACCGCTGCTGACCCGGAGGCTGGTGCGCGCCGGGCGCCCCTGGCGGGCGAGGACGGGCGGGCATCCCTCGGGGCCGCGGCCGCAGCCGCCGCTGGCGTGCGCCGTCCGTCGCACATGGGTGGGCCAACGCCCGCCCCTGAGGCTGGTGCGAGCCGTGCGCCCCCGGCCGGTGCGAGTACGGTGGCGCCCCCCGGGGCCGCGGTGGCAGCTGCCTCCGGCGTGCGCCGCCCGTGAGGTCTGGGCTGCCTGGAGGCCGCCAGCGCAGACGCCAGCGCCGCTGTCGGTGCCGCCGTTGGCGCCTCGGCTGGTACAGCGGTCGGCGCATCTGTCACTGCAGCTGTCGGTGCCGTGGTCGGCGCAGCTGTCGGCGAAGCCGTCGATGCAGCCGTCGGCGTACCAGCCGTCTTATGACCCGCCAGCGCAGCCTCGATCTCCTCGGCAGCCTTTGGGCCGCTGTCCAGAACGTGCCAGTCATCCGAGGAGCCCTCCACGACCGCGCCCTTCAAGTTCACCGCGCCAGCGCCGCTGTCGGCGCCGCGGCCGGTACAGAAATCAGCGCTGCAGTAGGGGCCGCTGTCGGCGCCCCCGTCGAGGATGCTGTCGGCGCGCCTGCTGGTGCCGCAGTCTGCGCGGCGGTCGGTGCCGCAGCCAGCGCAGCGGTTAACGCCGCTGGCGGGGTGGCCGTCAGTGCCACCGTAGGTGCCGCGGTCGGCGCGGCCGCGCCCGCCGCCCGAGACGCCCCCCACGGGCACGCCCTTGCGGGTTGCCTCGTAGGCGCCGCCGTCGGCGCCGCGGTCAGCGCCGAGGTCGGTGCAGCAGTCGGTGCCATTGTCGGCGCAACTGACGAGGCTGTCGTCGGCGTGGCTGTCGAGGTAGCCGTCGGCGCGGCCGCCGGTGCCGCAGACAGCCTGGCTGCAGCCATTGGCGCCGCTGTCGGTGCCGCAGCCGGTGAGCCTGTCGGCGGGCCATTCGATCAGCCCGCTGGTGCCCTCGTAGGGCTCACAGTCGGCGCGGCAGTCGGCGCCGTGGTTGGCGCAGCCGTCGGCGCCGCAGTCGGCGCGGCAGTCCGCGCCGCAGGCTGCGCCACTGTCCCTGCCGATGCCGTCGCAACTGCCGACGTCGTCGCGGCTGCCCACTGTGCCGCGGTCAGCTCGGCCGTCAGCGCCGCAGGCATAGCCGTCGGCGCACCTGTAGGCAAGGCGGTCAGCGCCACGGTCGTCGCAGCTATCGGGGCCGCGGCCGGCGTAGCTGCAGTTGGTGCCGCTGCGTCTGTAGCTGCCAGCCCCGTCGCTCGGGCGCGTGCCATAGGCACCCCGGGCCTTGACCCGCTGCCTCACCTTCGTAACGTGAGCGACAAGGCCGCCCTCCACCGGAGCGTTCCCAACCGAGAGGCCGCAAGCCTTCGCGACGTCGAACGCCGTGTCACCGCTGCTGACCAGCTCGCACTCGGCGTCCGGCACGGGCTCGATCGCCAGTGGCCTCACGCTCGCATCGGCGCTGTCCACGACGGCTGCCCTGCCAATGCCGCGGTTGGCGGAGACGCCAGTGACGCCGTCGGCGCGGTTGTCGGTGCCGTAATCGGTGCCGCGATCGACGCCGCCGTCGGCGCCGCTATCGGCGCGGCGGCTGCCGGTGCCGCGGCAATCGCAGGCGTCGGTGCCGCCGTTGGCGGTGCTGGCGGTGAGGCCGTGGGCGCGGGTGTCGGTGCAGCTGTCAGCGACGCAGTCGGCGCAGCTGCCGGCGAGGCTGCCGGCGCTGCAGACGGCACGGGTGTCGGTGCTGCAGTTGGCAAAGCCGCCGGCGGAGCTGTAGGTGCGGGCGTCGGTGCAGCTGTCGGCGATACCGCCAGCGCGGCTGTCGGCGATGCTGTCGGGGCAACGGTTGGCGCGGCTGTCCGCGCCGCAGCCGGCGGGGCTGCTGACGCCAGCGTCGGCGCAGCTGCTGGTGCGGCTGTCGACGAGGTGGTCGGTGAGGCCGTCGCACGTCGCCGCGGCCGTGACCATGGAGGCCGGTTGCTCCCCTATCGGACCGTACATCGCAAACATGAAGGCCGAGTGCTCGCCCATCGGACTGTACCAGATGCCCGTCTTGTCGCAGACGGCGCCGCTGCCGGAGCGGATTTCGGCAAGGCTGTCGGTCCCGCGGTGGGCGTACCTGTCGTTGCAACCGTCGCCGTCGGCAACGCCGTCGGCGCCGCTGTACGCGCGGCAGTCGTCGCCACTGGCGGGTCTGCTGCCGGTGCCGCAGTTGTCAGAGCGGCTGTCGGTGCCGTCGGCGCCGCTGTCGGTGATGCCGTCGGCGCCCCTGCACCTGTAGCTGCATGCGCCGCGGTCGGGGCGGCTGTCGGCGCCGCTGTCGGCGCAGCCGTCGGCGGGGCCGTCGGCGCAGCCGGCGGCAGCGCAGCTGTCGGCGAAACTGTCGACGCCGCAGTCGGGGCGGCAGCCGACGTCACTGGAGGCGCAGCCGCCGACGTGGCAGTCGCTACCCTCTACGGTCGCCGTCGGCCTCGCTGGGCAGTCGATGCCGCGGTTGACGCAGATCGCGGCGAAACTGGTGGTGCGGCCCTCAATGCGGCCGTCGGTGATGCTGTCGACGCTGCTGTGGGCGGGGCTGTCGGCGCCGTCGTCGACGCCGCCGCCGGCGCCGCTGTTGGCGCCACTATCGGCGAGGCTGTCGGCCGAAAGTCGCACTAAGCCGGGCAGGGTCGCCGCTGGCACTTCGCCCCTGAGGCTTGTCCCCACGCGGCTTGACCAAGCGGCGCCCTGGCCCTCAACCAGCAACGCCCCTCCCGCGCGAACCTCGCCCCTAAGGCTGGCCCCCCCGCGGAAAGGCCCGGCCGGGCCAGGGCCCGCAGCAGACGGTGGGTTGTCGTGGATGACCCAATCAGAGAACGCCTCCTGCAAGCACGACCGCACTGGGAGTACCAGCACACGGCGGGGCACGCCCAGCATGTCCAGGAACGCCAAGGCGCCGTGGGACACCGGTAAGCCCAGGAGCCCCCGCATGCCGTCGAGCACCAGCATGATCTGCACCTCGGGCGAGCCGAGGAGTAGGAGCGTGCGCGTGGACGCGAGCGCGCCCCTGCGTCCCAGCGCGCCGGGGGGCACAGCCCCGCCACCAAGCACGCGTGCACCGTTGAGCACCGGCGCGCCTGTGAGCCCCCGCCCGCAGTGGAACAAGGGTAGACCCGCCGCTGGGGTTCCGCTCCTCGAGCTGATCCCCTCGCAACTGGGCCAAGTCGAGCCCTTTCCACCGCGATCCAGGCCAAAATCTCCAGAGCCGTCTCGGCCAGGTACGCACGCTGGCCCACGGCCGCCGAGGTTGGGCGTGCCAGGGGACGCGTGATCAGGTAGGTGTAGACGCGCTGCGACCGGCAAGCAGTCGAACAATCGCTTGCCCGTGAACTCGGTCGTCGGCGGGGATGACCTGGCCAAGGAGAAGTCGCGCTTGTCGCAATACATCAGCGTCGACGGGCCATCGAGCACGAGCATCGGGGCTCGCATGAACACCGGCGTGCTGTCAAGCGAGAGCGCCCGGGTGCAAAAGAGGGCCCGCACGTCGGGGAGCGCCCGGGCGCTCCAGGGTCCGTGCATGTCCCTGAGCGCGACCACACCAGGCACCAGCCTGCCCAAGAAGAGCAAGGCCTTCGCGTCGACGTGCATGCCAGAGCGGGTACCGGTGTCGGCGCCGCCGTCGATGTTGGCGATGATGCTGGCCGCTACGGCCTCGGGGACCACGCCGGGCACGCTTGGGGTCCTCACCCAGACATCGAGGGCAAGGCCAGCGCCGCGGTCGATGCCGCCGTCGACGCCGCGGTTGGCGCCGCCGTTGTCGAGGCCGACGGGGGGGTGTCGCGCCGCGCTGGGCGGGACCGCCGCGGTGGGCTTCCCGCCCCGCGTCGGCGCGATGCCGGGCACCAGGGCGCACGCGTGCGCCACGTCCTCGGAGGCGGGGTCGGTGCCCTGGGTGATGTCACTGACAGCGTCACTGACGGTGAAGCCGTGGGCACGGGTGTCGGCGCAGCTGTCGGTGATGCAGACGGCGCAGCTGTCGGCGGGGCTGACGATGCCGCAGACGGCGCGGGTGTCGGTGCTGCAGTTAGCGGGGCCGCCGGCGAAGCTGCAGGTGCGGACGTCGGCGCAGCTGTCGTCGATGCTGTCGTCGATGCTGTCGGTGCCCTCGGCGCTGCTGTCGGTGATGCCGCCGGCGCCCCTGCAGGCGTGGCCGCAAGCGCCGCGGTCGGGGCGGCTGTCGGCGCCGCCGTCGGCACAGCCGTCGGCGGGGCCGTCGATGCGGCCGGCGGCAGCGCAGCTGTCGGCGAAACCGTCGACGCCGCAGTCGGGGTGGCAGCCGACGCAACTGGAGGCGCAGCCGCCAGCGCGGCTGTCGGGGCCGCAGCCGCCGGAACGGCAGTAGGTGCTGCCGTCGACGCCGCCAGGGCTAGTGGCGCAGCCGTCGGCCAGGCTGTCAGTGCCGCAGCCGTCGGGACGGCAGTCGGCGCCGCCGCCGGCCCAGCCGCCGGCGGGGCCGTCGGGGCCGTCGTTGTCGGAGCGGCGGCGGGTACTGCCGCCGACGCCGCCGACGACGCAGCTGTCGGAGCGACTATTGGGGCCGTCGGCGCCGCTCTCGGTGATACCGTCGGCGCCGCTGCCTGCGGTGCTGTCGGCGCCGCGGTCGGGGCGCCAATCGGTGCCGCCCTCGACGCCGCTGACGGCGCAACGGCCGGTGCGGCAATGGACTCCGCAGCCGTCGGAGCGGCAGCCGGTGCCGCCTGAGTGGCTGTTGGGGCCGCAGCTGTCGGAGCGGCAGTCAGTGCCGCCGTCGACGCTGCCGAGGCTGTTGGGGCTGCTGTCGGCGAAGCTATCGGTGCCGCAGTTGTCGGAACGGCAAAGGGCGCCGCCGTCGGCGCTGCCGTGGGCGTGGCTGTCGGGGCGCCGATCAGTGCCGCCCTCGACGCCGCTGGCGGCGCAACGGCCGGTGCGGCTGTTGGCTCCGGCGGCGCCGCAGTCGGTGATGTCCTCGGCGCGGCCGTCCCCACTGTCGGTGATGTTATCGGCGCAGCCGTCAGTGCCACGGTTGGCGCGACTGGCGCCGTCGCCGCCGCTGTCGGTGAAGCCGTCGATGCGACCGGCGCCGCTGTCGGTGAAGCCGTCGACGCGCCCGTAGCCAGCGCGGCCGTCGGCGCCGCGGTAGGCGCCGCTGTAGGTGCCGTTGCAGCCGCTGCCCGCCCGCCGTCGCCTCCCGATGCCGAGTCTTGGCGCGCATCGGGTCGAGGCGCCGCTGTAGGTGCCATTGCAGCCGCTGCCCGCCCGCCGTCGCCCCCCGATGCCGAATCTTGGCGCACATCGGGTCGCTTTTGAGCCACCCCGGCACGCCTCCTCCTTCGGGTCCACCGATGGTCCCGAAGAGGACGTGGTAGGGGGTGCCCCTCGGCCAATCCAATCACAACACAGTCCATGGGGTCTGCCGTGGAGCCCGGCCATGCCCTCGAAGTTGGGCTGGGGCACGCTCTCGAATACCGGCGCGCTGCAAAGCCCAGGCGCGCTTCGGAATGCGAGCGCGCCGATGGGCGTCAGCGTGCCTGTCGGCACCCACGCGCTGCCGAGCACCTGCGTGCCCTTGACAGAGGGCCCGGCTCCACGCTTCGCCAGGGCGTGCGCGCAATCCTCCACGTGACCCGAAGGTATGCGAACGGTGAGGTCCTCCGCCACTAGTAACCCAGCCGCTGGAACGTCGCCCCTCAGGCTCGTACCCTCGCGGCTAAGCCCCGCCGGCATGACCAACGCCAGCTGGGCGGTACGTGCAGCCACGAAGCTGAACCGAGCGACGCCCGCCTCGTGGTGCGTGCCTCGGTGTGCGACTACGCCCACGAAAATCCTCTGTTTCAGGTTCCGGAATCACCTGGAACCGTTCCGGGGTGATTCTGGAAACTTGACACTGACCGTTTCAAGTTCCGGAATCACCCTGGAACCGTTCCGGGGTGAAAACCCATCTGGACACATTTTGAGCTCCTTACAGAAGCCCTTAGTGGCCTCCTTACAGAAGCCCTCTTAGTGGCCTCCTTTCAGAAGCCCTCACTGGCCTCCTTTCAGAAGCCCTCACTGGCCTACTTTCAGAAGCCCTCTTAGTGGCCTCCTTTCAGAAGCCCTCACTGGGCTCCTTACAGAAGCCCTCTTAGTGGCCTCCTTACAGAAGCCCTCACTGGGCTCCTTGCAGAAGCCCTCACTGGGCTCCTTGCAGAAGCCCTCACTGGGCTCCTTGCAGAAGCCCTCACTGGGCTCTTTGCAGAAGCCCTCACTGGGCTCCTTGCAGAAGCCCTCACTGGGCTCCTTGCAGAAGCCCTCACTGGGCTCCTTGCAGAAGCCCTCACTGGGCTCCTTGCAGAAGCCCTCACTGGGCTCCTTGCAGAAGCCCTCACTGGGCTCCTTGCAGAAGCCCTCACAGAAACTCTGATTGGGCTCCTCACAGAAGCCACCAAGAGAGCCGTTTTGCGTCGGGAGGGGGTTCCAGATGGATTTTCACCCTGGAACGGTTCCGGGGTGAAAATCCATCTGGGACCTCCCGACGCTGCGCGGGAGGGCCCAGCCGCGAAAAACGAGCTCCCCAATAAGAGATTTCATTTGGAAAATTACCATTTTGGGAGCTCGGGGCACGCCCCCCCCATCCCCGACAGAGCCGTTTTGCGTCGGGAGGGGGTTCCAGATGGATTTTCACCCTGGAACGGTTCCGGGGTGAAAATCCATCTGGGACCTCCCGACGCTGCGCGGCAGGGCCCAGCCGCGAAAAACGAGCTCCCCAATAAGAGATTTCATTTGGAAAATTGCCATTTTGGGAGCTCGGGCACGCCCCCCCCATCCCCGACAGAGCCCTTTTGCGTCGGGAGGGGGTTCCAGATGGATTTTCACCCTGGAACGGTTCCGGGGTGAAAATCCATCTGGGACCTCCCGACGCTGCGCGGGAGGGCCCAGCCGCGAAAAACGAGCTCCCCAATAAGAGATTTCATTTGGAAAATGGCATTTTGGGAGCTCGGGCACGCCTCACCCATCCCCGACAGAGCCTTTTGCGTCGGGAGGGGGTTCCAGATGGATTTTCACCCTGGAACGGTTCCGGGGTGAAAATCCATCTGGGACCTCCCGACGCTGCGCGGCAGGGCCCAGCCGCGAAAAAGAGCTCCCCAATAAGAGATTTCATTTGGAAAATGGCAATTTTGAAAGCTCGGGCACGCCTCACCCATCCCCGACAGAGCCTTTTGCGTCGGGAGGGGGTTCCAGATGGATTTTCACCCTGGAACGGTTCCGGGGTGAAAATCCATCTGGGACCTCCCGACGCTGCGCGGCAGGGCCCAGCCGCGAAAAACGAGCTCCCCAATAAGAGATTTCATTTGGAAAATTGCCATTTTGGGAGCTCGGGTACGCCCCCCCCCTCCCCGACAGAGCGGTTTTGCGTCGGGAGGGGGTTCCAGATGGATTTTTCACCCTGGAACGGTTCCGGGGTGAAAATCCATCTGGGACCTCCCGACGCTGCGCGGCAGGGCCCAGCCGCGAAAAACGAGCTCCCAATAAGAGATTTCATTTGGAAAATTGCCATTTTGGGAGCTCGGGCACCCCCCCCCCATCCCCGACAGAGCCGTTTTGCGTCGGGAGGGGTTTGGATTTTCACCCTGGAACGGTTCCGGGGTGAAAATCCATCTGGGACCTCCGGGAGGGCCCAGCCGCGAAAAACAAGCTCCCCAAACAGAGATTTCATTTTGCAAAGTGCCATTTTGGGAGCTCGGGTACACCCCCCCCGTTCCCGACAGAACCGTTTTGCGTTGGGAGAGGGTTCCAGATGGATTTTCACCTTGGAACTGTTCCGGGTTGAAAATCCATCTGGGACCTCCCGACGCTGCGCGGCAAGGGCCCCAGCCGAGAAAAACGAGTCTCCCCACTAGAGATTTCAGTTGGAAAATTTGCCATTTTGGGAGCTCGGGTACACCTCCCCCCATCCACGACAGAGCCGTTCTGCGTCGGGAGAGGGTTCCATATTGATTTTCACACTGGAACGGTTCCGGTGTGAAAATCCATCTGGAACCTCCCGACGCTGCGCGGGAGGGCCCAGCCGCGAAAAACAAGCTCCCAAATAAGAGATTTCATTTGGAAAATGACCATTTGGGAGCTCGGGCCCGCCCCTCACATCCCCACGAGCCGGTTGCTCGGGAGGGTGTTCCAGATGGTTTTCACACTGGAACGGTTTCGGCGTTTCCGGTGTGAAAATCCATTTGGGCATCCCGCCTCTGCGGCGCAGGCCCACCGCGAAAACAAGCTCCCCAATAAGAGATTTCATTTGGAAAATTGCCATTTTGGGAGCTCGGGCACGCCCCCCCCCTCCCCGACAGAGCCGTTTTGCGTCGGGACGGGGTTCCAGATGGATTTTCACCCTGGAACGGTTCCGGGGTGAAAATCCATCTGGGACCTCCCGACGCTGCGCGGGAGGGCCCAGCCGCGAAAAACGAACTCCCCAATAAGAGATTTCATTTGGAAAATTGCCATTTTGGGAGCTCGGGCACGCCTCACCCATCCCCGACAGAGCGGTTTTGCGTCGGGAGGGGGTTCCAAATGGATTTTCACACTGGAACGGTTCCGGGGTGAAAATCCATCTGGGGCCTCCCGACGCTGCGCGGGAGGGCCCAACTGCGAAAAGCGAGCTCCCCAATAAGAGATTTCATTTGGAAAATGGCCATTTGGGGAGCTCGGGTACGCCCCCCCCTCACGACCGAGCCCTTTTGCGTCGGGAGAGGTTGATTTTCAACCCCTGGCACGGTTTTTCCGGGGTGAAATCCATTCTGGGGACCCTCTCTATGATGATTATTAGGAGGAGGAGGAGGTATGAGGATAGATGAGGAGGAGGAGAGACGAGGAGGAGGAGGAGGAGGAGGAGGAGGAATGAGGAGGAGGAGGAGGAAGGATGATGATATGATGGGATGAGGATGAAGGATGAGGAGGGCGAATAGGATGGGCATGAGGAATAGCAGGAGAGGATGATCTGATGCTGATGCTTGATCTGATGGCTGATGCTGATCTGATGTGCTGATGGCCCGATGCGATGCTGCGTGGATGTGCTGCATGAGATGGTGATGAGGATGATGCTGATGCTGATGTTGATGCGGATGCTGATGCTGATGCTGATGATGATAAACATGGTGATGATGATGATGATGATGATGATGATGATGATGATGATGATGACGATCATGATGATGATGATGATGCTGATGATGATGATGATGATGGTGATGGTGATGGTGATGGTGATGATGATTATGATTATGATGATGGTGAGGAGGAGGAGGAAGAGGATGATTTGGATGAAGATGTTGATAACGATGACGATGGACATGGTATGCCGCTGCCGATTAACTATGATGATGTGTTGCTGATGATACGATGCGAGAAGATGTGTCTGTGAGTACCGTAACTCTGGAGCCCTCTCCACCTGGGAAGGGATTAACCTCCAGCATCACGAACCTCTTGAGAAGGTTCGTGGTCCACTCAAGGATGCAGTCTGGTGTCGATGTCGGTGCCCAATACGACCAGCGCCATCTCAACAGTCGCCGTCAACAGATGCTATCGATGACGTTCACTATGAAGCTGATGCTCCTCATGACAATAACTATCGCGATGCGGATGTTGCTTGTGAGGGTGGTTCGGATGATGACGATGGTGATGACGATGGTGATGACGATGGTGATGATGATGATGATGATGATGATGATGCTGATGCTGATGCTGATGCTGATGATGATGATGATGATGATGATGATGGTGCTGACTACGATGATGATGGTGTTGATGATGATGATGGTGGCATAGAGCGGCTTGTATAACGTCCCCACAGTGTTTCTTGTTTCCATTTCGCTTCCCGTCAGGCTGGCGACGCGCGGGGCATCGTCTTGCTCGTCCTCCCTCCTCCCCCTCCTCTTCGAGCCGCCTTGCTCCTCTTGCAGGGCCCAGCCGCGAAAAACGAGCTCCCCAATAAGAGATTTCATTTGGAAAATGTCAATTTTGGGAGCTCGGGTACGCCCTCCCCATCCCCGACAGAGCGGTTTTGCGTCGGGAGAGGGTTCCAGATGGATTTTCACCCTGGAACGGTTCCGGGGTGAAAATCCATCTGGGACTTCTCGACGCTGCGCGGGAGGGCCCAGCCGCGAAAAACGAGCTTCCCCATAAGAGATTTTCATTTGAAATTGCCTCATTGTGGGAACTCGGGTACACCCCCCCCATCCCCGACAGAGCCCGTTTTGCGTCGGGAGGGGGTTCCAGATGGATTTTCACCCTGGAACGGTTCCGGGGTGAAAATCCATCTGGGAAGTCCCGACGCTGCGCGGGAGGGCCCAGCCGCGAAAAACAAGCTCTCCAGTAGGAGATTTTTCATTTGGAAAATGGCCATTTTGGGATCTCGGGTACACCACCCCCCATCCCCGACAGAGCCGTTTTGCTTCGGGGGGGGGCCCAGATGGATTTTCATCCTGGAACGGTTCCGGGGTGAAAATCCATCTGGAACCTCTCGGCGCTCGCTGCGCGGGAGGGCCCAGCCGCGACAAACAAGCCCTTCAATAAGAGATTTCATTTGGAAAATTGCCATTTTGGGAGCTCGGGTACACCCCTCCCATTTTGCGTCGGGAGGGGGTTCCAGATGGATTTTCACCCTGGAACGGTTCCGGGGTGAAAATCCATCTGGGACCCCCCGACGCTGCGCGGGAGGGCCCAGCCGCGAAAAACAAGCTCCCCAATAAGAGATTTCATTGAAAATTACCATTTTGGGAGCTCGGGCACGCCCCACCCCCTCCCCGACAGAGCCCTTTTTTTGCGTCGGGAGGGGGTTCCAGATGGATTTTCACCTGGAACTGACAGCATTCGAAAATCCTCTGGGACCTCCTCTCCGCTGCGCGGCAGGGGCCCAGCCGCGAAAACGAGCTCCCCAATGAAGGAGATTTTATTTTGGAAAATGCCACTTGGGAGCTCGGTACGCCCCCCCCCCCCATCCCCGACAGCGCCCCTTTGCGTCAAAGGGGTTCCAAATGGATTTTCCACCCTGGAACTGGTTTCCGGGGGTGAAATCCATCTGGGACCTCCCGACGCCTGCGCGCAGGGCCCCGCCGCGAAAACGAGCTCCCCAATAGAGATTTCCTTTGAAATGGCCATTTGAAAGCTCGGGCACGTACGCTCAACCCATCCCCGACACAGAGCCGTTTTTGCGTCGGGAGGGGGTTCCAGATGGATTTTCACATTGGAACGGTTCCGGGGTGAAAATCCATCTGGGACCTCCCGACGCTGCGCGGCAGGGCCCAGCCGCGAAAAACGAGCTCCCCAATAAGAGATTTCATTTGGAAAATTGCCATTTTGGGAGCTCGGGCACGCCTCACCCATCCCCGACAGAGCGGTTTTGCGTCGGGAGGGGGTTCCAGATGGATTTTCACCCTGGAACGGTTCCGGGGTGAAAATCCATCTGGGACCTCCCGACGCTGCGCGGCAGGGCCCAGCCGCGAAAAACTAGCTCCCCAATAAGAGATTTCATTTGGAAAATGGCCATTTTGGGAGCTCGGGTACGCCCCTCCCATCCCCGACAGAGCGGTTTTGCGTCGGGAGGGGGTTCCAGATGGATTTTCACACTGGAACGGTTTCCGGTGTGAATCCATCTGGCCTCCTGGCGCGCTGCCGGCAGGGCCCAACGAAAAACTAGCTCCCAATAAGAGATTTTCATTTGGAAAATGGACATTTGGGGAGCTCGGGCACGCCCACCCCCTCCGGAGGAGAAGCCGTTTGGGCGTCGGGCGGGGTTCCAGATGGTTTTCACTCTGGAACGGTTCCGGGGTGAATCCATTTGGGGCCTCTCGACGCTGCGCGGGCAGGGCCCAGCCCGCGAAAACGAGCTCCCCATGAAGAGATGAATTCATTTGGAACATTCTCGATTTTTGGGAGCTCTGGCACGATCACCCATCCCCGACCGAGCGGTTTGCGTGGGAGGGGGTTCCAGATGGATTTTCAACCTGGAACGTGTTTCCGGGGTGAAAATCCATCTGGACCTCCGAACGCTGCGCGGGAGGTTCTGAGCCGCAAAAAACGAGCTCCCCAATAGGAAATTTCATTTGGAAAATGGCAATTTGGGGAGCTCGGGTACGCCCCCCCCCCATCCCCGACCGAGCGGTTTTGCGTCGGGAGGGGGTTGGATTTTCACCCTGGAACGGTTCCGGGGTGAAAATCCATCTGGGACCTCTCTATGATGATGAGGAGGAGGAGGAGGAGGAGGAGGAGGAGGAGGACGAGGAGGAGGAGGACGAGGAGGAGGAGGAGGAGGATGAGGAGGAGGAGGAGAAGGATGAGGATGAGGATGAGGATGAGGATGAGGATGAGGATGAGGATGGGCATGAGGATGAGGATGGTGCTGATGCTGATGCTGATGCTGATGCTGATGCTGATGCTGATGCTGATGATGCTGATGCTGATGCTGATGCCGATGCTGCTGTGGATGATGCTGAAAACTGAAGATATGGATTGGTGATGATGATGATTGATGCGAGCTGAATTGTTGATGCGGTGCTGATGCTGATAATATAACCATGGTGATGATGATGATGATGATGAATGTGATGACGTCATGATGGTGATGATGATGATGCTGATGCTGATGATATGGTGATGGTGATGGTGATGATGATGGTGATGATGATTATGCTTATGGGAAAAAAAAAAAAAAAAAAAAAAAAAAAAAAAATGATGGTGAGGAGGAGGAGGAAGAGGATGATTTGGATGATGATGATGATAACGATGACGATGGTGATGCCGCTGCCGATTACGATGATGATAGTGTTGCTGATGATGACGATGCGAAGAAGATGGTGTCTGTGGAGTACCGTAACTCTGGAGCCCCTCCACCTGGGAAGGGATTAACCTCCAGCATCACGAACCTCTTGAGAAGGTTCGTGGTCCACTCAAGGATGCAGTCTGGCGTCGATGTCGGTGCCCAAGACGACCAGCGCCATCTCAACAGTCGCCGTCAACAGATGCTATCGATGACGTTCACTATGAAGCTGATGCTCCTCATGACAATAACTATCGCGATGCGGATGTTGCTTGTGAGGGTGGTTCGGATGATGACGATGGTGATGGCGATGGTGATGACGATGGTGATGATGATGATGATGATGATGATGATGATGATGCTGATGCTGATGCTGATGATGATGATGATGATGATGATGATGATGATGATGATGATGATGGTGCTGACTACGATGATGATGGTGTTGATGATGATGATGGTGGCATAGAGCGGCTTGTATAACGTCCCCACAGTGTTTCTTGTCTCCATTTCGCTTCCCGTCAGGCTGGCGACGCGCGGGGCATCGTCTTGCTCGTCCTCCCTCCCCCCCCTCCTCTTCGAGCCGCCTTGCTCCTCTTGCAGGGCCCAGCCGCGAAAAACGAGCTCCCCAATAAGAGATTTCATTTGGAAAATGGCAATTTTGATAGCTCGGGCACGCCTCACCCATCCCCGACAGAGCGGTTTTGCGTCGGGAGGGGGTTCCAGATGGATTTTCACCCTGGAACGGCTCCGGAGTGAAAATCCATTTGCGACCTCCCGACGCTGCGCGGCAGAGCCCAGCCGCGAAAAACAAGCTCCCCAATAAGAGATTTCATTTGGAAAATTGCCATTTTGGGAGCTCGGGTACCCCCCCCATCCCCGACAGAGCCGTTTTGCGTCGGGAGAGGGTTCCAGATAGATTCTCACCCTGGAGCGGTACCGGGGTGAAAATCTATGTGGACCTTCGACGCTGCTGCGCGGCAGAGCCCAGCAGCGAAAAACAAGCTCCCCAATAAGAGATTTCATTTGGAAAAATGCCATTTTGGGAGCTCGGGCGCCCCCCCACCATCCCCGACAGAGTTGTTTTGCGTCGGGAGAAAGGTCCCAGATGGATTTTCACCTTGGAACGGTTCCGGGGTGAAAATCGATCTGGGACCTCCCGACGCTGCGCGGAAGAGCCCAGCAGCGAAAAACAAGCTCCCCAATAAGAGATTTCATTTGGAAAATTCCCATTTTGGGAGCTCAGGTGCACCCCCCCCATCCCCGACAGAGCTGTTTTGCGTCGGGAGAGGGTTCCAGATGGATTTTCACCCTGGAGCGGTTCCGGAGTGAAAATCCATCTGGGACCTCCCGACGCTGCGCGGCAGAGTCCAGCAGCGAAAAACAAGCTCCCCAATAAGAGATTTCATTTGGAAAATTGCGATTTGGGGAGCTCGGGTGCACCCCCCCATCCCGGACAGAGTTGTTTTGCGTCGGGAGAGGGTTCCAGATGGGTTTTCACCTTGGAACGGTTCCGGGGTGAAAATCCATCTGGGACCTCCCGACGCTGCGCGGCAGAGCCCAGCCGCGAAAAACGAGCTCCCCAATAAGAGATTTTATTTGGAAAATGGCCACTTTGGGAGCTCGGGCACGCCCCCCCCCTCCCCGACAGAGCGGTTTTGCGTCGGGAGGGGGTTCCAGATGGATTTTCACCCTGGAACGGTTCCGGGGTGAAAATCCATCTGGGACCTCCCGACGCTGCGCGGGAGGGCTCAGCCGCGAAAAACAAGCTCACCAATCAGAGATTTCATTTGGAAAATGGCCACTTTGGGAGCTCGGATACCCCCCCCCCATCCCCGACAGAGCCGTTTTGCGTCGGGAGGGGGTCCCAGATGGATTTTCACCCTGGAACGGTTCCGGGGTGAAAATCCATCTAGGACCTCCCGACGCTGCGCGGCAGGGCGCAGCCGCGAAAAACGAGCTCCCCAATAAGAGATTTCATTTGGAAAATGGCCATTTTGGGAGCTCGGGCACGCCCCCCCCTTCCCCAAGATGCGCCCGCAAGGCCCCCGAGAGCGCCCAGATGGAAAATCACCCGTTTCAGGTTCCAATTTTCACCCCGGAACCGTTCCAGGGTGATTCTGGAACTTGAAACGGGTCGATGCCCTACGCCCACGGTCGCGCCGTCGGCGTCGGGGGCGCCGTCGCTGGCGCCGGGGCCGGCGGTGGCGCTGGCGGAGGCGCGGACGCCAGTGCCAGCGCGGGCGTTGTCGGCGGTGCGGGCGCCGGTTCCAGTGTAGACGGTCGTGCCGACGTCGGCGTCGGTGCTGGTCTCTGCACTGGTCTCGGCGTCGGCGCAGGCGCCTGCGTCAGCGTCGGCGCTGGCGTCGCCGCTGGCGTCGCTGTCGACATAGGCGGCGCCGTCGGCGTCGACGTCGGCGGTGGCGGAGGCGGGGTCGCCCTCGCGGCAGTCCTCGCAACTGGGCAGGTGCGGAGCGGCATGCAGCGGTGGCAGCGAGGGCCGCTGCGACGCCCAGGCTGGGCCAGCCCCGTCGGCAGCGCGCGGCGCGCGCCTGAGCTGGCCTCCACGGCCTCGCTCAGGCAGGGGGCAAACGCGACCCAGCCGCGCGGCGCCGGCCCGCCGGCGCGAAGCCGCGCCCGCGAAGGGCGCCAAACTCGCGTCGCGCGCTAAGCGTGACCGAAAATGGAACTGGCAGCGCGTGCGCGCAAGAACGCCCGCACGAGCTGCGCGGCCGATGCCCGTGCTGAGATCTCTGTCGGCGCCGGCGTTAGTCCCAGCCCCCGCGTTGGTATCGACGCTGACGCCGGCTCTCGCGGCGGCGTCGGCGCCGGTGCTGGCATCGGGGCTGGCGTTGATTTCGGCGCAGGCGGCGTCGCCGACAGCGCCTGCAGCGGCATCGGGGGCGCCGGCTTCGGCGCGGGCGTCGGTGTTGGTGCTGATGTTGGCGCAGGCCGGGATGCTGGGGCCGACCTCAACGCTGGCGTCGGCACCGGTGCCGGATCCCACGACGGAAAAACTGGTGCCAAGCCTGGACCAACCCATGGCCCAAACCTCGCTGGCCCAGACCTCGGCGTGGGCGATAGCGCCGGGGCTGGCGCCTGCGCTGGCAGCCGAGTAGGCGACGGCGCCCGCGCGAGCCCTGGACCCGAGGGCGTTGATGCCGACATCGGCGGTGACGCTGGGAGCGGTGGCGCGGGCGTAGGCGTCGGCGCTGGCGCCGTCGCCGGCGTCGATGTCGGTGTAGGCGGGGGCGTTGGGGGCGTCGACGCTGGCGTCGTAGGAGGCGCTGATGTTGGCGCAGGCGGTGACGACGGTGTCGACGACGGTGGCGGCGTCGGCGCTGGGAGCGGGGCCCCCGTCGGGGCCCGCGGCGCCGAGCCTGGCCCAGTCCATGTCCCAAACCTCGTCGGCCTCCACATCCGTCTCGGCCCCGTCCGTCCCCGCGGCCCTCCACGGGCCGTCGACGTCGGCGCCGGCGTCGGCGGTGGCGGAGGCGGAGTCGCCCTCGCGGCAGCCCTCGCAGCTCGGCAGGCGCGGAGCGGCCTGCAGCGGCGGCGGCGAGGGCAACTGCGACGCCCCGGCTGGGCAGGCCCTGCCGGCAGCGTACGGCGCGCGCCTGAGCTGGCCTCCACGGCCTCGCTCAGGCGGGGGGCAAACGCGACCCAACCGCACGGCGCCGGCCCGCCGGCGCGAAGCCGCGCCCGCGATGGGCGCGAGACGCGCGCGCCGCGCTTGCCGCGACGGAAAGCAGAACTGGCAGCGCGCGCACGCGAGAACGCCCGCGCGAGCTGCACGGCGCCTGCGGGGCCAAGCCCGTGCGTGCGGAAGCGCGTAGCCGGTAGTGCAGTCGCCGACGTTGGGGCCAGCGTCAGCGCCAGCGACGGCGTGGGCGCCGGTGCCCGTGCCGACGTCCCTGTCGGCGTCGGCGTTGGCCCCAGCCCCTGCGCTGGCATCGGTGCTGACGCCGACTCTCGCGGCGGCGTCGGCGCTGGCGCTGGCGTCGGAGTCCGCAAGGTCGGCTTTCCGCGGCACGTCCTGCACGATGGAGTCGAGCTTGGCCGGAACAGCCGTCCCAGGTCCTACGGCCTGCTGGACATGGGCGGCGTCGGCCTTCGGCTGCACGTCCTGGCCGATTTCGACGAGCCTAGAATGGGCACCCGTGATGGACACCTCGCACGGCTGGACCCGGGCGGGGTCGAACCTCCACTGCGCGCCAGCTAAGAAGCGGAACTGAGCAGCGTGCACCCCCTGGTGCGTGCCCTGGTGTGCGACCACGCCCGCGACCGCGACGTCGGCGCCGGTGGCGCTGTCGCTGGCGCTGGGGCTGGCGGCGGCGCCGGCGTGGGCACGGGCGCCAGTGCCAGCGCGGGCGCGGGCGCCGTCGGCAGCGCAGGCGCTGGTCCCAGTGTAGGCGGCCACGTCGATGCCGGCGTCGGTGTCGGTCTCCGTGCCGGTTTCAGCGTCGGCGTAGGCGCCCGCGTCAGCGTCGGCGCTGCCGTCGCTATCGGAGCAGGCGGCGGCGTTGGCGTCGACGTCGGCGCTGGCGTCAGCAGTGGTGGAGGTGGAGTCGCCCGCGCGGCAGTCCTCGCGATTCGGCAGGCGCGGAGCGGCCCACGGCGGTGGCGGCGAGGGCAGTTGCGGCACCCCGGCTGGGCAAGCCCCGCCGGCAGCGCGCGGCGCGCGCCCGAGCTGGCCCCCACGGCCTCGCTTAGGCAGGGGACCAACGTGCCCCGATCGCGCGGCGCCGGCCCGCCGGCGCGAAGCCGCGAAGAGCCCGAGACGCGCGCGTCGCGCTAAGCGCGACAGAAAGCCGAACGGGCAGCGCGCGCGCGCGAGGAAGCCCGCGTGAGCGGCACGGAGCGTGCGGAGCCAAGCGCGCGCGTGCGGAAGCGTGGTGCTGGTGACGCGGTCGCTGACGTTGGGGCCAGCGTCGACGCCGGCGGCGGCGCGGGCGCCGGTGCCCGTGCAGACGTCCCTGTCGGCGTCGGCGTCGGCCCCGATCCCTGCGATGGTATCGCTGCTGACGCCGACCGTCGCGGCGTCGTCGGGGCCGCCGCTGGTGTCGGCGGCGGCGTTGGTTTCGGCGTAGGCGGTGACGCCGCTGACGTCGTCTGCGTTGACGCCGATGCCGGTAGCGGGGCCCGCGTCAGCGCCGAGCCGGAGCCACTCTAAGTCCCAGACCTCGTCGTCCGTGCTGGCAAAGGCGCCGGTGTCGGAGCTGGCGGTGGTGCAAGCGTCGGCGCCGGTCGCGGCGCTGGCGGTCGCGGTGGCGATAGCGCCTGCATCGGCATCGGAGGCGTCGGCGTTGGCGCGGACGTCGGTGCTGGCGCTGACGTTGGCGTACTGGGATGGTCAGGGGCCTTGTTAAGTGGATGGTGGAGATGTAGGTTGTTCGATGTTCGGTACAGGTTGGTTACATGTCTGGTATAACAACGTATATGTTGATGCATGTTGGCTAACCAAAAGCGACTCGCCCTAACCACTTCCTCCACTTGGATCAGTTGACCGCAGTATGTGAAACAACATAGGGTGCATATTATCTTGCATACGCTATCAACCGCATCCAGGATACCTCGTGTAGCTAAGCATTTGGCAAGTGTTTCGAACCATTTTCGGTCCTGGAAATAAGTGGGTTCGCTAACCTACTTAGGCGGGGTTCGCTAACCTACTTAGGCGGGGTTCGCTAACCTGTTTACAAGTAGCGCCAGGATCAAGTACACCCCCCCCCCCCCCACACACACGTGAGGCGGTTGATGAGAAGGAGGAGGAGGCGGAGGAAGAAGAGGAGGCGGGAGGAGAAGGAGGAGGTGGAGGAGGAGGATGCGTGCTGCGCGATCGTAACGCAAGGCGTGCGTGCTATGCCATGCTGTGCTATGCTATTCGCGCTGGCAGGGGAGCAGACGCGACGGCCAAGTAGGAAACCGCCAAGCCAGAACAAAATAAACGATATTTTCCGTAGCCGTTTTGGCTTTGTTGCAGGGCAGGTTTGTATATACCTCGCGTTCGCTTGCACTCGTGAGCGATCTGTGTTGCAGCGGCTTTCATGCAATGTCTTGTCCCGCCGCCACGATAGATGATATTGTCAAGCAGATTGCACCGAAGATCAATGCCACAATCGGAAGGTTCGAGGATCTAGAGAATGGCCCGACGTCGGCGATCAAAACAACTTCCGACAACATTATCAACGAGCTGATGTCGTGTAACTTGGCCTACAAGTTAAGGATCCCCAATGACCAGCTTGGGGTTCACCCCCAGAACCGCTTCACCATGGGAGTCGAAGCATTCGATGTCCACGAACTCCTCATGGACATCCTACGCCAGGGGTTCAGCTGGCTCGAAGTGGTCGGGGCTCGGTGCTTCGAGGCCGCCCCTGCGGGTACGAAAGAGCACGATGAGCAGGTGAAGTTCCAGACGCGGCTCGTCGATGCGAGCGACGGTCTTCTTGCAGCGGCGGACCCTTCCGACCTCCGTTTTTTGACGGTGACGCGCAGCCACACTCTCCAGGGACTTCGCTGCGTCAAGCACGGCACTGCGACCACTCAGGACGAGATAGAGGTCAACGGCAGGATCTCCATCGAGAAGGTCGCGTCCTTGAGCGCCGAGTACAAGACGGCCATGGAGCAGGGATTGGAGCGGGTCGTCGTACGACACCAGGTCGACCAGCATTGCCCAGGCCTGGCAGGATTCCTCCAGGCCGCGGGGAACGCAGGCCACGGGACCCAACGCCAGCAAACTAAAATGCAAACGCTGCTTCAGATTCATCAGAAGGCCACTCGCAAGTTGAAGCAGCCGCCCGCAGATCCTGAGGCAATTTGGACCGCCATCACCTCGGACATCGAGCGGGTGCGCCCTTTCCTGAAAGGGCAAGTGGCTGACATGTGCATGTTTGTTCGGCACTACTCGGGAGGCGAAGACGGAAAGTTTCTCAAAGACTTGGACGCTTACTCGAAGTCGTTGACCCTCCGACGCGACGTGCCTGGGATGCTCTTCAAGGCTCTCTCCCAGGTCAAGCTCGCACAGGGGCCTGAATACCTGATGTCTTGCATCATGGCGTCTTTGGTGGCGCCAGATGGCTACGTGCAGCAGGGCGTGGCGCGGCTCCTTCATTCGGCTGACGCTGCGACCATCGACAAGAAGAACAAGTCTGCATGCTTGGAGGCAGTTGACTTTATCAGGTCGGCCAAGGCCCACCTCGCCAAGGCATGCCTGCCCGCCGCGGCAAAGACGCGGCTGCTCGGGGAGATGCAGGTGCGTTTTGTCATGCACATCCACCAGAAGAAGAGCCGCGGCAGGCGTGAGTTCGGGTCCTTGCTGGAGATCGCGGACGCCTTCCTCGAGGACGTTGGCAAGGCCGCCCCCGATGCCCTTCAGCTTCAACGGCCTTGGGCCGCGTCGGAGGATAAGCCAGAGGCGCCCTCGCAGCCTGCGCAGGGATCCGGCAGCGGCCTCGTGGAGTTCACCGAGACGGGGGTCGGAGAGGAGGCGATGGCGGCGGGCGGTTTCGTGGTCGGAGCCACGGTCTTCAACGTGGGCGCCGCGGAGACGGTTTACAAGATCTCGAAGATCAAGGACGGCATGTGCTTCCTGCAGCTGGTGCAGGGCAAGGGCGCGATCAAGGTGCAGTCGAGCGTCCTGCTGGACGATTACAGGGCGACCGAATCGATCGCTTGTCCGATCCATAGCATTAGAGAGAAGGCGGGAGGAGTTGTTTGATCCGCGGCTTGAGACTTGAGGAGGAGGCAGGAGGAGGATGGGAGGAGGAAGGAGGAGGAGGAGGAGGACGAGGAGGAGGAGAGGGATGAGGAAGAGGAGGAGGAGGAGGAGAGGGATGAGGAGGAGGTGGAGAAGGAGGAGGATGCGGGGGAGGAGGATGAGGAGGCAGAGGATGATGATGGTGATGATGATGAGGAGGAGTAGGGAGAGGAGGTGGGAGAGGATGATGATGATGAACAGGAGGAGGAGGATGAGGAGGAGGAGGATGAGGAGGAGGAGGCAGGAGGCGTGGGAGGAGGTGGGGAGGGGGGGAGGAGGAGAGGGAGGAGGGAAAGGATGACGAGCTGGGAGAGGAGGAGGGGGATGGGGGATGAGAGGGAGGAGGCAGAGGCGGAGGAGGAGGAGGAAGAGGAGGAGGAGGAGGACGAGGACGATGAGGGGGAGGAGGAGGAGGAGGAGGAGGAGGAGAGGGAGCAGCAGCAGCAGCAGCCGCAGGAGGAGGAGGAGGAGGAGGAGCTCCACCTCCCCATCCTCCTCACCCGTCTCTCCTCTCCCCGCTCCTCCTCCTGCACCTCCTCCTCCTCCGCCTCCAGCTTCTCCACCTCCCCCTCCTCTCTCGCCCCCTCCCCTCCCAACCCTCCCCACCTTCCTCTCGTCCCGCTCTCCTCCCCCCCTCCCCCCGCCGCCCTCCACCGCCCCCCCGCCCCGCAGGTGAAGGAGGCCGAGGTCAAGCTCTCGTCCGTCGCGGTGCACATGCAACCGAACCTCGTGGAGCTCCCGCGCCCGTCGTCGTTTCGTCAGGCCCCTGGGCCCACCCACCGAACCCTCGTCGCCGCTACATCGGGCGCATGCTCGGGCGAATGGCCAGGCGGATCCTCTTCCTGCTCCTGCTCCTGCTCCTGCTCCTGCTCCTCCTTGTCGTCCTCCTCCACGTCCTCCTCCTCCTCCTCCTCGCCCTCCTCCTCCTCCCCTGCCTCCCCTCCTCGTCCTCCTTCTCCCTTTCTCCCCCTCCCCCCCTCCTCCTCCCCCTTCTCCCGCCTCAGCGCCACGGAAGCGGTCAGCGCAAGGGTCCCCGAGGGACCCTGTGCACGCGCCTGCAAAGCAGCGCGATGTGTTGTTTTGTCGCCCCCCCTGGAGGAACACAGCAAGGACATCCTTGCCAGCGACCGCATCTGCCGCGTGCGGACCGCATTGCACCGTGCCTACTCGAGCCATCGGTCGCCTGCGAAGAAGAAGGTGCATTGGCAAGCGGGCGCCGCCAAGGCCAGCAAAGTGGAATCCCTCGCCGACTTCGCCGTCGGAGAGTTGATATTGGCCCCCCTGAGCCCGCCGATGGGGCAGAACGCTGAGGTCCCAGCCAACGCCGTTGAGATACCAGAGTCTTCGTTCGTGGACCCTTCGTCGGGCAAGGACAGCAAGATGTACATCACGCCGAAGGTGGAGTTCCCGTCCGACAAGTCCGTCGGTTTTGTGGTGCCGTACTGGTGTGTTGGCACTGCCGCTCCTGGCGACGCCGTGAACATGGTCGCTGGCGTCTTGAAGGTTGACCTGGCCTACAAAGACACCCTGGTGTCCGTTGGTGGCTCCCGCACGTCGAGTGCGCACGTCAGTTTGCCAGTGCTGTACAACTCCGCGCCGCTCAAGGTCGGCGCGGCGCTCTAAGTCGTCGTCGCCTGTTTCGCCCCCCGAGACTGTCATCACGGCTCGCCCGAAGAAGAAGCTTCGGAGCTAGATTGGCGCATGGTCGCAATGTTCAATTCAGCAGCGTAAGACGCGCTTTTCGTGCGACGCTGCGCGCAGACCGCGTACGAGATCAGGCGTCGCACGCGGGATTTCCCCGCATAGATGCACATGACAACTAGCATCGTCATCATCATCATCGTCACCATCATCACCATCGTCACCATCATCCCAGCCGTCACCATGATCGTCACCATCATCGTCCTCCCTCGTTCTTCCATGCAGCCACCCATCACGCTCGCCCCTGCAGTCATCCCTCGACTGCTTGCTGCAGCCACGGCGGATTGCGTCGCAAGACATCTGCGATCCACCCACCCCCGAGCTTCCCGTCGGCGCCTCTCGCCCCGATGGGGGTCTTGCAGCCCGAAGACGCTTCTCAGGCGCGTGAGGAGGGCGCAGGAGGAGGAGGAGGAGGAGGAGGAGGAGGAGGAGGAGGAGGAGGAGGAGGAGGTGGTGGCGGTGGAGGTGGGGGTGGAGGTGGAGCTGGAGGCGGAGGAGGAGAGGGGGAGGATGGGGATGAACGGGGAGGAGGAGTAGGGAACGCGCCCCAGACGGGACGTCTTGCCATCAGGAGAGGGGAGGTGGATGAGGTGGAGGGCGCGGAGGAGGGGGAGGAGGAGGAGGAGGAGGAGGAGGAGGAGGAGGAGGAGGGGGAGGAGGAGGAGGAGGAGAAAAGGGTTGCTGAGCAGCAGGAGGAGATGATCGGGGAGGCGGGACATGCGAGGACGGGATGAAGGACGAGGGTGGTCAAGGGGATGATGCGGAGGAGGATGGGGAGGAGGAGGAGGAGGAGGAGGAGGAGGAGGAGGGGGAGGAGGAGGAGGATGATGATGATGATGATGAAGCGCCTTGAAAGGTCGGTCCTCCAAAACCACGAACACTGAGAAGCCACCAGGCGCCAAAAGCGCGAGGCAGGGACTCAAGACAGAAGAAGGAGAGGGAGTAAGACAGGAGAAAACGTTTCAACCCAAAACAGAACCCACAGAAGTGATGCACATAAGTGAGCTGTAAGATTCAACCCAAGTGTAAGGCAACCCAGGTCCGCTGAGTCGGCGTGACTGATGACAAGAAACCAACCCAAGATTTGAATCCCACTGACCTGTTGGAATTGAGCAAGGGAATACAACCCAAAGAAACAAAGAAAGACAAGGTCCCAGGTGCAGACATGTCCGAGACGTGAAATGAATATCCCTGCGTCCCAGTGACAACCCAGAAGGCAGAAATACTTAACAGAAAACGGCCGTCTTGTAAACTAAAAACCAAATTAAAGAGGGCAAACCCACAGCCTAAGGAACAAAATGGGAATACCATCTGTCCACACCGCCCCGTCGCCGGACGAAACAGCCTGGTATGTGAATCCCAAACTGATCAACCCATGTCTCCATTTGGTCGGCCACGGTTTGCATATAATCGCGGTGAGTGAAATCATATATCATATTCGTACAAATGTGATCTGCACAAGCATCGGCATCCGTCCGAATTGCTTTGCACACAGTGTGGATTTTCTCCTTGTCGTGCCCAAAAAATTCCATGATACCCCCCGCCATTGCAACAAGTATTTCGCTCATGTTCGATATATAGACCGAATAGAGCTGAGTCGAATCGCCCCTCCTGGGCGGCAGCAACGTCTTCAGCTCACTATCCAAAGTCACGAGGTGCCCATAGAACCTGTCCACTTCTCTTTCGGCGAATCTTTGCATCATGTCCCCAACGTCCCCCATACTGAACAACAAATCGACCTCGGGACCCGTCGGATGAGTTTCTGCCACACTGACCATGAGAAATTGCCGGAAATGTCCAACCGAAACTTCCCTTACGCGGGACAAAGGAGGAGGCTGGGAGTCCACAGCGTCGCCGGGGACGGGCGCAGCCCTGACTTTAGGCGGTTCGGGAACTAATTGTGGAGATACAGAGACAGGCGCGGCATGGGCTTCTGACAACGCGGGATCATTGGGTAAAGAAACGCAGCTGTTGGGACGTGAGCAATTGTCGCTGCAACCCAAGACAGCACCATGCTGGGAGGAGGAGGATGGGGAGGAGGATGGGGAGGAGGAGGAGGAGGAGGAGGAGGAGAGATGGATTGAGGGAGGAGAGTAGGATGGGGGCGCCTCAACGACGAAGACGGCGATGATGACGACGACGACGATCGGCCTGGGCCAACCCTAAGGCGGAGAACGACGACGACGCCGCCGCCGACGACGACGCTATCACACTTTCATCTTCCAGACCAAAGCTTCATTATTCTGGAAGATGATAGTATGATGGGATCCGTGGGCCCAAAGGGCACTCGCTGCGACGACGATGAACGACGACCGCGACGGCAGCAACAGCAGCAGCGGCGGCGGCCCAGAAACGGTCACGCTCGAGACTGGCCTTCACTGAGTGTGGTTTGGCAAGGGAGGGGCTGGGAGGGGTGGCGGAGGAAGGGAGGGGAGACTATCAGGAGGAAGCTGCCAATCGAAACCGCCCATGTGACCGCCCCAAGACACGCACTGCGAACCGCCCCACGAAACGCAGCGCGACCGCGTCCCACGAACGCACCCCGCCGCGCGACGCACCCCGCGAGACAACCCTCCACAAAGCACGCCATGAAGCGCACCGCGACACGCTCTGCAAACGTCCCCACGAAACGACGCCCCACGAAAAGGACACGGGGGAGACGGGGGAGGATGGCGAGGAGCACGCGGGCGATGACGGGAAGGAGGAGGAGAATGAGAAAGGGGCGATGAGGAGAAGGGGGAGGGCGAGGGGGAGGCGGAGCAGCAGGGGGGTGAGGAGGAGAAGGATGGGGGAGGGGGGGGAGTGGGGGCGGAGGATGAGGAGGAGGAGGGCGTGGGTGGGGTGGGGGGAGGTGGACGGCCGCGGCCGTCCCCCCCCCCATCCTCCGTCGCCTGCTCTTCCTACTCCTTCCCCTGCAGGCAGCTGCCGCCGAGCTCAGTCAATGGTTGACCGAAGCCGAAAACGGATTGGCGATTGCGATCTCCGAACGGGACCGTGCTCTGAAGGAGGCCGATAAGAGGACAGCCATCGCAGAGAGAGTGACGCACCAGAGAGACATGTTTTGCGCCTTGTTCCGAGACGACGAGATCCTGAGGGTGAGGGCGAGGGCCGAAAAGAAACAACTCACGGCTGAACTGAAACAAACACAATGGAGGCAAACAACGCTGGCAAGCCACAGGATCCCTACCAGAAGAGCTACAAGAAACACACGGACAAAACGGAGGACAATCGCGACGATCGTAGGGAGGACAGCGTCTATGAGTCAGGCAAGGGGGAGGAAGGAGGGCAGGACGCAGACTAAGGGCAAGAAGAAGAGCACGAGCAAGGCAGCATCGCCCAAACCATCGGCCTCGCGAGGCCGCCCCATCACGCCGCCGTCTAAGCCGAGCACGTCAACGCCCCACTAGGAAATATACAGGCCCCGTCCGTCCACCGCCCCGTATGATTGCCGCCGAGTTTGGCTAGTTGCGACCGACGGCACGCTTTAGAAGGGGAGCGAGGGGTCAGAGCGAGCACACTCTGCATCGCCATCGCCATCGCCATCGTCACCACCATGGCCATCACCACCACCATCGCCACCACCATCATCATACGTGTCACCGTTGGCGAACGCCCTTTGCACATATCGTGCATGTCGTTGCCGTCGGCAAGTGCTCACTTCAAACGATCGTGTCATGCTGATGCTATGTTGGCAAGCTGTGCTCTCTTGAAGCCGTGGGGCCACATCGGCGTCATTCTGGAAACCGATTCCTTGTTCGAGCTGTCGGATCGCAGCGGTGCCCTTCTCACGGCCGACGCTCGAAACAGCGTCCGTCCGTAGCCATATCCAGAGCCATTTTGGCACCATAGCTTTGCAGCATCGCCCAGCCCTCTTCCTGATTTGTTCGCGGTCGGTGACATGCCTGTCATCGAAGAGGGCTTCGCTTGCATCTCCAAGAACGCAGCCTGCACGTCGCCGTGGGTAGCCAAGGTCGTAGAGGTCCACGGCCACAAGTTCGTCGAGACGAACAAGGGCGATACCAAGTTCATGAAGCTCATCGGGGGGGACTTGGCCATGGTCGCTGAATTGACCAAGCTGCGCAATGAGGCGACTGACCGTCTCATGAAGGAGCTCAACGTTGAGTCTGACCCGATGCAAGACCAGGTGCAACCGCCCGCTGCCAACGGTGCTCCGCGGAGGCCGCGGCGTGAGTTGATTGACGAGGTGGCCGACACTGTCGTCGTCACCGTGTCCGACGCCGACGGGGTCGCACGCGCCGCGCGCGTTGTCCCCACGGCGAACAAGCGCGCCAGGCTCTCAATCCAGCTGACCGAGGAGAACATCGAGCTCCTGGCGAAGGGCCCATTGCTGTCGGCGCCGACCGCCGACTGCGTTCCCACGATGCCCGCTGAATGCCCCGACGTCAGGTGGATGAAGTATCGCCACGCTGTGGCGGTCGATTGGTGGGACAAGGAGACGCAGAAGTGGCGCATGAAGAGCATGATTGTTCGCAGGGGCGCGAACCTCCAGGAGCGCGTCGACAGGATGAGCCACGTCTTGCAAGAATTCATGACCCAACATCACAGCGACCCAGACGGCGAGGCTCATGAGTCGGGCGATGATGCCGACAGTCGGTGATTTGACGATCGCCGCGGCTGTGCTGGATATCGGCATGCGTGGCGCACCCGCGGCGATGCACGTCGCGGCGCGCAGCGCGGCGATTGGCAGCGCTGCACTAGTGGGGGCTTCGGTGTCAGCGCTGGCTCTTTTGGGGGGCCGTGCAGAGGTAGCGCCCTGCAGGTGGGACATGGGGTTGATCCATAGCATTGGCAGGGGCGTCGTTGTGCACCAAGTGTTGTCTGGCATGGCCACTGCCACGCACCGAGCTGAAACAAAAACATCGCCATCGTCACGTCATCACACCATCAATTGGGGGACGAGGGGGATGAGGGGGCAGGGGGAGGAGGAGGGAGATCAAGGATGAGGATGAGGAGAAGGATGGGGAGGAGGAGGAGGAGGAGGAGGAGGGAGGGAGAGGAGGGATGGAGGAGGGAGAGGGAGGCGATGGAGGATGATGGGGAGGAGGGCGGCGGGCGATACAAGGTAACGCAACCTTCGACACGGAGTCCTGGGCCCCTGGACCGCGCGACGCGGTGGCCCTCAAAGGGCTGCGTTGTGGAAGGGGAGAGCGGGGGAGAATCGGCCATCACGCTTAACGCGCACCCACCCTCGATTACGCTTGGGGTCTTTGCGAGGAGCTCTCAACGTTGCGACATCGGTCTGTGATGCTAGCGATGTCAGTGCAAACGGAATGTGATAGGCGCGTGGGACGCTGGATATTACACAGTCTCATTGTTTGACCAAGTGTTCGAACATCGTATACGGTGTTCGACCCAGGTGTTCGACCCTTGCCCTGGAGGTTCGAACATTTTAGGTCGAGTACTGTATACGAGGTTCGCGCACATGTGCGAAACGCAATTCGTTAACATCAGACCCCCTGGGCTCCAACTTGAGGCTTCAGGTTCGCGCATGTGTTCGAGTCTGGCATGTAGGGTTCGACGAAAATGTTCGAACCTCCAGAGGGAGGTTCGAACACCTGGGTCGAACACCCCAGGCGAGGTTCGCACACATCTCTCCCGTAAGGCCTGACAGCTCCAAGGGTGACGATCGAGGGTTAGCAGCGGTCGCAAGCAGCGTGCGTCTACGCCACCACTCTGCGAAGAGCTGTTCCCGTGGCCCTCCCTTCCGCCACGACGCAATCCAACCAAACCCCTCGCATGCCGTCTCGCCTCCACTGCCTGCCCCACCTCCTCCTCCTCCTCGCCGCCCACACCGCCTCCACATTCGTTTTTTGCGCCGCAGCCATTTCGGGCTCAAGCCGTTCAAGCCTTGCCTCAGCGTCGACGCTGGACCCATCAGACCGCCCGCTCACCAGACATGGCGACGGCTGACTCGCTGATCCAATCCATCCAGGCTCGGGTGTCGTTCGTGAACGCCCAAGTGACAGCTGGCTTGCCGCTGGACCAGCTGCTGGCCAACCAGACGAACCAGCTGCTGCTCATGCTCGCGCAGACTCACAACCTCACTATGGCTGACGCTACCCAGGCCATCACCCAGGGGCCCTGGACCGCCGAGCAGAAGGTCAACTTGGCGGGGTCCCTCAGCAACGCTGCAGCGTCGGTGGGCCCACAGAGCAGCAGGCCCCAACAGAAGGCAAAGCACCTCGAGGAGTTCTTCACGCAGAACGACTGGGACCTGTTCATGTCCGCAGACTTCTCGGTCGACCCAAAGATCACACAGATGGCGGTCAGGATGCACCGCTTGGGCATGGCTTGCCCGAGCGAGCAACTCCTGAAACGAGCTGGTGCAATCTTGGTGGTCTGCCACGCTCCCGACGCCGCTTCCCCCGACGACAAACGGACGTGGTGCAAGCGCATCCAGGGCGCGATCAAGAGCCGCGACTCCGCCCAGGCCTACCCCCACAGCCACCTCAAGCTCTACCCGCCGGACCCGAGCTACCTCACCGACGCGATGTTGGCTCACGCCTACGGCCAGGGCGACACGCCCGTGGCAGGCCCGATCGACATGAGCAGCCTGATCTCTGCGACGAGCGGCATTGGCTACCGCAGCACGCACAAGTCGCTGAAGCCGACGCCAACGGCTCCCTTGCAGTTGGACCTCCACCAGCGCCAGCAGCCCAATGCACAGATGGATCCCGCGATGCAGATGATGCAATTCCTGGGCACCGCGATGCAGCACATGTTCCAGGGCGCTGCGCCCCACGCCGACACCGCCCGTGGCGACGCCAACGTCCAATTGCTCGGCATGAAGCCGAACCGCAGGGGCTCAGTTGCCGCCTTCGCCCTTCCTGTACCCAGCCCACGTGGATCATCGGGGTCGCCGTCGGGACCCTTCGCCGCGATCGGCGACCTTGAGGGTGAGGCTCACGTCGAGGGTGCCGCGACCGAGGACGTCGTGGTTGGCGGCGCTTCGGCGGCTACGGCTGCCAGCTCCCCTTTGACTGCGGGGGCGGTCAGCTCGCCCGTCATCGAGACGCCCGCCCCGAAGGCGGCCGCCAAGGATGCAGCGGCGGAGTTGGAGGCATCTACGCTAGCCGTCACGACCGCCGCTAAGAAGCGGAAGCAGGCCGCGGACAAGGAGAAGGCCGCTGCGAAGAAGGCCGCCGCTGCAGAGCCCGAGCCGTCGGGCAACTGCAAGGGCAAGGGCAAGGGCAAGGGCAAGAGCAAAGCCAAGGCCAAGGCCAAGGCGGGCAAGGGCAAGGGCAAGGGCGCGGCGAAGCCCTCGGGCGGCACCGCCAAGGCGGCGCTTGGAGCCGCTGCCCTTGTTAACGGCCGCCTGGGGTTGTTAACCGTCCCGTGTCCTCTTCTCCTGTTCCTCCCCTCCTCCACCCCCTCCTGTTCTTCCTCCCCGTCCCATTCCTCCTCCTGCTCCCCCCCTCTCCTCCGCCTCCTCCTCCTCCTCCTCCTCCTCCTCCTCCTCTCCTTCCTCCTCCTCCTCCTCCTCCTCCTCCTCCTCCTCCCTCCTCCTCCTCCTCCTCCTCGTCCTCATCCTCCTCCCCCGCTCCCTCCCCCTCCGCCTTCCTCCTCATCCTCCTCCTCCTCCTCCTCCTCCTCCTCCTCCTCCTCATCCCCCTCCTCCTCCTCATCCTCCTCCTTATCCTCCTCATCCTCCTTCTGCTGCTGCGTTCCTCATCCTCCGTCTCCTCCTCCCGTCCTTCATCCTCCTCCTAGCTCGCGCTGTCATAGCCGACGCGTTGACAGCGCGAACGCGGGTCTTTCTAAGGCCCCTCTTGGGGCACTCTCGGGGCTCATCTTGGGGCCCCTTCAGAGCCTTCCGATGCCTGTAGAGGGTACCAGGAGGGTTCCGAGGGGGCTCCGAGCTCGCGCTGTCAAAGCCGACGCGTTGACAGCGCGAGCTTGGGTCTTTCTTGAGGCTCTCAGGGGCCCTATGGGGGCCCTCTCAGGGGCTCATCTTGGGGCCCGTTCAGAGCCCCCCGAAGCGTGCAAAGGGCCCCATGAGGGCTCCGAGGGTGCTCCTAGTTCGTGCTCTCAACGCCGACGCGTTGACAGCGCGAGTTTGAGTCCTTCTTGGGGCTCTCAGTGCCCCTCTCGGGGCCCGCTCGGGGCTCATCCTGGGGCCCTTTCAGAACCTTCCGAGGCTCGTAGAAGGCCCCAGGGGGGATCCGAGAGGGCTCCGAGTTCGCGCTGTCATAGCCGACGCGTTGACAGCGAGAGCTTGGGTCGTTCTTGGGGCTCTCAGGGCCCCTCTCGGGGCTCATCTTGGGGCCCTTTCAGAGCCTTCCGAGGCTTGCAGAGGGCCCCCTCCGAGAGGGCTCCGAGCTCGCGCTGTCTCGCGTTCCTTCCTCATCCCCGTCCTCATCCCCCCCCTTGGAAGCGGTCGCACTGCTGGGTCGCCCATCTGGTCCCCATCTCAAGTGTGAGGGTTTCTGGGCCGTCGGTGCTGCTGCTGCTGCTGCTGTCGTCGTCGTCGGCGTTCGCCGTCGCCGCATCAAGCGTTCCCCCTGGGCCCACGGATCCCATCATACTTTCATCTTCCAGAATGGCGAAGCGTTGGTCTGTACGATGGCGTCGTCGTCGTCGGCGGCGGCATCGTCGCCGTCGTGATCTGCCTTGAGGTTGGATCATGCCGATCGTCGTCGTCGTCGTCGCCGTCGCCACCGCTTTAAGTCCCCCCCTGGGCCCAGGGTTCCCATCATACTTCCATCACCCAGAATGATTGAGCTTTGGCCTGGAAGAACGATTGTTGTGCGTGCGCGGTGCCCCACGGCCCCCTATCGCATTGTCGCGTCCCACGGCCATTGAGCCGCGAGATAAAGTAGGAGGAGAACGAGGGAGGAGCGAGGATGAGGAGGGAGGGGAAGAAGGAGCAGACGAGTTGATTCGCCAGGTAGTTTCGCTGGGTGCATCCTTCGGCGCGAAGGGGGGGGGGGGACGGCCCCCCCCTCTGGATCCCATGGTTGCCCGAGGTCGCAAACCGAGAAACGTAAACCAGCATGCCCGACTGGGGCCCCCACCCACCCCCCGACCCAATGAGCGATCTCGCCCCTGCCCTCCTGCTCACCCAGCTACGGCGGCGCCGCAGGCGATGTCTGGTGAGGGGGGTGGGGGCAGGCGCGGGCCCGCTCTAAGGCGTGGTGATGGGGGTGGAACGGATCCAGATATCATGCTGTCAAACGCGCTCTGTCTCTGCCCCCGCGTTGTTCTGAACGGCCCTTGGTGTGTCCAGAGTTCCAATGTTGCCCCAGCACAAGCGCTCGTAACTTTAAGGCTGTCTTATTCGATGCCGTCGTGGCCCCGACGAGCCCCCTGCGCCCCCGCCCACCCCCACCGCTTTGTGGGTTAGAGGCGTTTCTGTGAGATCCGCAGCTCGCGCGAACGGCGTCCCGCGCTTTCGGCGGCGGGCGCGCGGCGCGGAGGCGACCGCCTTTGCGCCGCGCGCCAGCGACCGAGGGCGCGGAGCGTTGTTCGGAGGCAAAGGCATGGTGGACATCTCGCACCTTCTGGTCGCCTCGGACGCCAAGGAGAGGGACTCTAACACGTTTACGTCGAAGGTCTACGGCGCTGTCAAGACGATGATCAAATCTAAGGGGTGGGGCGAGGCCAAGAGCTCGAAGGCTTTGCGTGAGGCCTACGCTACGGCGAGGCAGTTCTGGGTGAGCGTGAACGCGCGCTAGTCTGCAGGCGATCGTATACATGTTGCGCAGATCGTTGCTGTTTACTTTGGGCTGGATGTGCCGATACATAATCCCATCGCGCATGGGGTTGCGCACGTGGATTATTTAATGTTTTGACCGTGGCTGCACGCCAGCCACGGAAGCGGCCTGCCCGACGTTGCGCGCGCGATGCGCAACCAATGACACCCTGGAGCGTGAAACTCGACCACCCCCTGCCTGGCTGAACTTATATTCTGGCTTCCCATGCCACCGATCGCCTCCCGCTGGAGAGCCCGCCCGTCGCGCCCCGCCTCGGCGGGGGCGTTGTGGTGCGCTCCAGGGGGCGGCGAGGGGCGACGGGAAGGCAGGATATGAGTTCACGCACCTTCGCACGCATCATCACAGTTACCTCTGGCCTGTCTGCGCGAGGAGAGAGGAGGATGCATGGGGGTGGGGCGGGCGGGCGAGGAGGGCGGTTCGGCAGATGAGAAGGATGATGAGGAGGATGAGGAAGATGAGGAGGATAAGGAGGAGGGCGCGGAGGAGGAGGAGGAGGAGAGGGAGGACATGGACGACGCGGGGGAGGAGGGGGGAGACAGTTGCGAGGGGGAGGTGCGGAGGAGGAGGAGGAGGAGGAGGAGGATGGGGATGCGGAGGGAAGTTGGGGAGAAAGTCGCTATCCATTCAGCGGTCGGCGAAGCCGTGGGGGGAGGCGGACGGCGCCCAGCGCGTCGGAGTCAGCAAGGGCCCAGGGGCGCCGAGGGCACGCGACGCCCGCCCAAACACCCCACCTTGTTCAGCCCCCCCCCTCGCCCTTCCCCGAATCATACAGCTTTCGCAGCAGGCCGCCCGTCTCAGGCACCCCCCCTCCCTGAGCGGCAACTTCCGAATCAGACCCCCCGATTTCAAAGTTGGGATGTCTCGAGCGGGGGCCCGCGCCTCCTCCGTCCTCCGACCAGAGCCTCAACATTCCGACGCCCTCCAATGCCAAATTTGGCGTACCGTGCCTTGCCCGCTATGGGTTTGCATTGAGGGCGGTTGAGCGGTCTACGACGTTGGGGGGGCTGTTGGCCATGACAATGTTCGTTTGTTGTGGGCGCATGTGTTGCGGGGGTGGTAGTGTAAGATTGCCTCGCGGGCGCGACTCTGACGCGCCGACGTCGTGACCATCCGTAGCCATAGTTAGGGATCCGATGGAGTTGCCGCGCAAGAAAGCTCGCTTGACAGCCCTGTGTCGAGAGAACCACGTCACCCAGTCAGCATTACAATCCATTGTGGCAGCGCTTACAGATGAAGATGTTCCCGACGCGTTCAGCCGATCTACGCAACGGAGGCGGAGAGAGGCCATCGCTGGGCAGGCGACCTCGTTCGGTAAAATAATTCAGCCAGTGCACGTGGGGTCAACGACCATTTGGTTTCAGCACCCTTTCGCATTCATGGAAGCTGCTTGTGTACAGTCGTCATGTTTTCGGGCGTTGTTGACAGATGCGCTCAACAAGACAGGGAATTTCATTCGGCTGCTTCTATACACCGATGAAATAACACCAGGGAACGCATTGAAGGACCACAAGACCAGAAAGCTGCAAGCGGGGCATTGGTCCATCGCCGATTTCAGCTACCCCGCTTTGCAGAACGAGCTGTCGTGGTTTACTATCGTTGGCTGTCGCACGGACGTTGCCGATGCACTGGAGGGTGGGATGGCAGAGCTGTTTGCGCACATCCTTCGCTTCTTCTTTGGGCGGCCCAACGGTTTTGACTTGAGGGAGGGCGTTGAGTTCAAGATCCCAGGGGAAGCCTCTCCCCGTATCTTGACGGGGAAGCTCGAGTGCATCATCCAGGATGAACGGGCGTTCAAGTTCGCCACAGGTGTTAAAGGCATGGGAGGGCACAAATTGTGCGGGTGTTGCCAAAACGCAGCCAGTTGGTGGAGCAATTGGCTTCCAGACCCCACAGGTTTCTTAGTGTCGTCCACGTGTTTCGACATCAATCAGTTTGAACCGCACACTGACGCTTCAGTTATTGGGATGCAATCTCGTCTGGCCGAAGTTGCAGCGCTGGGCGAGCCGTCAAAACTCCAGGAGCTCGAGATTGTTTGTGGGTACAAGTATTCGTCGACGAGCTGGCTTCAAGACATCAACCTTGTGTCTCTCGGCTTAATGTCTGCGTGGTGTTGGGACTGGATGCACTGCTACCTAATCGACGGCGTCTACGTGGCGGAACTCCGATGCCTTCTCGAACGCCTCAAGCCCCACGGCCTCGGCTCCGAAGTCTTCCAACGATACCTGCAGATGTTCACATGGCCCGCAGGTTATGCCGGCGCCAAGGGTTTGTGCAAGGATGGTAAGGCAAGCGGGTCTGCTTCGGAGTTTCTGTCGTCGGTTCCCATTCTACATAAGTATCTCATCGACGTGGTGAGGAAGAAGGGGGTTTGCCAGCAGGAGGTTCGCAGCGCCATCCAGCTGTGTGAGGTGTTGAGCCTTCTTTCGAGGGCGAACTCGGGCGTCGTTAACCCTGACGTCCTTGACGACGCCATTCGCCATCATTTTGCGCTGCAGCAGATGGCGTACACGTACGAGCTCTGGAAACCCAAATCACATTACTGCACGCATTTAGGGCGCCAGCTAGCCAGACGCCATTTCCTCCTCAGCACGTTTCTGATGGAAAGAAAGCACAGAGTGCTGAAGAGGATGGCCACCCCTCGATGCAAGTTGCAAGGCTACGAAAAGGGCCTCATCGAGAAAGTAACTGTACAGCACTTTTGGGATCTACAGAGTCCTCTCGTCAAGCCTACTTTGCTCGAGGCTAGGGCTGCAGGCAAGAAGCTTCGCAAAGCACTCGATTCGGTCATGCACCTTAGCCCAAATAGCGTTGTCACTACAGGGAAGGCGGTTTGCGTCAACTGTCGTGTTTCACAGATGGGCGACACCGTTGCCTTCCTTTACGATGACCGAACTGTGGGGTTCGGTCAGGTTTACTTTCACGCGCAAGTTGATGACACTTTAGTTTCGTGTATTTCGCCCTGGCCCGTCCTAGAGAGCAGCGCTCATGTTGCGAAGTGTTTGGTTGCTGATCGTCCTCAGATTTTCCACTCGGAAGCCATCCTCGAGTCGTGCATTTTTTGGCCAGCGACGGCTGGCGACGTGTCCCAAGTTCTTTTGCCTGAGTGCGTGAAGCAGTTAGCGGGCAAGGCTGGTTGAAGCACTGCAGGGGGCGCACCTGGCCTCATGACCTGCCTCCTCCTCCTCCTCCTCCACCGCCTCCTCCTCCAGAGCAAGAGAAGGAGGATGAGGAGGAGGAGATGGCCGAAGACGAGGGGGAGGGGGAGGAAGAGGAGGAGGACAAGCGCGATAATGACGAGGGGGGAGGAAGAGGAGGACCACGAGGAGGAGGGGGAGGAGGAGGACGAGGAGGATAACAATGAGGAGGAAAAAAGATGAGGAGGAGGAGGAGGAGGAGGAGGAGGAAGAGGGGGGAGAAACAGGACACACAAGGCGGAGCAGAGGGACATGGAGGAGGATAAGCGGAAGGAGGAGGATAAGAAGGAGGAGGAAGAGGAGCACGAGGAGGAGGAGGGCGAGAGGCTCATTCATGACGAGGAGAAGGAAGAGGAGGGGGGGGGGAGGAGGAGGAGGAGGAGGGGGGGAGAAGAAAGCGGAGGGGGGAGGATGAGGAGGGAGGAGGAGGAGAACTGCGAGAAGGAAGATCCCAACGCATCTTTGCAAAGCGTTTTTCGGATCCACGGAAGGAGTAATTCCAAACTCAGCTTGGCATTCGGTAGATCCCCTGGCAAATCATGTAGGGCCCGCGGGCCATATATGCTTCGAAGATCAGTCGTTAACAAGTTCAACTAAGTAGGTTAGCTGTGTTTCGCTAAGCTCCTTAACTTGGAAAGGATCCTTGGGCTAACCTGGATAGGGCCACTGGCTAAACAGCTTAGTTAAGTAGCTTTGTAACCCGATTCGTTGTAGGATATGCTAACCTCCTAAGTTGGCGGCTAAGCTGGTATAGTCCAGCCAAGTCGCTACCAAGCAGGGTGACCATCCCAGTAGGCCATGATGCTGGAGCCGACCTCAACGCTGGCGTCGGTGCGGGTGCCGAGTCCCACGTCGGAGCTCCTGGCGCCAGGTCTGGACCAATGCACGGCCCAGACCTCGCCGGCCTCCGAGCGGGCGAGGGCGATAGCGTCGGTGCTGGCGCCTGCGCTCGCCGCCGGGTGTGCGGCGGCGCCCACGCGGGCCTCGCAGCCGAGGGCGTTGACGCCGGCGTCGGCGGTGACGTTGGGAGCGTGGGCGCTGGCGCCTGCGCTGGCGGCCGCGGAAGCGGCAACGTCCTCATAGGCGTCGGAGCCGGGGGCGCGGTCGCCAGCGTCGGGCTCGGCGGCGGCCTCGGCGTAGGCGCCCGCGCTGGCGTCGTCGTTGGCGTTGTAGGCGGCGGAGGCGGAGACATTGGGGGCGTCGGCGCTAGCGTCGCAGGAGGCGGCCCCGGTGCCAGCCCGCGCATCGGCGTCGATGTCAGCGTCGGCGTTGGCGTCGGCGCTGACGATGGCGCAGGCGGTGACGGCGGGGTCGACGACGGTGGTGGCGTCAATGCTGGGAACGGGGCCCTCTTCGGGGCCCGCGGCGCCGAGCCTGGCCCAGTCCAGGTCACAAACCTCGTCGGCCTCCACGACCGTCTCGGCCCCGTCCGACCCCGCGGCCCTCCTCAAGTCCTCGGTGACGCTCACGCCCGCGGCGCGGTGGCGGCGAGCCTCATCCAGCAGCGGCTGCCCCAACTCCAGGGCCCCCGGGGCTTCTCGGGGGGACTCCTCGCGATCCATCGGCGCGACCTCCCAGGTCTCGGGCACAACCGTCAACCAGTACTGCTTGGCCTCCGGTAGCGCCCGCCCCGCCGCCTCCGCAGTTGCCCGCTCAGAGCGGTGCCCCGCGAGCGCGCCTCCGGCCCCCTCAAGGGGCAGGGCGCGCCGGCGCAGCCGCGCTTTCAGCTCGGGGCCAGCGCCGCGCCAAAGATCCGGAGCCGGCGGCGGAGGCGCCGCGTTGCGATATGCGCCAGCTCCGGCATCGGCGTCGCCGGTCGCGGCGGCGGCGGCGAAAGTGCTGGTGCCGGCGGAGGCGTCGAAGTCGCGGCCGCCGGCGTCAGCGGGCGCGTCGCAAATGGCGTCGGCGTCGGCGCGGGCGCGGGCGCAGGCGATGGGGCCAGCGCGGGCGACGGCGGAGGCGTAGGTGTCGGTGCGGTCGTCGGCGCCGGCGTCGCCCAGGTGCACAGCGCCCAGCTCCACGTCCGCGCCTGTCCACGATCCCATGCGCGCCCCCCCGTTGCGGCACTCCCTGGCGTCAGAGTCGGCGGGGGCACGGGCGCCGGTGCCGGCGCCGGCGCGGGCCTCGGCGACGGCGCGGGCGCTGGCACCAACGGAGCCCCAGCAACCCGCCGGCAACCGGGCGCCGTGGACGTCCTCGTGGGCGCGGACCGGTTTGACCTCTGACCCTCCCGGCACCCCCGCATCGTCGTCGCCATCGTCGCCCGCTCCCGGCGCCAGGCCCGAGGCAGCCGCGGAGTCGCCCAGGGCGCGATGCTCCCCGAGGCTGGTCTCCTCGGGCTCCTCGGGAATGAGCTCCCCCTGGATAGTGGTCCTCCTCATCCTCCTCCGCCTCCTCATCCTCGCTCTCGGAAAGACCTCCTCCCTCGCCGCTCCTTCGCCTCCGTCGCCCACTCCTCTTCCTCCTCTGCCGCCGGCCCCTCCGGTCGGAGCGACCCCGCCGGGCTCGCGCGAGGGCGGCGGGACCGCCCGCTCGGTCTCATCGTCCCCAGCGGCGCGTGGCTCCGTGACAAAGTCCGCGGTGCCTACTCCTGCCTCGCCCCCCGTCTCTGCGGCAGCCTCGAGCTCGTCGACGCGGGCCCGCAGGTTCTCGGCGATCATGGCCCCCAGCTCGAGGTTCGTCGTCAGGCGGTCGATCCATGCCAACAGGCCGTCGATCCACGCCCACAAGTTGTCGACGTCGACGTCCGCGCGGCTCCCCGCCAAGGCCTCCTCGGCACGGAATCTGCGCGCCCGCTCGTACTCGCACGCCTGGCTCTTCCCTTGGGCGAGCCTCTCGGCCATCCTCTGTCGCCGTGCCGTCTCCTGCCGGCGAGTCGCCTCCTCTTCGTAAGCCTGGCGCCACGCTTCGGCCCCCTCGGCGGCACGAGACCGCTCGGCCTCCAGAGCAGTGCACCGCGACCGGGCCTCGGCCAGCTTCTCCCCGGCGTCGAGCGCCTCGGTCGCCCAAAGCTGCAGGTTGGTGCCTTTCTCGGCCAGCTCAGCCCCCATGCGGCGATGTCGGAACTCTGCGCCCAACGCGCAGCAGGCCAACCAGCCAGCAACCAGCCAGCTGAAGCGCAGCGGGTCGAAGCTCAGCGCTGCCTCGCCAGGCCCGTAGGTGCCCAGGGACCCCGTCGGCTGGCCTGATGCCTCGCCGGGTCTCCCAGGATGCGTGGGCGGGGTGCGTGGCTCTTCCCTACTGGGACCGCCCTGGGCACCCGACCCGCCCGCTGGCTCGGCCGCGGCTGGGCTACCCGAAGGTCCGCTCCCGCGCGCGCGGCCGACGCCAGTCGCAGTGGAAATGGGGCCTGCGGGCCAGGCCGCGGCTGGGCTAACTGCGGGTTCGCCCCCGCGCTCGCGGCTCGGGCCGGGCTGCGAAGATGTCGTCGTAGTCGTCGACGTCGTAGTCGTCGTCGTGGTTGTGGTAATGGTGACCCCAGGAGGTTTGGCCGGCGGCCCTCGCCCCTTCCTTCCCGCAGGCGCAGGCTTGGCGGGCGGAGCTCGCCCCTTGCCATGCCCCCCGCCGCCCGCGGGCAGGAGTTTCGGCCCGGGCTGAGATGGCGGCGCCGGCGCTGGGGACATTGCGCCCCCCGCGCGGCCAAGAAGCCACCAACCCATCGCCCCTTGGGCCGAGAACGCCCCACCAACCGCCAAGATCACGGCATGCGCCCCGAGGAAGCCCACGGCCATGGCACCGCTGGCCCGCACACCCGCCACGAGGCTGGTAGCGCCGGCCACGTCCGCGCACCCGCTCCCCAGAGCTGGCGGTGCAGGACGATGCGGTTTTGGCCCCCCCGCGGCCCCCCGGGACCCCCCCGAGTCCTGGCTCGATCTCGAGCCCACGACTACGGACCCCAAATGGCTAAGGCAAAGCCCCCACTTCCCTACGCTGAACCTGCAGTCTACCAACATAACAGACTATACAAAACCCTGCCACTGGGGCCTTCGGTGGAACTCCCCACAGGGCCACGATCCTCGTGAGGGGTGCGCCAAAATGGGGCGGGGCCGCCATGCGAACCCTGCCACTGGGGCCTTCGGTGGAGCTCCCTATGGGGCCGCGATCCTCGTGCGGGGTGTGCCGAAATGGGGCGGGGCCGCCATGCGAACCCTGCCACTGTGGCCCTCGGTGGAGCTCCCCACGGAGCCACGATCCTCGTGAGGGGTGCGCCAATATGGGGCGGGGCCGCCATGCGAAACCTGCCACTGGGGGCTTCGGTGGAGCTCCCTATGGGGCCGCGATCCTCGTGAGGGGTGCGCCCAAATGAGGCGGGGCCGCCATGCGAACCCTGCCCATGCGAACCCTGCCACTGGGGCCTTCGGTGGAGCACCGTATGGGGCCACGATCCGTGTGAGGGGTGCGCCAAAATGGGGCGGGGCCGCCATGCGAACCCTGCCACTGGGGCCTTCGGTGGAGCTCCCTGTGGGGCCACGATCCGTGTGAAGGGTGCGCCAAAATGGGGCGGGGCCGCCATGCCATGGAATGGGGCCACGGTGCCAGGAACCCTACTGGGGCTTCGGTGGAGCTCCGTATGGGGCCACCGTGCGCCAAAATGAGGCGGGGCCGCCATGCGAACCCTGCCACTGGGGCCTTCGGTGGAGCTCCCTATGGGGCCACGAACCGTGTGAGGGTGCGCCAAAATGGGGCGGGGCCGCCATGCGAACCCTGCCACTGGGGCCTTCGGTGGAGCTCCCTATGGGGCCACGAACCGTGTGAGGGGTGTGCCGAAATGGGTGTGCAGGACGCATGCGGGCGGCAAAACGAGGCCTTCGGTGGAGCTCCCTATGGGGCCACGAAACGTGTGAGGGGTGATGACAGCGATGATGATGATGACGATGATGATGATGGTGGTGATGATGACGTCGATGGTGTCGATGATGATCATGGTGATGACGATGATGACGATGGTGATGGTGATGGTGATGGTGATGGGAGGGGGAGGAGGGGGGGAGGAGGAAGGAGGAAGGAACGCGGGGCACCGTCTCTTCAAAACGAGGACCCAACACCACAGGATGGTTGGGAAATATACACACACAAGAAAAAATCAACGTCTCTCGCAGCCGCCGACGCATTCTGATTTTGATTTTCGGACTCGGATCGAAATCCAGGTGGGGATGAGGACGCAGCCGCCGTCGTCGACCTGTTGGCCTTCGCCTCCTGGCCGTCTGTCTCTGAAGCGAAGAGTGCGATACCGGGAGCCGACGTCCTTGACCCTGGAGGTGCCGTTCCTGTTGCAGAGTCCTCTTCGCGGGCCCTCGCGCCTGGAGGGGTGGCTGCCTCCTGCGGTCGATCACGGTCCGCCTCGAAGCAGCGACCGTCAGCACGAGCAGGGATTGGAAAGCCCACATCTGGCCACTCTGCGTCCACTACGTTGGCATGCCAGCGGCGCTCGAGCCCCGTCGCGGCGACGACCGCTCCGAGCCGAGGCGCACAAAGCCCACGACCTCGAGGGTCTCGGGTTGCACCGGTACGCAGAGTTGGCCAGCCAGGCTCATCATCCTCGCCAACCTAGAAAATCTCATCGCCGTCACATCGGCTGTTTCTTCCTGGCATGGCCACTGCAGCCTGGCTGTTCTCACTCTCCATGGCGCGTTTGAGCCAAGCCTGCAAAGCAGCGTCCTCGAAGTCGGCCGCCGTGGGCCCCGCCGCTGCTGCTGCCTGTCCGCCACCAACTCCCAACCACCACTGCCACTGCTACCAGCGGCCCCATCAAAAGACTGAGCGCCACAGCAGCAGCAGCAGCAGCAGCAGCAGATGCAGCAGCACGAGCTCGCTTTGCCGCCTCCGTCGCTTCGCGATGCATGCGTGCGAAGGCCCCCAAGCAGGCCTCGCCCTCGGCCGACGCCGCCACCGCGGGATCCAGCCCCGCCATGCCGACGCCTTCTGGGTCGGAAACGTCCTGGATGTCGAAATTGCGCGGCATTTCGGTGAGATGCTAAAAGTCATTACGCGCCTCTCCGAGCTGCCGCTTGGTCTCCTCGATCGTGCGGGCGAGCTCGAACTGCTCCGCCTCGTACTGGTTGACGCGCCCCTCAAGCTTCTCGACCTTGCGCTTCGCGTTGTCGGAGGTGCCATGCCGCGAGCGCCGTCGGAGCTTCTCATCGAGCCCCTTGATCATGGCCTCCTCGACCTTGGCGATGGCCGCCGAATCGACGTTGCGGTCCTCGAGGAAGCTGCAGATCTGGCTGCAAGAAAGGTCGCCGCAGAGGCTCCCGTCACCCGTTCTGGAAGACTGGGTGCGGCGGTTTCCTCCAGACCCACTTGACCCTCCGCTGCCGCTGCCTGTGCCCTTGAGCGACGATAGCTTCGCTCTGAGCTCATCAGACCTCTTGGCAAACCGCGACTGCGCACTGTCAGGGCTCCGTTATGCCACCACATAGGTACTTGGGGCATGGCAGAAAATCACCTCGCGCGCCCATGACCGCTGGTTCAGAGCACTCGTATACGCAGAAATTCGGTTCGCAGGCACGAGCACCACCTCGAAGTGTGCGCCTGCGAAATTCTCGAGTGCGAAATCGCTAGGGGGTGGAAGGGAGGGGAGGGAGGAGGGCGCGAAGTTCGGCGAGCAGGTGCGCGCACTTGGACTCTAGGCCTGTAGACGATGCAGTGCTGCGATGCGTGTGACCGCGATCGCAGCGCCATGGACAGGCAGGCTGCTCTCGATCCGCCACTTTACGATATGAAATAGTTGCGTGGCCAACGCCACCGCGTGCACACAGGCCCTGCGGGCGCGCACGCGATGCTCGCGCGGGTGGCCGAGCCCTAGGAACACAATTCCATCCTTCAACCCACTCGGGTCCGCAGGGGCTGCGACCGCGCTGCGGAACTCTCACAATTCATGTAGTGCGCCAGGTCGCCCTTGGCGTCGCAACCGAAGATGCAGGGGCGCGGGGCGAGGACGTGCACCCTGCCTGGGGCGATCCAACCGCTGACCGCCGTGCGGAGCCACGACCACAGCCATGAAGGGCGCGCATCACGCAGAGCAGCTCGGAGCTCCAGCCATCGGCCGCGCAGCTCCTCGGGAGAGATCTCGATGCCCCAGCGCCGCAAGCGTCGGCCGATGAGGAGGTCGAGGCGGCCGTCGTAGAGGCCGCCCCTCAGGGCGCTCATGGCCGCAGCCCGGCGCTTGACCTTCCTGGGCGGGGCGGCGACGGCGGCGGCCAGCTCCTCGTCGGCCATCGCTCGGCGGGCCGCCTCGACGAGGGCAGGCGGGACAGGAACGCGCAGCTCGTCAAGCTCGGGGCGCGGGTGCAGGAGGGCGCGGAACATATCCAACACGAGTCCGTAGTTCTGGACGACGGCGCGCTTGGATGCCCACCAGGGCGGTGACCACGCGCCCCGCAGCACACGACCAGCGGGAGGTGCTCGACCGCCGCCTCGCGCAAAGAACGAAGCACAGGGGCCCAGCCGCGCACTGCGTGGACGGGAACACGCCCACAGGCGCGGGAGAGCCGCACCACGCGCCCATGGCGAGGATGTCCGCCTTGCGCATGGACGAGGGCGGAAAACGCAAGAGGCGGTGGAGCATCGTGAACTCGACCCGCCAGATCTCGGGGATGAGGAAGAAGAGCTGTGCCAGGTAGAGAGGCACAGGAGCACGTTCACGTTGCAAGCGCGGGCGGCAAGGCTGGTCGCCATGCCCGCGCGGCTCAGCTCCGCAGCCCGAGACCACCACTTCGCCGCAGCATCCTTCCAGATGCCCTGCTCCGAGATGCCTGGTCCGATGTGCGCGCCCAAATACTTGGCGGGGCAATCGACGCGGAAGCTCCTCCAGCTCGGGGCCAGCTCGGCCAAGTACTCCTCGGTCTCTTTGATCAGGCTGGGCGAGACCTCAGACCAGAGCGGGACCAGCACACACTTGTGGATCGCCAGCTGCAGATTGAATGCGAACTCGATGTCATTGAAGGACTCGGCGATGGACGGGAGGAGCTTGGCGTTGCGGATGAGCATGCCCAGGTCGTCTGCGCACGCTGTGAGGCAACCTTCAGGGGGGTCTCCCGGCGCCTTGATCAGCGCGCGGATCGGAGCATCCATACCCAAGCACCAGACCGTGCCAGATTGGGGGCACCCCTGCATGATGCCGCACCTCAGGGCAAAGAGCGGCTCCATCGCCGCGCTGGGCCCCGAGGCTCGACATGAGCTGAAGGCAAGGCAGTTGCAGCACAGCGCCAAGACCACGCTGCAGAAGCCCAGCGGGGCGCCGTATCTCGGCAGCACCATGTCAATCACATCGCGGAAGAGGGACGGGAAGGCCTGGTGGAAGTCGTAGGAGAGCAGCATCGGGCGCCGCTGAGCGGCACCAGGGAGGAGACCCTCGCGACGGCACCCCGCGTCCAGGAATGGGATGTGGCCCACGAAACGGCGCCCAGCGGTGAAGCCCTTCTGCACCCCGTCCGTCGCAACAGAGGCGATGGACTGCAGAGCACGACCCGCGCAGGAGGCAATGAGCTTGGCATCCGCGTTCTTGAGGGAGAGCGCGCGGACGGTGGAGGCCGTTCGAGTGAACGAGTCGTGGGTGCCCTCGTCCTCAGCCCCCTTCGGTACACAGAGGAAGACCGACCAGTTGAGGCCATGCGGCCCAACACCCTCGTTGAAGAGCTGCCCCATCAAAGCATGAAGATGCGATGGTGCATCACGGCTGCGTCGCCACGCTGCGCAGGGTAGCTGGTCAGGCCCAGGGGCGCCGGGCGGGGCCCTCGCAGCAGCACGCTCCAGCGCGCGCAGCGACGGCTGAGGTAGCTCCACCACAGGGAGCTGCGGGGCATGACGATCAAGGAACTGGTTGAGCCGCAACTTCTGCTCCACGGTCGGCGCGCGCTCGAAAATCTTGCCCCAGTACTCAGCCACAACGCCCGTCATGCCCGCAGAGTCGCTGACCACTTCGGGGGGCATGTCCGCGGCGTTGTCGGAGGCGCAGGGGGCAGTGTCAAGCCGTAGACCAGCGAGAACCATTCTGCGCCGCCAGGGGATCCATAGCTGCGCGCGTCGGGCCGACCTGCGCTCCACCCGGCGCCAAGCGGGGCCGTCGCGGACGTTGGATCTCCGCGCAGCAGCCTCAGCGGCCTGCCTGCGCAGGGCGCGCACCTTCGCCGCGACCGCGTCGAAGGTCTCGCCGAAGGCTCTGGAGTCCACCACGCGAACCGAGCCTTGGTCAATCATCAGGTGGGCGGAGAGGGCGGGACACGAGGCCAGCAGGCGGGCCGCGAGCGGCGCGCCCCGGCGCCAGAGGGCCCACGCCGCAGACCTGAAGCCCATACACGTGGTCTCGGCACTGCCGCCCTTGACCTTGAGGGAGAAGTTGGCGCGAAGCTGCTCGTCTCGGATCCGACGGGCAGCCAGTTTCATGCAAGTCTTGGCGGCGCGCCAGCGGTCCCCGACCGTCGCCGCCTCCAAAATCGCAGTTCGCCTTCATGAGCGAGAACATCCCAGGGTACTTCGGGCGAAAGAACGCGCGACGGGATCGCCTGCTCCTCGCACGGGACGCGACGGGCCATCTCAATCTGCAGGACGAGGGGCGCATGGTCACTGAGGCCGAGCTCCGACAGCTCCATCGCGTCGCAGGCGGTCGTGAGGCGCGTGGACATGGAGGGCATCGCGTGCGCGTCGATCCCCAGGAAAATGCGATCCCCGCTCGCTCCGCTGCGTAGCAGTCGTCTCGGGGCCGCGCGCGGGACCGCGCGCGCGAGGCTAAAGGGGAGAGCCCCGACGCGCGCCTGCCCCGAGCAGCGCACTCAGGAGGCGACCCTCAGGGGCGGCCCCCAGACGACCCGCAAGTCGTAGCAGCGCCGCAGGCTAGCCTTGGTAAGGAGGGAGAGGTGGGTGGGGGCCGAGAAGCTGCAGGACGCCTGCGGGGCGATCGCGGCGGGGATAAGAGGTAGCATCCCCGCTCGCTCCGCTGCGTAGCAGTCGTCTGGGGGCCGCGCGCGGGACCGCGCGCGCGAGGCTAAAGGGGAGAGCCCCGACGCGCGCCTGCCCCGAGCAGCGCACTCAGGAGGCGACCCCCAGGGGCGGCTCCCGGACGACCCGCAGGTCGTAGCAGCCACACCCATGCTCAAAGCCCTTGCGCAGTGACAAGTTTAGAGCGGGCGGCCGCGAGAACGAAAGGCCAGGCGGAGGGACCCGCCGACAGGAATCGTGCGACCAGGTAGTCGCTAACGCTAGCGAAGTACTCAACCTGTTCCCGCGCGGGATCAGGGAGGGAGGCAAGGACAGTAGAGGCGGCGGCGGCCTGCAGATATCGCTCGGCGCTGGAGGCTTGCCTCCAGCGGCCGCGCCAGAAGACGCGAGGGACGTCTTTGGTGGCAATATAAAAATCTGTAGCGCCTGAGCCTCGAAGGCACGCGGGGGCCAAGTTGAACCCCGCGGGGGCTTTAGCCAGCGGGACGCCTAACGCGCTTAGTAGATGGTTCCACCGAGTACGGAAGCCGCTCTGGCCAAAGATAGAGAGCGGATCGGTGGGCCCCAAATGCCGAAACACCAACTCCATTATCTTCACTGTTGCTCTGTCCGAACACCAGGCGTGCTGAGTCGGATAGGCCCGACGGGTCTTCGGAGCAGGGATCGACAGGAACGCATCACCGTCGGCTTCCAGCCTGTCGCACGGAAGCGACAGATCGCAGCGCCGCGCATTGAGGACCTCCCCAGGCCGCAGAAACATTGTGAAACCCATGAGCAGCAGGGCGGCAATTTCAGGCCAGCCCCACGCTAAGCACAACCCGACCATGGCCCGCAGAAGCGCTCTAGGGAGCGGCGGGCGGAGGCGCGGAGGCTCGGCGAGCTTCCACTGTTTCGAAACGTCCCACGCCTGCGTCAGGAAGGCTTTCCAGTGGGGGTGATTGGCCTGCATGGCCAAAATCGCATGGACTAGAATGTAATGCGGGAAACCCGCATCGTGAAGCCACACACCAAAGGTGGCAAGGAATCTAGCCAAAAGGATGCCGCTGCGGCACAGCGTCTGGGGAGGGACCCCAGCGTGCTCTTCGAGCCACAACTCGAACGCGTCAAGCGATCTCGATCGGCGCTCCACGTAAGCGGGAGTGAGATGGGCGTCACGAACGAACGGCGATCGCGGTCCGCGAATGGGGACGCTAAGCCCCAGGCTGCCAGCCGCAGCCGCCTCTGGGGCAGCGTCCACGGCGCGCACGCAGACCCCGCACACGCACCAAAGGACAGCGGCGCGTGCGAGCGGGCCGCTGAGGCGCCCCTCCATGCCCAGCACCGCGCTGCGCTCGCGGCGCGAGCGGTAGTACGGCGGCAGGCAGATGGCGACGATAGGTCGCTCGACGCCAGAACGGCGCGCGAGACCAGCGCGGACCTCAGTGTAGTCCACTCCTGTCTCGCGCACCGCGCGGCGGGCCTCTGCCTCAATCTGCGAGGACAGAGGCGTGTCGGCTGTCTCGCAGGCCGTCGCCCACGCGATGCTGGGAGCTGCGTTAGCGCGCTGCCGCGCTGGCGACCATCCCAAGGGATGTGGGGCGCTGGAGATAGCGTTGAGCCCAGCCCGCCAGTGCGGTGGCGCGCTCCCATCGCTGCTCCAAAACGCGGGAGGCGGGGCGGAGCCATCCGCGGTGGCGTGACCTAGCAGGTCAAAAAGGCAGGCTAGGGCAGCAGCCTGGCGGCGTCGGTGCACGTTCGCCCCGAGGCCGATGCCGCGCACCGCACCAGAAGCCATGGCCCGAAACTTCGCCGGGACAGTGCTCGCGTCGACGGCCCCGGAGACCAGCGTGAGCCAGCTCGGCTCAGCGACGGGCGCAAGACCCTCCGGGCCGAAAAGGCGGCCGTAGGTCAGCAGGACCTCGTGCAAGCAGGCCAGCGCTTCGTCGCTCTTGGGCTCGTTGAGCCCATCCGGGCAGAAGTGCTGCAGCCAGCAGACTGCGTTCTGGCACAGCTCAACCGTGGCGGGGTCGTCCGACGGGTAGTCGACCACCACCACGGGTTCGCCCCCGATCTCGACACGCCAGCCGAGGGCGCCTGCCGCACCAGCCGGCAGGGGCGGGTCAGGCGGGTCGGGCGAAGAGAAGCCGCGATCCCGATGACGCTGAGCATATGCCGCGGCCGCGGCCGAGCGCAGAGTAGCAGCTGGCCGCGCAGGGGAGCGCGAACGGGCCGAGGGTGCCTGGGAGGCGGCCGCTCGGGCCGCACGACGCCGCTTGCGGCGAGGGCGCGGGCGCCCAGCTGCGGGTGAAGCTGAGGCAACCGCGTCGGGCGGGGCGTCGGAGGCCGCGTCCGAAGCGGGCGGCGTCGCAGAAGCCGGGCGTGCTGGCGCAGCCTCGGCGGCTGGACGGGAACCCTGCAAGGTCGTAACGGCCCTGCTGGAACCCGCCTCGCCTGCCGAACGTGCGGGGGCACGGGGCTCGGCGGTAGGCGCGCGCCCAAGTGTGGCGGGATCAGCGTCCGCGCCAGGTGAGCCGCCGCTGGTAGCGGCTGCCAGGGACGTCGCGAGACCAGGGAAGGCTCCTGACTCGCTGCCCAGCGAACGCCGCACACCAGGGTCAGCCGTGGCTGCAAAAGCAGCAGCAGCGCCCATCGCGAGGGAGCGCCGGCAGCACCATCGCGAGTGTGCGGTTATGGCGACGGCACGCAGATGACCGTCGTCGGGGTTGGCTTCAGCAGCCTCCAGGGCTACCACGAGCGCGCGGGCGGCTACCGCGACGTTGCGCGCGCGGCGGCCAGAGTCGGCTACGCCAGCACGCGCATCCGCGCGAAAGCGACTCCCCATTGCGGCGAAGGGAGCCCGAGCCGCGCGCTCAGGCAGCGGGAAGTGCGAAGCTCGCTGCGTGGCGACTCGGAGGGCCACCCCCGGGTCGCTCCTAGGAGCGGAACGTGAGCGCGGAGGCCTGGACGACCGACGCGCGCGGGTGGCAACCACCCGATGGCGGGACCGAGCGCCGCCCTCAGGGCCAGGCGCCCCCTCGGGCGTCGGCGGAGGCGGTGGTCCCGCGCGGTCGCCGCCTCGGGAGCGCGACCGCTCCGGGCGGTGGCCACTGGCTCGGGCACGAACCTCGTGGGACACCGTCGCCGCGGGGCCAACTCGCACCGGAGGAGGCGGAGGCGGCGGAAGTGGAGCCCGCGCTGCAGGCGGGGCAGGCGCCCTCGGCGCAGGAGGGCGAGGGCACGCCTTGGGCCCAGCACGCGAGGTCCCCAGAACGGGCGGCGGAGCTGACGCGGGCCGCGTCGCCGGCCTCTTCGGAGGACAGGCGCGGATCAGGCGCTCAGCCTCCGAGATTGGACGTGCTGAGGCCGACCCAGCCGCCTGGCAGGCGCTTCCTCCACCGCTGGCCGCGCGCCTCGGGTCGCGAAGCGGGCCGCGCCGCGAGGCGAACCCAAGGGGCGGACCCTGAGGCTCAGGTGGCGTCGGGTCGCGCGGGTCGCGCTCCCCCGACCCGTCAGCATCGGCGCCGCGCGGGTTGGGAGACTCTGAGCGGCGAAGCGGTCCGCCAGGCGGGGTTGGGGGCCCCTCGACGCCGGGAGACCGAGCCTCAGCCTCGCCCCCGAAGGCGGCGTCAGCGCTCGGAGAGCGATCAGCTCGCGGCCCCGATCCTCCCGACGAAGAGAAGATGACGGCGAGGCGCTCCCGGAGCTCGGGTTCCATGGCGGCTACGGCAGAGGCCATCGCAGCTTCGGAGCCGCCCGTGCTTGTGAGCAGCCCTTCGTTTGCACGACCCCCCTCGGGCTGTTCAGATGCCCCAGACCCAGGGCGAGCTGTCTACAGAAAAGCAAAAGTGTAGACTTCTGTTCCTTAATACGTCAAATTTAACGAATTGAAAGGAACCATGTGGGAGTAAAGAACGCTAGCTCTGAATATGCGAGACCAATCTAACTGGCAAAGGGGCTCAGACGCAAACACGCAAACGTCGGCTTTCGCCGTGCTCGTCGCCTCGGCGCCTCCCCGCCAGAGCATCCGCGCCTAACCGCTGTGGCCGCGACGATCCATGCGCGGCACATTTGGCGACTCGGTTACACAGTGGTGCTTGTTTCCGAATCCCACGTCGGGCCCCCCGTCGATCCTGATGATTGTCGGTCCGCGCCGCAGGGCCACACTAAGCGATGGCCACTGTTTTCAAGGCGTGGAATGCGATTGCGCAACACAAAACATAATCCTCCTCCGCCTCCCCATGCCCTACCCCCCAAACAATCCTCGCCCGTTTCTTCCCCATCATCCTCGCTCATAACCCTGGTCAACCTACTCCTAGTCATTATATGCCTCCACCGCGTCGTCCTCCTCTTCTCCTCCCCCCCCCTGCGCCCTTCCCCTCCCTGCCTTGTTCCCCCCTTCTCTGTCTGCGTCCATCACAATCCATGGCGCCCCTCCGCGTTGAAACCTTGTCGGGGCCTTGTCGGGGGCATGGCGCTGCAATTTCGGAGCTTGGGGCACGCACCGCTGCCAATAAGTTATCGCCCAAGTTTCAGGGGCCACTCGGAACCCAAGAGGAGGGTGGGAGGGGGGCAAGCTCAGGAGGTGCCATACCAAACCGCGAGTTTGATATGGTTCATCTTGGGTTCTCTTGGGGGGCCCGTGCCGCTCTCCTCGGGACCCCGTCTGATACCGCCACAAAAACGAAGCGACTTAGATAGGGCCACCAAGGGCCCCCAATAAGTCTCCAGGAGAGACCCCAGTGGGCTCCCAGAGGCCGCCAACAGTAACATATAAACCTCGGGCTTAGCACAACACCGCCTGAGCCCATCTTGGAAAACTCGCGCCCCCCCCCCCAGGACCCCCGTGGAGTTACCCACGCGAATTACGAATTGCCAGGCACATCGCCAACCAACTCCCACGTGGCCGCCAAACAAGGAACCCAAGAAGGCCGTCAAACGAGCCCGTCGGTTTTATGTGTGGGCGGTGGCTTGCTATATCACATGCAAGGTTGCTTTGGGCCGTCACAAAAGTTGGGCGGGTGTCCGTGAAAACGCGCGAATGGCCACGCGGGAATGGGGCACCATCCCCCATCCCCCCCGTGAGTTTCACAAGTTTTCGTTGATGACCATTGGGGGCATCTGAACGGTCACAGGACGGGTAGCGACATGCGCTCTCCTGTTACCTTGACAGGCGTTCGGTTGGCCACAGTGAGAGCACGTGGAGGCCACATAACATGGGTTGATGAGTTCCCCCCTTGCGTGTTCAGCACACGCGCTCGTTGAGCATCGGTGGGTCCTTCGAACAGTCCACAACATGTCATTCACTGAAGCTTATGGCTACTACGACCTATTACCAACGAAACGTGCAACGCCGAGCTCCCCTTGTTACCTAGTAGCCAAGGGGGATCGGTGATGGCCTTTGGGGGGGGGCGCGGGGTCACGGGGTGATGTCCTGAGGGGAGGGGCTCGGGGGAAACGTCCTCAACCTCTCTCTTTTTACATCCTATTGGTCATTCTCCGCGTGCCGTATCTCTCCGAATCCTCACCCCCTCCCCCCCTCCTCAACCGTCAACCCCCCCTCGTGTCCCGCCCGCGCTCCCGTGCCCTTGCCGCCCCTGCCCCATCCACTTCCTCCACCGACGGCGACGACCACCGACGACGGCGGCGGCATAGCGGCAGCGACGACGACGGCGGCGACGGCCCGTCGCGGCCGCGGCGACGGCGGCGACGACAACGACGCCAAAGGTTGCATCAACTAGAGGCCGTCGTTACCGATTGTCTTGAAGTCATCCTTCCGCCTCTTCTTGCCCATCTTTGCTCCCTCCCCCGTGTCCCCTCGTACATCAACTCCCCGTCGCTCTACTCCTTTTCGCTTTTTCTCGCAATGTGTTTGATGTTTCTTATGCTCCGTTTCCCCCAGCCCTCCCCCTCCAGTTCGCTCGCCCCCACCCCTGTGCTCGATGTACTGGCCAGCACCTTCATATCAAGCCACCCCCTACCTCGCGCCACAGTCGCGAGAACACGCGCGCAGACGTGCGAAGGATACGCTCGATCAGATGCGACTTCGCACGCACGCTCGAGCAGCAAGAACAAAACCGACACAGTGAGAGTTCAGAGATATGTAAGGCAACCAATACACACATAGTATCATGGCATTTTCAATTATATTTTGCAAGTGGGTTCCTCCCCAGCTGGGCTCAGACGCCAGCTCTCAAACGCACGTGGAACCGCACTGCACCCCGAGCGACTTCACAAACAGAGCCTGCGCAAATCTTGATATTCTAACTCTGGTCGGCGTGGGCGTGCATGCGTGCGTTGCGTGCTGCGGTCTGCGCAACACTGCGAGCGACCGTCAACAGCACCTACCTTGCGCCACTGACGATGGCCTCCAGCTCGTTGACCAGCGACTTCGCCAAGTCACCCTTCTTGGAACCCAGGATGAACTGAGCGTCGTCCTGGCGCTGCTTGCTTTTCTTATCGTACACCAGCCCCAGCGCAGCGATGGTCGTCACCGCCTTGCGCGCGGAGGTCCAAATACTCTCGATCGTGTCGACGCTGTCCTTGATCTGCTGGTCCTCGGTGATCGGAGGGCTGAGGCACCAGTTCTTGTGGAGGTAGCCGATCTTGTCCAGCATCGTGTACACGCTCAGCACCTTGTTGTTCAAGAGATCGCGGTTCACGAACTTCACGAGCTGCGACTTGGCGGCCGCGGCGTTGATGCGGTGCTCGAATACGATGTGCGACGTCGGGGGCGTCACCTCCTGCAGCTCCATGGCCTCCGAGTTGACCACCTCCAGGTACTTCATGAACACGTCTCTGATCACCTTCTCCGTCGTGTGGGTGGACTGGTCCAGGAAGTTGGTAAGGGTCGAGAGGGCAGGCCAGCATAATTGCTTGATCTCCTCACTCGCGCCAGCCAACCTCTCCGCATGCTCAATGCCTTCCGTAATTGCATCGCGCAATGCCATGATTGCAGCGCTTACATATGGCTTGATGTCGCCGTCCTTAGCAACGCTGTCGGAACGGCCGCCTGCGCCGGCAGACTTCAGGAAACGGTCGCCAAGCCGACCGAAGCACGCTGCGATCTTGTGGCAGTCCGACCACAGCATCGGGAGACTAGAGAAGACGTCCAGCGGGAGCACCGTCGAGACCAGGTCGCCAGCGCCACTGGGTACCTTGATCTCTATCTGGTTGTCCTCGTTAACGCACACGCCAGCCAGCCGAAGCACGGCGCCGCGCATGTCATCGCACGGCCATGCACCCATAGGTTGCGACAGAATCTTCCCCATGGCAGGTTGCACGTTGTCGAAGAACGCCTTGGTGTAGAAGTTGTCGTACGCGAGCGGCTCGCTCAGGCTGCCTTTACCAAGCTTGTCAAACTCGATGTTATGCAGTGAGACCGACGTGATGAACCTATCCACCGCGATGTCCCAGGATGCCACCACCAAGCCGCTCGCGTAGGTCACGAGATCGCCGCTCAGCACGTTGGACACGAACTTTGTTACAAGAGCGGGCGACACGCGCAGCTTGGTGCCGCTTCCCCCTGCAACTCCAGCGATGCCGTCGATGCAGAAGTCGCCCTCATCCCTGAAATAAATGAACGATTCGAGGGAAGTGCCCACAACCTGCTTGGACAAGGATATGAGTGCCACTGCCTTGGCGAGGACTGAGGAGCTCTCGTGTTCACGGCATCGATCGGCGTCGAGGTCCTGCCGAAACCAGCGATGCATTTGATGAGGGACACCAGGTTCGCACGGGTCGTGATGTTCTCGCTGATGCGCTGGACCACTTTCGATAGGTCTACCAACGACGGCTCCGCGGCCCTCATCGAGTCCGAGAACTGGCCAACGATTCGCAGCACGTGCTCGACATTCACCCCGAAGCAGGTCTCGTCCCACACGGTCTCGAGGAAGGATCGCGCACCGACGGACCAAGCTGGGGCGTTGACGCCACTGGCCGCGCCGTCGTTGGGCTCAACTGCCAATGCGCTGGAGCTGCCCAGCGTGCTACCGTAGAAGGACACCATGCGGACCGAGAAGACCAAATCGTACAAGGACAGGTGGTGCACCAGCTTGACCATCCACCTGCCAATCTCGGGGGACTGCTCCTCCAGCCGACGACGCTCCCACAACTTGATGGCCTCCTGCGCGTGCTCGACGCTGTCGCCGAGGCTGCTGAAGCAGGAACCCGTTTTCATCAAGTCAACCCGTAGCACCGTGGTGAGGATGCCGCCCTCAGGCTCCTCGGTCTGCACGAGGCTCGGCAACTCTTTGCTATCGCCCTGGGCAATGGCCATGGCGCGCTGGAGCTTCTGGTCGCCCAGGTGGCCCTTGGCGGTGACCGCCAAGATCGCACTAGCCTCTGCCAAGACGTGGGACCCAAGGGTCGAGAAATGCATCTGGTTCTTGAGAAGGACCATGCTCTTGGAACTCTCGACGCAGTCGATCGCATCGGAGACGCTCTTGGCTGACACCTTCTCTGGCTCCACCGCTGCGGTCAGGAGCGCCTGGTAGTGTCGGAGTTTGTCGATCGCGCCGCTGGGGGGCGACATGAAGGCGGGGTGGAGAATATCAATCGTCATCGACACGCGCTCCAAGATCTGCCCAACGGCCTCGCGAAGTTGACCATCGTCGCACCTGGCCCGCTCGAGGGTCTCGGCGAACGCCCTCGCCAACATGCTCAGCATCCACTCGTTGAACGAGAAGTCCTTGCGCACCGTGGACAAGGCCGCGAAGGTCGCCTTCAGCCCGTAGCCGACCGTTGCTTGCAAGGCTGCGTCCACTGTCTTCGCTTGCTTGTTGAGGTTGTCGAAAAACACGGTAGCGTGCCAGAGAATCTTGAATGTCGGATAGAGGCCAGGCCCGATGCCAATATCTCTGAAGAACTCAACGGCCTTGTACATGGAGTCGTATAGTGTAACCAATGTGCCGTGCTTCCTGCTCGTCTTGATGAAGTCCTTGTGCATCTTGACAAACGTCTTCACGGCCGTGAGACCAGCCGCCCAATGCTCAGAGAGTTATGATCCGTCTTTGTCCCCGATGCTGGCGGCCTCGTTCCTGGCCAAGCTCAGCGAAGTAATGTGCTTCGTGAATGCAGATTCCTTGACGTCCTCCCACGTCTCAGTCTGGAACTTCGCGACAACGGCCTGCGCAGCGCAAACGAGGCCGTCGACCTTGGTCTGCATCTTCGCGCGGGGAGGCCGCTCGGGCGCCTGACCCCTGGGTGTCGGCAAGGGCGCCAAGGCCAAAGCGTCGGGCGTCGTCCTCGAAACGCTCTCGTGGCCCCCGAAGTAGCAGCTCATCATCTCCAAATCCTCCTCTGAGCAAGCAAGTGTCGACCTCGACGCCATCACCTCCGTCTCCGAGGCGTCCCCAGAGGGGCGCTTGATCTCCAAGGTGCCAGGGCATGCAGGTGCAAACACGCCGAGCTGGGGAGAGGAGCCATGGAAGATCGCGACGAGACTCGCAGGGTCGAGCCTCCCGTTCCTTGCGGCAGCCTTCACCACAGCGTCCTTCAAGGAGATCACGACGAACGGTGTCAACGGGACCCCGATCAGATTGCTAACGAAGTTTAGTACCCTCACTCTGTCTTTGACCATTCCAGCTGTGATCTTATCATACTTCTCGAACTTGAGGGAGAGGTACGCGAGCGAGCTCTTCTCCCATGAGTCCCTGTGCCGAGTCATCCAATCACCGAAGACTGGTAATGTGTACTCCTCACGGTATACTGCCCTCCAGCACGCGTGGCAATCTTTGCACCAAGCCCCTCTGCCCGCAGGCAGACCCCAAGGAACTGGTTCAGTTGGATTGAAGTAGCAACGGCTAACGCCGAAGACCCGCTTGCAGCCCAAGCACGGATCCTTTTCCTTGCAGGCCGATGCCGAGCCTCCGCAAGATAGGTCACTCACCATTGACTTGGCGTCGCCGTCCACGTCATCCTTCACGTCGGAGATGCGGTCCTTCATGGGCGTGCTGAAGTTGCCCGACGACGCCGCGGGGCTAGCCGCCACTCCTCCAGGTTGGCGACGGCGTTTCGCCGCGAGCCAGTGTCCTGACGAGTCCTGTTGGATGCAGTTACTAGCAACAAAAAACTCCTCTCCTCTCAGACTCCTCTCCCACCCCAATTTCTTGTCACCCCCATCCCTCCCTCCACGAACCCCCCATTGTCGCCCCCCCATCGCGCCTCGCTCCACGCGGGTGGAAGGGGGCCGTGGGGCAGTGGGCAAGGACTGAATGAGCTGCCGAAATCCAAATAAGGGCGACAGGGACCCTCGCCTTCCTCTTCCTCATCGTCGTCTTGCTCCTCCTCCAGACCCATCCCTCACGACGCGTTCCACCGTGCCTCTCCTCATGACAATCCTTTCCTCCTCCTCCTCAGCCGATGGGGTCATGGAACCCCCCCTTAGGTCCTCCACGGACTCCCTCTTGCACGGAGTCTGCACCGCCGAGGACGAGACGGCAGCATCGAGCTCTCTCATGGCCTCCATGCTTCGGCGGAGCAGGCCGAGACACGAGGGGCCGAAGTTATCTCTGCCAACCAAACAAGACTTGAGCCAAAAATGGCCTACAAGTGCGAGGCAGCAGAAGAAGCATTGCGCATTGGGGGCAGGGGGCACGCACCAGCAAGCAGTAAATGCACAACCGTGTGGACGGCCAAAAATCTCCACCCGGCACTACTCTGGGCGGCCAGCCAATAATCCCCCCCTGGAACCATTGGGCACGTAAGCGTGGCCGCGTAGGCCACGCGTCCACACCACAAGCCTTCGCAGCCGACGAAATCTACACATCGCCCACCCCCCTTCTACAGATCAGACACTAATGTGTGTAACCACCACCCACTGCACTTCTACACTTACACAGACAATGTGTAGAAGCGACACACGACACTTCTACACATCAACAGACAATCTGTAGACGTGGGAGAAATCGACTTCTACTGTTCAGACGTAAATATGTAGAGGGGGGGTGGGCGGGCCGTCGCAACTCGGGCGCCCGCGAACCTAGCCGAGGGGGGGGCCAACATACTGCTCCCCCCCCCGCCCCGCGCTGCCCCCTCGCAGGAGGAGCCCCCGGGGTGGATAGGCAGGGGCCGAAGCTGCCCTGGCTACCAAAGGGATGGCCAGAGCGACCCCCTCAAGAAAGTTGAGCTGCCAACCGACGCCGCTAACCAGATCTTCGAAGGGCGCGGTGGCATGGGCAACGCACGGCGCCACGGATTTCGGAGGATGCTCGAACCGAGCGACTGCGAGGTATAGAAGGGCACGGCATGTGCAGGGGGAGGCAGATGAGAAGTCAGGACGACCGACATGGCACGACACGTTTCCACTACTACTTGGCATCTGGCAACGGGGGGAACAGGGTTGAGGGTGCAGGAGTGTACTCGACACGCTCACCGATCGATGTAAGTCCAGCGCCTTGTCACACCCCCGTGGGCCACACACACACACACCCTAGGTTACACAAGGGGTCTTCGTTTGAGCTAACCTGGCCCCTCGAGCTACACCCCCTAAGCTACACGAGACCGATCGTCAACCATATCACAAATCAAGAGAGGCTGGGGAGAGAGCAGGGCGCGCCTGCCACATTGATGTACACGCCGATGCGGGCGCGACAGTGCCGCGGCGGGGCTCTCTCTCTCTCTCTCTCTCTCTCTCTCTCTCTGTCTTACTCTCCCTCTCTCTCTCTCTCTCTCTCTCTCTCTCTCTCTCTCTCTCTCTCTCTCTCTCTCTCTCTCTCTCTCTCCCCCAACCCCCTGCCACCCGCTCTTCAGAGAGAGTGGCGCTTCAAGAAAGCAGACCTGCGGAAGCGGGCGATCATGTGCGGTAGCGTTCTCACCCTTCCTGCATCCTCGCCACCTCTCCTGCCTCCCCTGTCCTGTTTCTCTTAAGCTCATATTCCTCCTCGTCGGTAGCTCCACCTTGGTTGCCAATCTCCATCCCCCTCCCTTCCCTCGTCCACCGTACTGCCGCCCCTATCCTCCCACTCCACCCTAATGTGGCTTCGCAGGACCTCGCTGCCCGCGGCAGGGCCCACGAGGGGCCACGGGGCTCGAGGGGCCGCGAGACCCGAGGAACGGGCCGCGAAGCAACGAAGCGCAACGGATGCAAACAGACGCTGTCACGATTATCTTGCTAGCGCACTGCCTGGCCGATTGCACCTTCGCGCCCCCAGAACACCAGTCTGCTTGCGGGGGCGGAGGCGGAGGAAAGCGGAGGAGGGGGCATGAATGTTGTTGCGAAGCATTGGCTGGCATGCGCCAGCAACGCCGAGGGCGCGTTAGCGACCTCGCGCGCCCAATGGGCTGTGGGCCACGGACAACCGAAATTACATCAGACACGTGGCGTTTTCATCTCCTCAGTTTGGGAAATTGCTCGTCGAACAATGGTTTGTGTTGCTTGCACAGCTCGGCCACGTGCTCCTGCGTGGCGTCGGCAGCGGGGAGAAGGTTTGGATTCAACAGCCACTCCAACATCTTCTGTGGTGGAGCACGCCTCCAAGTGACAGGAGGCGGGAAACATCTCGTGCCATGCACGCAGCAGTACAGTTTGAATGACCGCTGCTGCTCTGGCTTTGACACGGGCCAAGATTGCAATCGGCCCACCATCCCGAAGTCGCACCATGGCGGCGCCTCGCAAGTGATGTACCCAGAGCCCTTGTCTACAATTGCAATGGCTGCCGCTGCCTCGGCGGACGGCCACACTGGCGCGGCCTCAGGCGGAAGGGCCGATGCCAACTCAAGCGCGGCCGCCTCCTCCGCCTCGCCGCAGGCGTCGCCTTCTCCATCCTCGGCGCGCGCGGCTCCAGCGTCGATGCCGTCGCCAGCCTGGGCGATGGCGCTGTCGCCGATCGCCTCCTCCATCGCGTCGGCGATGTCCTGGACGAACCCGTCGCCGAGGTCGCGAACGCCGTGGAGCAGCTCCACCTCTGGATCCTGCCACGCGGCGCCATCAATCGCACCGCCCTCAGGCTCAGGTGGGGCGGGCGCGCCGATGACGCGGCCACCAGCGGTTGTCCTGGCGGCGCGCATCGAAGCGAAGGCTTGCGACCCTGAAGCTCGCGACGCACCTGCCGACACGGGACTGGCCGCGCCCATCGTCATGACGGTCTCGAGGGCGCTTCCTCGGCAAGCCTTGGTCTTCTTCGACAGCGCGAACTCGTTCGGGATCTCGGACACCACGTGGTCCATCAACGGGTCAGGCCCAAGTACGTAGTCCAGCGGGTGCAAAGTCCAGCTGCGATCGTGGAACCGAGCAAGTTCGTGGCAAAGGTCTTCACTTGACTGCATCATGAATGTTCTATCGTGCCTAGACTGGAGGCTCTGCTTGGTAGAAAGCCTCAAGACAACAGGCAGCTTCGGCAGCTCGAACACATCATCGCTTGGATGCTCTTTCAAGTGGCATCTGCAAGAAATCTGGACTGTCGGCCTGAGCCTCCTCGTGCACAGCAGGGCGCACACGTGGATGTGGGGAGGCAGTGGGTCAACGTCACCTTTGAACCTACCTCGGAGCATAATCAGACAGGATGCATCATCGGCCACTGATTTCTCCCAGGTGCCCACGAAGCCATTCAGCACGGGGAGCAAGCCGCCGAATCTCTCGACAACGGCCGGCGATGCGACATGTCTGCAGAAACTTCTTTTCTTGGCGAAGCACCCGCACACTGGGAGCGTCCCATCGACAGGCTTGCTCATCAAAGATGCTCGTCGGCGTGCCGTGCGCACGTAGTTCACATCATCGTGACGGGCAAGCTTCTGGCGATCGTTTGACTTGTACATGTTGTGGCACTTGACGTACACGCTCGGGTCGATCGGCGTTGAGATGCTCGCATCGCGGGGAAGGTCGTGGCCCCACAAAGGTGTGAACGCGCAATCTCGTCTGTCTTCAATCGGAGTGTGCTGTATGTGTCGCCCAATACGGTCGGCCTTGTTGAGTAGCTCCCAATCCACCCGTTCTTAATCGGGCATCTCTGCACACCGTGCGCTGCAGCGTTCATAAAACCCATCAAGCTCCTGTGGTGTCAACTTCCGATCTGGCGCAACCCTCTCCTTGAATATACTCAGCTGTATGTTCTGCCACGTGATCCTGGCGGAAGGCCCATTATGCTTTTTAGTTTTGACAGCGTCTTCTAGTGGCTCGGCAGTTGGAGGGCGAACGGGGTCATGCCCACGCCGTTGGATATGTTCGGCACGAGCCTGCCTACAGAAAATGCGGTTCACGCTGGTCGCGAAGTTGCGGGCTGGCCCATCTGACCGCAAGTCCTGTCTCACAACGTTGTGGGACCTCTCGCAGAAGTCGATACTGTGGAGCGCGGTGTCGCCGAAGGCCTTCATTATCGCCGCCCCTTCTGGTGATCATTTCCTCGGGGGTCGGACACAGCCCCTTCAGCCGTCGGCAGAACATAGAGAGGCAGTGGTCAGGGCAAGCGAAGAAAGAGTTGATGGCCATGTGCTTCTCCTCGTCGGTCGCACTGCCGTCTGCGAGAACGAGAAGCGTGTACGGCGGCGATTCGAATATCTTCTCGAAGTGGTCTTATGTGGAGGCAGAGAGCTGCAATAAATACGACTTCGTCCATCGCCGCGCGCCGTCGTCATCACAGTCGACGCCTAGACGAGTCAACTCGGCCAGCTGTTCCCCGCCCACATACCGCTCCATCATGCGAAGAAGGTCACGCTGGATAGTGGGGAAAGAACCATGCTCCCTGCCCAACAACTCAGACAGCGTCCACTTAGAATACAGTATGTCGTATATGCACACCTCGATCGTTGTCATCCCACTTATCATGACGAGTAGCTGCCATTGAGCATGATCCGTGCACAAGTGTTGGCAAATCCGATGGACATGTAGTTTGTTTTTGGCCCCGACGTTGTCTGAATCAGCAGCGATAAGTTTGCTCAGAGCTTCTGCGACTGTGTCCGTGACATCCCAATTGACCCTCAAATCAGTCAGCGACTCTGCAAGGACGTTGCCACACATGCAGCCGACAAATACTTTCTGGGGAACCCGAAGTAAGTATAACCACCGACCTTCTGGGGCATGAGCGACACCTCGGTGCACCGAGTAGTTCAGGATCGGAACTGCCACTTTGTCGAACGACCCCCCGTCGTGATCGCAACACCGATCACCCACGGATCTGCCCGCCTTGTGAGCCGACGACCCCCGTTCGACGAAGCACCAGTGCGTCAGTTTTCCGTTCGGCCCCTCCATGTCAACGAAGTTCATCTGGTCGTCCAAAACCACATCATTCTGGCGAGGCCGTTGGGCCCGCGGGGGCCTCGATCCCGCAGCCGGTGGCCTAGGTTCGATATCGCGATCAGGCTTGCAAAAAAAAAAAAAAAAAAAAAAAAAAAAAAAAAAAAAAAAAAAAAAAAAAAAAAAAAAAAAAAACAAAAAAAAAAAAAAAACATCTCGAGCTCGCTCGGCAAGGCGAACTTCCGATTGATCACAACCAGCATCGCCTTTCGAAGAGCATCGGAGTTCCTATGGGTCGAGAGCGCCGCGCGAACAACATGGCTCGGCCCTGCTCGGCACCTGCTGCGCGCATCCCCAAACGCATTTCGGAGCTAAGTTTCTAAGCTTCGGGGCTTCTGTGCGTTTTGGGAGCGGATGGGGGAGGGACACCAGGGCCGCGCAAATCACTGCGCTTTACGCGGCCCCCCTGGGGGAGTTAGGCTGGAATAACGGGGCCTGCCGGCGGGGGGGTGGGCCCAGGTGCGCACGCCCGACATGAGGCGCACAGCGGGGCCGAGCAATGGAGCTCACGCGGCGTTCCCACCCTGAGAAGAAGGCCTCCACTGGCGTAAAAATGCACACAGCGAGTGACAGCTAGCGATCAACTTCTTCCCGTGTGCAGGCGCCCCCTTGATCAATGCTAAACCGTGCAGAATGCAAGGCTCAAGATGTGGAAGAACATTCCGCGGGGCACCCTGTTGGCCAAGCACTTCCCATAACCAAGACATTACCGAGAAATTGGCGCTGGCACGATCACAAGACAAGAGCAGCAACAGAGAGCGGCAGCCTCGAGCGGCCTCCTGCAGCTCGAGCTCGTCCTCGAAATTGATTGGGCCACCGCGAAGAAGACCCTCAACCTGCACTGCCCATTGGTCATGCGAGGCAGAGGTGGGGCAATGATAACAAATAGACAGGCGGAGGAGGAGGAGGGGAGGATGAGGAGGAGGAGAGGTTGGAGAGCAAGAATGCGAGAGGGGGGCATCGCCATCGCCGTCGTCGGAAACTCTTGCCCCCCCCCCCCCCTCTCGCTTCTCCTCTGCCTCCTCATCGTTCTCCTAACCCTCACGCGGCACTAGGGGGGGGCGGGCATTTCCGTCGTCGCTCGCGGCCGCCAGGCGGAGGCGGGGCGGCAGGGGGAGCGGGGAGGGGAGGAGGAGAGGGGCATGGAATGGAGGAGGACGGGGGACTGGCCAATGCTGAGGGAGGGGATGGATGAGACTGCGGGCAAGGGAGATTGGGGCGATACGGTGCAATGGCCAAAGAGATAGCATGAACGCGGGACCGACGGGCGCGGGCGACGAGGCACTGAGCACGAGGGCAACAAGTGCAACAACACTTGCGATGGGCCGCGTGGCTGGAGAGCGACGGGGAGGATGAAAGGAATGCGGAGGATGATGGGGCGTGGGAGGCGAGGACATGGAGGAATACAAAGGGATGAAGGGATGCCGAAACGATCTGCGACGACTGAGGCGTGGACGAAGTTGGAGACGAGAGAGGAAGGTAAGACGGTGCAACTGACCCCTCTCACTGTCTAGCTTCCCGACCCGCCCCGCCAAGAAATCAGCGGTCTGGGAAGCGAGGCACAGGCCCTTGGAGAAGAAGGGCTGCTTCTCGAGCACGACGCAGCCGTCGTGCGTGATCATGGCCCACATCTGCATCATGATATCGGCGCCTACTTTGCGCTGGGACTCTAACTCACCACGTAGTGCACCAGCGTGCACAGCTCGAACTCGCTGTCGGGTCTCGCCCCACTGGCCCGCGACGACGGTGATGCCCGAGGGGGCGCCAGCGAGCCCAAGAACTCGACCACCAAACACTATCCTATCTCTGCATGCGGCCTGCTGCTCCATCGCAGCTTGCATGGCCACCATGACCGCCTCTGTTTGCCGATTGCGGGCGGCGATGGCACCTTTGATCGTGGGCGCCATCGCAAGCCGCATCATTGTTGCTGCTCTCTGCTCGTCCATCGGCCGCCTGACCTGCGGCAGCCCCACAGTGGCGGCCACCATCGGGCACGAGGCGGCCACGTTGTTCAATGCGCCCTCGAGATTCTCAGACCTCCTCGCCTCAACCACTAGGTCATGCTTGGCCCGCTTGAGCTCCTTCCTGCTGCGAACGCGTGCCATCAATGCCGCGGAGCCCTTTTCCCAGCGAGGCCGACCTGAGGCGTGGGGGCGGCCACCGACAGCGATCAGCACGCGCAACTCCGCAGCGCCATCCGCGGGGACAATCTGCTGGAGCGGTGCCGCCTCCCGAGGGCGGGCCTCCTCGGCTGCGTCGCCCTGCTGGTTGGCCTCAGCAGCGGCCGACGCGCGCCGTCGCACGCGGCGTTGCCCAACGCCGACAAGGCGGGCGAGATCATCCTCGTCGCCGCCTCGGCTGCTCGAGGCAGCCATTGGGGCCCGAAGCAAAATGCTCGAGCCAACATGGCTACGGATGGGAGGGGGAATGACGACGGAAGGGGGAATAATGGACCGACGACAACGGGAGAATAGTCGGGGGCGGGGGGCCTTGGAGGAAATGACCGACGACGACGACGACAGGAGGGGGGGGAGGGAGGAGGAATGGATTCTAATGATCATGATGCCCTCCCTTCTGGCCCGTATCTCCCTTCTGCTTTTGCGCGCACTACCCCTCCCAATGTCCACCCTCATCCCCTCCCCAACCCACCGTTCCCTCCCCTCTGATTTTAAGTCGATGCTTCGACCATTCGGCAATCGCACAAGTCGGTCAAGGTCAAGACGAGTGTGAAGTGTGCTTATTGTTTTTTTGGAAATTAGCATGTGCACACACAGTTTCAATAATCTGTCGATGCCCCACGCGCGCGTCTTACAATCCAACAGAGGGCCTGGAACACAGGCCACCCGTGCAAACGAAAGCAGCCCCAGCTGGTCATTGGCAGCGCGCCCGAACGCAGGGTCATCAGAGTCGACGTCGCTCAGCCCTCTGTGCTCCGAGCGCGAGCGGCTGCGCCGGGGGCGATCCGACGCCTCTGGGCGGGCAGCGAACAGCCTCCGATTGGCTGCTCGCCTGGCGGCGCGCCCAGGCCGAGTAGGCGGACCCGCGGGGCCTTCCAGGGGAAGAACGGCACCGCGGTCGGCGGCGGAGGCCGCCCGACGGCGCTGCTCGCGACCGCCATTCGGCCGAGCAGGGTCGCCCCTGCGGTGGCGCGACCGAGAGACGTGCGCCTCTAAAGCTTCGGGGCGAGGGCCCAGCCGCTCTCGCACAGCGCGCGCTTCACGACGGGAGAAGGTAGGAGGCACCTCCTGGTCGGCGCGGGCGTGGGCCCGAGGGTCGGCGGCGAAGACCGCTTCGTGCTGGTCCAGAGACGGGCCCCCGCGGGAGGGAATCCCATCTGGCGCCCGCGCCGCGAGGGCTTCGCGCTCGGCGCGAGCCTGAACCTCGCCTCGGTGGGAAAGCCCCCTCAGCGTCGAGCTGAGCCGCCGAGCCAGCTCGTGCGGAGCTGTCCGAGGCTCCCCATCGGCTTTCCGCCTGCGCCGCGGCGGTGAGGCGGCGCATGTGGATGCGCTCAGCCATCCCCGTCGCCAGGTCCTGGCGGGCACGAGCCCTCTCTGCTGGGTCGTGCAGGGGGTCAGCGACGACAGCCCTCTGGATTGCGCTGCGCGCCTCCCTGATCTCCCCGAGGTTCGCGGCAGGACGCGAGGCGACATCCTCGGCTACAGCGAGCGCCTCCGACGTGGGCCTAGCCGCCTGCGGCTCGGAGACCCCCGAGCGGCGAGTCGGAGGGCACGCGGAGCCGTCCGTGAGCTGCGAGCCCGCACGGATCTCGCTCCGCGCGGAGTGCACTTGATCGCTCAAGGCGTCGTCGAGGGAGGCCAGCATGTGCGTCAGGCCTACTGCCCGCCCGCCGCGGCCTTTGCCCTTGCCCGCGGCGTGGGCCTTCGCCAACGCACGCGCCGCTGCGCCGCCCCCCGCGGCAGGGCCCGCGCCGTCCGCCTCAGCCTGGGCGGCCTGGAGGAGGACGTTCTTAGCCTCACAGAACCTCCTCCAGCGGGTGAGGTCACCCGTAAGCTTGTCCGGGTGGAACCGGCTGGCCAGCACGCGGAACTGGCGCTGGATCGCGGAGTGTCCCGCGCCCGCATGGACCTGCAGCAGGCTGCGCGCAGCCGCTAACCGCGGGGCGGCGGCAGGTCGTCGGACGGCCCTAGCGCCCGAGCCCGTCACGGCGCCACGGCCGTGCGCCGCGCGCATCGAGGCCAGATCGCCGGGGCCGGGCACGGCGGCCAAAGTGGCCTGGCGCATAGCAGCACCGGGAGCCGCATGCCCTGTGTCGTGGCCCGCCGCGTGCGCACCCTCCGCGCCAGAAGCCTCAGCGTCGGCTGCTGGCGCGGCGGGGGCGGACGCGCGGCCGCGGTAGTCTAGCGCGTTGATCGGCCCACGGGGCCGAGGGGCGCCTTCGGAGGCGCCCTCGCTGGCAGCCGAGGCGCCGCCCGCCGAAGCAGCAGGCTCGGCGGCACCATCGCTGCGGGCGGCCATGCCCCCCGGGTGCTCGGGAGCGCGGCCGCCCTCGCCAGTGCTCAAAGAGCCACTAAACGGCTCTGCGGATAAAGCAAGTAAGACTAACCGAGCCCACAGGCAGGCAGGATAGCAGGAGGCGGCGTCGGCCTCCGCAATGACATCAAAGCGCGACGGGTCCCCTCCCGAGAGATCAGTCAACCAAGCGGGCTCGACGCGGGAAGGGGGACGAACTGACCGACCTCGAGTCGGGTCGTCAGCGCGATGCACATCCGTCGGCACATAGAGCCCCCCCATACACAAGCCCCCCCCCCCCAAACGTAGGGGAGCGCAGTGCTGAGCTCATGGGACAATCCTGGGGAGCTGCTCCTGCCGTGCGCTGCCGCACCCAAGGCGACTTGCGAATCCAAGAGCACCGCGATCCTGCTGTCAGGGGTGCGGATACAGCAATACTTACACAAACTCTTGTACACAGTTGTCTCAATAATGTTAATGTGACGAGGCACTCGGAACTGCCATTTATAGAGCAAACGAAAGCGCAGCGCCTCGCACAACTCAGTGATCCACCGCGGCGCGACGGGGCGCTCCAGAGAGGGCATGCCTATCATCTGATGCCAGGCTGCTAAAGTCGCGCCCACCTCCTCGCCAGGTCGGCTCAGAACAGCAAGAAGACCATCGTCGCACAAGCGAGTGTGCCAACCGCCGTGCTCAGAGCGGCGCCAGAGCTCCGTCGCTAAAGGCGCGGCGACTCGGCAACTGACGACGCCGCCCCAGCAGAGCGAAGCGTCGGTACCAAAGACCTCGGGGCGATGCTGCGCCCGAAGGTCCGTCTTAGCGACGAAGGCAAGGTAAGTACACGCCTGAAGCTCGTCCCGTACCGAGGGAGGCAAAACGTACTCGGCGTCATCGTCAAGCGATGAAAAAAAAACGCATAAATGCGCGTGAATAGGGAGAGCATGGGGCGGCGGTACAAAAACACTTGCACCCAGCAGCCCGTGAGCGAGCTAAGGAGAGCCCGAGTGCTGCGGCCAAGGTACACCTGAATGAGGGCCAGGCGACACAGAGCCACCGTGCGCACGAGGGGGGCACACACGATGCCTATGCGGCCTTCCACCTCGGCCCCCACTACCACGGTGTGGGACAGCCCTCTGACGCGCTTGCCAGGGTGTTGGATCAGACCCACACGCGGGTAGCCAGCATCGCATGCCTCAAACACGGCACGATCGCGACGCTCAGGGGAGATGGGATGAGGAGCAGAGCCCCGCCAAGACAACTTCTGAAACCCCGTGTGATCATCTATGTTAAGCATCTCCACAAATGGCCGACGCGGAAAAGGTTGTCTGTGGATCGCCTGCTCGTGCGCGCGGAGCGCTCCGAAGCTCCGCAGAACGCCCTCATGGGCGGAGCTCGCAATCTCAACCGCCATGTTGTCGCCCATAGCGAGGGCGTTGAGGCAAGGGCTGACATCGAGCCCCTGGAGCTCGGGGCGCCAGGCCCGAAAGGGCCGAAAACGACTGCTCGGGAGACGCACTCGCAATGCGTTCCGCCTGGCCCGGGCAGGCGGCACCCGGAACGTGTAATAGAATTCACGAAGGTCATCGCATGACACAGCGAGCCACTCGCCTGGAGCCAACCCAAGGCGACAGAGCAGAAATCCCTGACCCAGCCGCTGAGTGCTAGACGAGATGCTCTGACATCGACTGTTGACCACAGTGGGGGTTCAAGATCAGCCGATCGTGATGCTCGTCTTTAGGAACTCGAAAAGCCCCGCAGGCCTCGCCCCAGACAAGGTCCGAGGTGGGGTGAGATATAGAGCTCCACAAGAGTCCCATGTCTCCAGGAGGGCCCAGATCTCCGACCTGTCCATATGCACCCGAGCGGGTGGCATCCCGTCGGGCCAGGCCTCTGGAGGCCGACGCATGATCTCGGGATCGTGAAAGGCAGAGCGGACCACAGGGTCGGCAAGAAACGGTGTGGGATCAAACGAGGGTGAATAATCCCACTTGATGCGGTCCGCCCGGACCCGAAGGTCGAAGGGCTCGGCCTGAGTGGAGTCCCAGCCCGCCGCGGCAGCCAGCGAATCGACCAAGGGAGTCGCGCTGACGGGCAGGGTCCGCATGGGGGCGGGCACCTGCGAGGAAGAGGTGAAGGAGGCCTCTAAAGCTGCAACGTGGGTAGCCAGACCACGGAGCGAGACCTCAGTGGAGTCGAACTTGGAGAAAGCCCGACCAAGGTCGCTCTTGCCACCACGGGCAAGGCGAACTGCAATCCTGCACAAGCGTTCCAGACGTTCGCGAATCCCCTCCTGGCAAGGGGTAACCGTTTCGCGGACCTGAGCTTCGGGAGGAGCGAAGCTAGGATGTCCCAGCGTCAGCCAGTTGAGAGCGACAACCGCATGCTGAGACAAGGTCCGCGCAGCCCGACGGATCCGCCAACGCTCCCGCGCCCGACCCACCAACGAGGAGGGGGGCGGCGGCAGTGCTGGGGCAGGCGGACACGGCCACGGATCGCGGGGCACTCGCTCATAAGAGGAGCCCCGAGCCGACGCGGAGAGAGAAGAGCGGGTAAAAGAAGCCAGCGAGCACCGACTGCCCATCCCCGCCTGGGCAAGAGCAGCAGCCCAGTGGGACACGTCGATGTTGGCGCCAGGGAAGAGGCGCAGCAAGGCGGAAAGGTCCAGCACAAAGGGAGGCGGACCCGCAGCAGCCGAGGCAGACGGCACGCTGGGCAAGGAAGAGCCGAAGACGGCAGAAGGAGCAGAAAGAGCCTCGGGGGCCGAGCGAGACTCACCATGGCGGCGCGCGGGGCCCCCTGCAAGGTCGTAACGGCCCTGCTGGGACCCCCCGCGCCTACCACCGTGAGACCGCTCAGCCCAGAAGCGCCGCGCTGCGGCAGCGGTCGTCTTGCCAGCCGCCCACAAGCGCGTCCCTCCGCGGGCAGACGCACCAGGCCCAGCCGCTACTTCTTGGGCGGCGGGGGCTTCTTGGGCGTCTTGGGCACCTTGGGCTCCGCCTTGGGAGCTTTCGGCTGCGGGGGAGCCAGCTGCTGTCGAATCGCATGCAGCTCCCGCATGTACTCCCCCTGGGCGGACAACCATCGCGGGTCCACCAGCTCCGAGAAAGGGGAATGGACCTCCCGTCCCGTGTGCAGAGCGGTCGTCCTGGTCGGGGGATCCTCCAGCCCCGTCAGAAACCAGGACGCTTCCAGCCGTCCCTGATCCCCTGCCGTCTGATCTACGAACATGCACTGGCAGGCGATCAACGTGCGCACTCGGTCCGCTCGCCCCTCTTCTGCCGCACGCCAGAGCTCGGCACTGAGCCATGTCATGTGGGTGAGCAGAAGGTGAAGAGCGGCGTTGGCCCCCAAAGGGCTGTGCTCGCGAAAGTATGTGAACATCGCGTGAGGCGTCAGGTCCGCGGGGTCGACCCCCAGCGGTCTTGCGAAGTTCGACCGCATCAATGCCCTGATCTCGGGCCCGTGCTGGTTCAGCGTGTTCTGCCAATCCCGACGGCGCGCGATCCCTCGCATACCTGGGTGCTGGACGACGCCTCCGCTGCCGCTTCCGCCGTAGGTCGGCAGATCCTGAGCTGCCTCGCCCAGCGGTCCCAAGAGCGGGTGAGCGGTGGGCCGCGCGACCCGCTGCTGTTGCTGCAGCGAGGCCTGCAGGCACTGCAGAGCTAGACTCAGGTCCGACGCGGGGGGGGCTCCCGGTAGCCCTTCCGACACCGCGGCGGCCGCCTCGGCGGCTACGCCACCCGCATGAGCGGCCAGGCCAGGCGGCAGCTGAGGCATGGACGCTTTGGGAGGCGAGGCGCCCCCGGGCGGCTGGCCCCACGCCGCCGCCAGAGCAGAGGCGGGGGTGGGGCGCTGCTGAACGCGGCTGGGCACAGTGGGCGCTCTCCCTAAAATCTCGTCCATCATCGTGTCTTGCTCGGGGGAAACCTGCAGACCCACGCGGGCGGCCTCGTCCGCGAAGAGCTGGGGCGCGCCCGCCCGAGGAGGAAGGCCAGCCCCTGGAGCGCCGAGCGGCGGACCCTGCAACCTCGAGGCCTGCTCGGCCATCATTGCGCGAATCTCGGACTGGAGCTCTGCGCGGGCCAGAGGTACTCCGTCCAGATCGTCGAGCGCGGGCTCCGCCACCCGCGCAGACCGCTTGGGCACGGCCGCACCAGGGGGGGGGATGAGAAGGGCGCGACTCGCGCGCTTCGGCGCACCGCGCCCCGCGCCAGCAGGGGGAGCTGGGGCCTCGGCCTCGGCGTCCTGAAAGGGCTCCGAGTCCGCCTCTAGCTCGGCACCTCCCTCGTCGGCTGTCTGGCACGGAGACGCCCGAGAGGCACCTGGAAGAGGCCCCTCGCCAGCGGCGAGCTCGGGCCCGTGAATGCGCAACCAGCCGTCCCTGAGCAGTCGGACGCCTGACGGATGAAGCCAGTGGTCGCGACCGCGGCTGGAGGCGAACGGCACGCAAGTGACGCCGTCGGGCGGTGGCTCGGGAGGCATCGGCCCTAACGACTCGAGCTCGAGTTCGGACACTTCGAGGTCGATAACCAGAATTTCTGCCGTGGCGGCGAAGGCCCGAGACGCCGCCCCTAGAAGCGGCGCGCCTGTCACTTGGCAAGGCCCTAGCAGGCCTGAGTAACCCCCTCCATCGGCTTCTCCGAGGGCAGCGGCATCCCTGAAGGCGAGGGGCAAGGCGAGTAAAATACAGCCTTCGCGGCGCCCCAGAGGAATAGCTGCACACGCGTGCTCGTATTCGCCCAGACGCCATCGAGCGCAAGTGTCGGCGCTGGGAGGGTCGAACGCGTGGAGGTCGGGCCAGACGGGCCCTTCTGGAACGGCGGCGGCGGCACCGCCAACGGCAGCAGCCATTCAAGAAGCGAAGAGAAGACAGGCCCCTGAGGGACCCGACGGGGCGCACCCCGACCAGGCAGTGCCTGGGCTGCCCGAGGGTAGAAGAAGAGAAGCTAGCGCCCCTCGGCCCCAGCAGGGCGAGGAAGCACGTCAGGGCGGTAGCCCGCCGCCCTGGCCCGCGCTTCCGCGCGGCGCCCCCCGTAGACGGGGGCAGCAGGAAGTGCTCTGGGGGGATCCAGGCGCACTGCCGGCTGCGGCTGGGGGGCACGATAGCGCCCAACCCAGCAGCGGAGCGCAAGCGCTCCGACGCAGCAGCCGCCGCAACAGCAGCAAGCTGCGGTGGCCACCAATGCGGCGACCACGCTGGAGAGCAGGAGGGGCGCCAGCCCACTGCTCAAGTCCACCGCCAGCCCGAGGCAGACGGTGGGCGGCGGAGGCCCAGGGGGCTGGGAAGGGCACGTGCCCCCTCCCCCGCCCTCAGGGCCCCAGCCGGGGGGCCAAGAGCTGCCCGCAGGGGGCGAGCCCTCGTCCCACGGAGGGGGATGGCCAACGAGGCGCTTGCAGAGCACGCCCCGCAGCCGCTGGTAGGCGAGCACCCCGAGTCCTTGCGCGAGGAACTCGAGGGCCGCTTGCATGCGCCAGGGGGAGCTCGTCCGACGGAACCGCGCGCGCGTCCTTGTGGGCCGAGAAGCTGCAGGACGCCTGCGGGGCGATCGCGGCGGGGATAAGAGGTAGCATCATCCACCGAGAGCTGCTGGCTGGCCTTGCCGAAGTGGGTGGGCCACTGCGCCTCCATCTCCAGTGCCGCGCCAAAGAGACGACGCCAAGCAGGCAGCCGAAGTTGGCATCTTTGATCGGGGCGCAGCCGCCAGGTCTCCTCTGCCAGAGAAGACCTTTGAGAGACCGCAGGGCGGTCCGCGATGTTGAAGTCACCCGCACCGACGAAGATGCGCCCCAGGTTGTCGTCGGCGGCCCAGGCGAGGGCATCCTTCCAGGCCACCCCCACCGCAGCGAGGCCACCAGACGAGAGGTCAAAGTTGCGCACGCGCATGATCTCGATGCTGCACTCAGTCGAGGGGTCGACGACACTGAGGAGGGCGACCCTGCCCGGAACCGCGATATCGAAGAAGAAGGCGGGGTCCACACCAGGCGAAGCTGCCGCGGGCGCCTGCGGGACCAAGAAGGCGACGCCACCGACTCCAGGCGAGGGGCCCGCCGCCAGAAACGAGAGGTAGCGCTGCGGTTGCAGCTGGGAAAATATCCTCAGCGCGCCCTCCGAGCCGCGAGCTCCTTGGACGAGAACCATGGCGCCCGCCCCCATGCGTGAGCTCAAGAGCGCGAGCTTGCGACGCCGAAGCCGCGGGTTCGAGCGGGGCAGGCCCCTGGCGTTACACACCACCAAATACAGCCCGCGGCAGCAGCCATCTGAAGACGGCGAGCACCACGGCGCCCAGCGCGAAGTGCTAAAGCCACTCTGCGCGGCCCTCAAGCGAGAAGGCGTTCTTGCACGGCTCGGCGATCGAGTCTTTCCTCTGAGAATCGGGGTAAGACGACAAAGGAATTGAGATCTCATGTTCACTCTGCTCAGGGAGAGCGGAGGCGGGATGAGACATTGATAAGACAAGTATCCGTTAAGCTAGACTACTCTATCAGGAATGCGAAGGGAGGAGGTCGGCCGAGGACGGACGACGACGAGCCGCCCGCGCACCCCAGCGCGCTCCATCTCTCCTGCCAGCCGAGGTCGGCTGGCTCGAGCAGTCGCATGGCTGCGGGAACACAGCTTCAGTTCACGCGGACAGTGCAATGCATGCAAACTAAGTTTAGTTCTAATTGGATATGAGGCGGAGAGGAGCATATTTACTCCCCCCGCGGCGGGCCGCGCAGGGCCCATCCAGCCACAGCACCCCCGGCCTGCACAGTTGCACAACCACCGGAGCCAACCCGGAAAAAGCTTTTACGGCTCAACGGTGGCTGCCAGGGGGCCAAGGGCCGAAGAGGCTCGACGTTTCCCACCATTGTGATGAATATTTTCTCTCCGCTGGACCGGCTTAGCCGACCAGTAGAGAGGTCCGCACCCAACGCGCTTAGCGCGCGGGTAAAATGTTTTGCACGCGCCTGCCGCGGACGGAGTCACGCGGGTCACACTCAGTTGAGGTCCTCGAACAGATTGTGATCGTTCTATAAATATTGACCAGGCGGCATGGGAGGAGGCGGGTTTGATGGCGCCGATCCCACCATCTGTGCGTCTACGCCACGAGGCGTCCGAGACCGCCCTCTTTCTCTGTCAGTATTACCAACCAGTGCCATCTCTCTCGGCGGGAAATGTTGGTCATGCTCCCATTTGGATAGCTTGGTCCAGTAATCCAGATTGTACCATTCATCGTCAGTAAGCCACGTGATCCTGTTCCGGTGGAGGTAGTACCCTACAAGGATTCCATTCACGTAGCAAGGGTAGGACTTGTTACGGTTGTACTCGTAGTCGTATCCTGCGACACTGCTAGCAGCATCCGAGGCAGCGCCTGCGGCAGCGTCCATCGCCGCGGACAGCACAAGGCCGGCGGCAGCATCAGCAGCCGCATCTGAGGCATCATCCATGGCTGCATCGCGCGCGCGTCGCAACTCCGACCGATCCCTCGTGTTGGGATATTTTAGGTTAGCCTCTCTGGTCGTCACGGCTGAGCCGGCAACAGAACGGGGGGAACCAGTAGCTTCCTCGGATGCCTGAGCATCTGAGATGCCAGGTCGGAGAGACGGCGTGCGAGACAAAGGTCTGGCCTTTGGTCCAGCGGGCGCATGTGGCCCCACGATCTCGGCTTCGCCGTCGCGCTCAGGACCATTATTCCTACGATCGTTCATAAATTGTATTATACTTCTGGCAGCAGTTGCTGCAGCGACACCATATAATCCGCATGCAGCGCGGAAAGGTCCATCTTCTTTGTCCTGAAGATCGGTACCGGGGTCAGGATACTTCTCCTGTAGCCAAGTTATGGCATCTTGTATTAGAGCACCGTGGCAACGGACGTCATCATGCACTTTCCTGCCCATCTTGTGGGCCCATCTTTCTATAAGGTCATCTGTCTTAACAGCCGCACGAATGCGACAGTCCAAAGCATATTCGTCGGTCCGTCTCTTTGAATCAATTCCATCCGTGCTCACCATTTCGGGACGAATGATTCGCCCCGGGTAACCAATAAAGTGATCTTCCGATATAAAATAGCTGATTATCTCACGAACAATTGCGAAAATCCTTGTGGGCCGAAGGCCCAGTTCCATGTGTTGTACTGGTACTAACCAACTGTCATCTACTATGGTCTGGATGATCTCCGGGATCACGTAGTCTGCCGTTCCGGTCAGGGTAACCCTGCCGGGTGTAATAGGGTTTAATCCCATGTGTTCAATAATGTAATGAGCAGCAACCTCTCGAACTTCGTCCCCGAACAATCTTGTTTGGATCAAAGGGTGATCATGGTGAAAGTATACGTGTCCCTCAGAATGGTCAAGAGTGAAGAATCCGTCAGTTATCGACGCGGCCTTAGGCCCGCTGATCACTTTGAGATCCAGATCCATTTGTGACTGTTCGCGTGCCCTCGCGGCTGAGCCGGTGGCATGTCGCAACACGGGGTAATAAGACGATGGTCCCGACACATGCCAATCCGTCTTGAAACGGAATGAGAACTGCGAGTCGGCCTCGCTCTAAAATTGTTCTCCCAGGCGACCGGTAACCTCGCAGGAGGGTTGTCTTTGTCGGCGTTGTTTCCATTATCCTCAGGCAATTCGCCGAACCAAGATCTGTCAAACTGTATTGCATCATCTATTGTAGCAAGTGTAGGAACAGAGATGTTGGCTCTCCTCATGTTGTCGAACCATTGTACCCAGCCGATTCGAGGAGTGACTAAGTCATCCGGTTCATCAGGCCAGTGAAATGCCTGTAGGGCTGGGCAGGATCTGGGGCGAGCGCACTGGTCAAAATCAGTCGCCCACAATCTCGGCCACCATTTATTAATGGGCGGGGTTTGCCTCCGTACATTTCTGGCCGAGTGTTCAAGCCACGATATGAATCTCTTGACCAAAGGCCTTAAGTATTGGAAGGAAGGAGCATGTCGCGCCGGAAGCTGAGCCTCGGCGTTTTCTGGGACCCAAGCCGGAAATTTCCCCTGCTGGCCGTTGCCAAATATAGTGCCAGCAGCCGCCATTGCGGCAAAGTTGGAGGTCCACTTTCGCTCCTGCTGATTGTTGTGGTTGACGTTTCTCGCGACGTTAGCAGAAGCTCCCCCTTGTCTCTTTATCCGCGCAACCATGTACTCATGGCGATTCCATGACAGAGTTGCTTCTTCATCCACTATTATCCAAATACCATGTGCCTCAAGGGACTGCGGAATAATCATGTGCTTCCATGTCCGGGTCATGTAATCGTGTGTAACCCTGTATTTATACCTGATTGGGCAATTACAGACGGGACAATTGGCAAAACCTGTCCTCACCCAGTGGTAACGGAAACAAAGAAATCTCCCATCGTCATCCCACGGGGTATATATATATATATATATCGATCTTGAATCGCGGCTTCCAACCTTTGCTCGTGGCCCCAATTAACAATCAGTCTCTCGTCCGTATTAACCCAGGCAATAATCGACGCGATGTCGAAAGTGACCTCGTACGAAGACAATTCGCGGTCAAAGAGTACCGTCCAGCGCATCTGATTCGCCTGTCTCACGAGCGAGACGGCTTTGTCGATGTCCGTGAATTTCAGCACCTTCCGGGACACCAATGTCCCGTCTGGGCATACTCTGCACGAGAAACGGGCGAGCACCCTGCCGGTGAAAACAAGGATAATACGCCATTGCTCATGATGCTTGAGATCGGGGAGACATGGCCAGAGGTGGCGTATGTCATTCACGTGCAAGGTGCCCACCTTTGGCGGCTCCCCTTCCCGAGCCGGGTTGCCCATAGGTACTAGAGCTTTTATGGTGGGTGGTTGTCCATATCTCCTTTGGCTTAGCCACGGAGGAAAATCCTAGGGGTCAGGCATAGTTGGGCTATTGTGTGCCGGAAGCAAACGCAACAAATCGTAATCTGCGGCGTAACAAAGCCCAGAGTTGCCCGTCGGAAAACGAACATGTCCACTCGTAGATTCCAAAAATGTCTGCAAGCCCGTAATGTGTAGAAGAGATCCGCGACTCCTGACTTGGCCAGGGTCGCACGGGACATACATTCTCTCGATCGAAGCAGTGAACGTTGAATGTCCATGGCATTCCCTATAGAATATAGGCATGGGCATATCTCTTCCATTGTCCTCTTGCAAAGATCCTTTAGTATGTTTTTCCCACATAGCGCGGATTAGTGCTCCAAAAATCTCGGGGCTGTCATTGGGGGAAATTCCCAAGACATCGATCGTCCCTGACGACAAACACAGCTAAGCTGTGTGCAGCCAAGGCGTACGATTGGAAAGTAAAACCGTCATCATATAGTTCCTGCACCACGTCTCCAAAGTTGACCCAGCCCCCTGACGATCCAGCATAGTCCGAGCAATGCCTCGCGATGTATACAGCACATTGGCCCATCGTTTTGGCCAAATCATCCGCTCGGAAACTCAGGCCGCTCCAGGTGTCCGAATTGCCTAAGGCAGCTGGGTTTTCATCGTCATCTTCTCCAACTATAAGTGGCCGCAGGCACGCACAGGCGCCCGGAATAAACCCGTCCGGACCGTCATCGGAATGAAACTCGGCTCTCCTATAATCCTTTGCTTGTGCGAAAGATCCGTCGTCCTGATTGAGACCTGCCAATCTTGCAATGATAGGATCTTCCACAAATTCTGCCATGCACCGAAGCGCAATTCCCGTTTATTTGCGGATGACTTCGATGTCTGGCGGTACAGGGCCCGTGATATGGGCGTCCTGGAGCATCAGTTTTAGAGGTCCAGGCGTTGCCTGAAGTATGCGATGGCGTTCTTCTGTTGTCACATACAACCGTTTCTCTTTAAATACATCAGCATGCCCCACTGTTACTTCTCGGTCCCCATCGTAAGGGCCCCTGTATTTCGGCTGTCCCTGTCTTTTATCTGGAGCAGGCGGAAGACTCGATCTACGGAACATATTCGTAGACGCTGGTCCATATGGAAAAGTCTCGTCGTCCATTGACTCCAGAAATTGGGGATCATTCTCGTGCGGGAACTTTGTGCGAGAGTCCTCCGATCCTATGTCCATTTCTTGTGCTTCCGGGTGGCCTGAGGCCCCCGGTGACGGCCGAGCTCGGCGTTTGGGAACATCTTTTGCCCCTCCATCGGGAATATGTAATGTTCCTTCGTCTGACGGCACTTGTGTTGGACTCGATTGCTCATCCTGTGATTCACGGCGGCTCTCTTGTTCCGCTCCGGCTGAGCCGGACGGAGGGGCAGGAGGAGTAGGCGCTCTGACCTTACCCCCAGAACCTCCCGCCCTTTCACGCCTTGACCATCGGGGCCCGTCCGCTATCATCGGAGTGCGCACAAAATTTCTGCCCACGTTCAAAATTTGTTCGACGATAGCATCAGCAAATTCATTCCACGCGGCGGAATGTGTGTTTAGCTCCTCAAGCTCTTCTCGTATATTCATCTCGTAAATGCTTTTTGCTGTCTTAATGCATGATGCAGCAGCAACTCTGAACCTTTGCATCAGAGGAGTGTTGTCCTGGGCATCATGTGCTCTCGATTGTAGCCCTCGCAAATGGCAAAAGAAGTCTTTTTCATTTCTCAACGCTGAACTGGATCTCGGGGGCTCAAAATGCAAACACGAGACCTCTTTTAGTGTCATTATGATGGCAGTAGTGTCATCGTTTCCTTCCAAATCAGGCGAATCCTGAGATGAATGATCCCCGTCCGACTGAGCCGTGGGGCTAGCGTCGCGCATATTCAATATATCGCCGTTCCCATCTCTTTCAGGAACACCAGCAGCCTCCGAGGCAGCCTTCGCCTCTGCACGCGGGGCATGCGCAGATCGGGATCGTTCACCCGCGGGACCGCCATCGCTACGAGGCGGGTCGTCTCGGCGCCTGGCCCAACTGGGCGCCCGTTTGAAAGGTGCTTGTTTGGAGCGAAGCTCATTTGTCTGAGGGCCCCGAGTAACAGACGAGGAGCCAGAAACGCTGGCCCCGGTGAATATATTAAATTCGGGCGGAAGATCAGGAACGCTCGGCCTCCAAAATCTGCTACCAACTGCGTCTGAGCCACTCGACTTAGCCGGCGGCGAGACAGTCATAGAGGCAGTGGGGGCTCTATCATATCGAGGCATCTTCGCTGGCGGTTGACCTAAGTTCTCCGACCTGGGATCGGGCCTCGGTGGGGGAGCCTTCTTGGGAGAAACCTCTCTCGCAGGTGGAGCATGCGCTTGCCTGGTAATATTCGGGCGTTGGTCCGGAGGACCCGATGGAGTACGCATCGCTGGCGGGGCCTTCTCGGCGGGAATTTCTCTCGGCCCACCAGGGGGGGGGGGAACGGGGGGGCGACTAGCAGCCCTCGGGGGCGGCGCTTTGTAGGTCCTATCGGGCTTTGCAAATGCCTTTCCAAGGTCAGGGAAGTCCTTTTTATCCATTGAGAACGGAATGCCGGACGGCTTAGCCGCCGGCGGCTCCTTCTCGCCCCCTTCGGCTGCCCTCTCTTTTTCCCTTGCATTCTGCTCAGCCAACTGAACTGATCTCTCCGAGGCCTCGCCCCTATGCACTGGGTGAATCTTGGTCAGTCTGACTCCTTTTTCTTGGAGCCAAGGCCAAATATCATCGTATTTGTCTTCGTCTGTTTCGCCTTGCCCCCTCAAATAAGGGTTCTCCTCCTTTTGCCATTCGAAAGAAGTCAAGCCGGGGGCCCAGGCCGCTTGAGCATCCCGGACTCTGTTCGTGTGCTCAGTCCGTTCTTGGTCTCGGTATCTTTCGAACTCGAAGTCCACTTCCAGATTCCATCCTTCATCTCTGGCAACATGCAGCAAATGTGTCTATGCTTCAATAACCCATACGGCTGCTCCAGTCCAATGATAGAGTCTCAACTCGTATAAAACAGTCTCTGGATTACTCACGCACTGAGTCGGTGATCCTCTAATGGCTTTGGTCGTCTTGGCATAGTAGACAATCTCGGCCGCACCCAAATGCCATCTCCAAAAGTCTCCTCCGCAATGGAGTAGGTGGTGTGAGTGCTGGGATTGTCAGTACATGGAAATGGGTACACCCCAACCGCATGTGTTTTCTCACGCTTCCGCCGTATTTGGGATTTGAGGGGAGCAACTGATGTCCCTCCAAAATAGCATGAAGGGTGGTCACTGACGTACCATGTGATTGCTTTGTCCAGCTGGTGGATGAGTCTGAGACTTCCGCAAGCTTCTCTTTTGACAGGAAGAAAGGCAACGCTAATTGGACGCAGTGGGCTTTGCCAACTTTGTGGGATGTCAACCTCAAGTCTGCCCAATTCAAGCGATCGGCCACGGTGGCGTTCAGCTTCCGTATCGACCTGCCTGCTTTGATCCTGAAGAAACGAAACCAGTTCGGCACTAGATAGTTCCGTGTCATCGGTGGAACTCTCGTCGTTTCCTGAAGCATCTGGTGGGCAAGCCACGCATGGCTACTACCATTTTGTAGGATCGCTTTCCGTTCCCAGCTATGAGGGGGATCTCTTCCCTCAGCGACCTCAGAAGCTCGTCCCTCTTCGCCTGGGCATGCGTTAAACGGCATCATGCCCCGGTGAAGTTCACCGCTGGCGACTGTGAACGGGCAAAGGAAATTATGGCGAGTAATCTCTCCTGTCTTTGCATCTTTTACTTTTACTGGCAGATTCTTTATCTGCTGATATTCCTTATGGATCGGCCACAAAAAATCTTCCTCTCCAGGGCATCCATCTTTCGGCCTCCTCGGAAACTTGTGGTTTTGCTTCTTACTGATCAAAGTCAACTCACCCTCAGGGCATTTCTCACGGATGGTTCTTTCCGCTGTTTCCCCAGGGGTTTCAGATTCCTTAATATTAGTTGGAGGAGCCAACGGAGGGGCGCGTGGTGATTGAGCCGTCATCGCGCTAGAACCAGAGCCCGTTCCGGCTGAGCCGACGGGTTTGGCCTTGTCGGTTGCAGCAACAGCACCGGGTTGGCCGGTCAAAACTTCAGCAAATACAGGGACCGCTATGCCACCTGGCGTTGCACTACTCGCCGCAACGGCTAAGCCGCTCGGTATCGCCGTTGGCGCTGCCTTGTTAAGTTCCTTGAGTACGGCACGCATTGGCTCATCATTTTGGACTCCCTCGGTCGCTGGTCTCTGGGTCTTTCCCCTCGGTGGCATTCCAGGGCAGAAGATTTCTCCGCGGGGCAAAAAGTATGCACCATCCTTCCATGGGAAGAAATCACCATAAATAGCCCCCTTTTTCAAGGAAGTCTTGAAATTCATCTGAACAGAACGAGTGTATAGCACCGCCTCCAGTTCCGTTTGAAACGGCTGGGAACTCTTGTTCGGTCAGTGGTTCCTTAGAAGGAAGCGCGCCAAGTATCGACCTGGGAATGTTACCTTCTGTGGGGGGGCAGTCCTGCCAATACATGACAAGGTCTCGGACTTTCGCCTCCTGTTTGGCGTACTTGCCCTCCCCCACGGGGCAACTTACGCGGCCTTCCCCGACGGCTGAGCCGCCGGCAGGTTGACAGAAATATAGTACAGCCAGTTTGGCTGTTTTAATCATGTAATCGGCACATAATTCAGCGGCAATGGCCTTGCGGGATTTTCCCCCATCAGATACTCGATAATCGTCATGGGAAGCTCTGAAATGGAAAATATCCTCACGGCGGTGCCGAAGCTGGCGGTAGAGGCTGACACCGTCGAAGATCATTATTATGGGGAACAGTCGTATCGTTTTAAAGTGTTCAATCCGACGGTTCATTCTGGCTCGGACCATAGTGGCAACATCGTCCCACATCGGGCCGACGCCGTTATCACCTACTTGCCAACACTTCGAGTCCCCGCCGATACACATTATGTCTATAGTCCCCTGTTGGGACCGTTTCATTAGATCATCGATCAAATCCACGGCGTCCATTATCATCTGTCTGAGGCTCCTTGCGAAAGCAAACGGGTTCTCAGTCCTGTTGCGTCCACCGCCGACTCCGTTTAATTCGCCCGAATTATCAACTATGTCGTTGGAATTCCAGAAAGTGAAGCGACTTGGAGTGTGCGCCCCTTCTTTATAAGACCATTGATCACCCCACCGAAAGCTCGCAGAGGCGGCGGCAATACCGTTGAGTAGTGCTCCACTCTCAGTCGACTGTGCGCTTCCGAATACTGAGTTTCGCAGGTTGAACTCAGGCATAAGGCTCGGCTTAGCCGTCCCTGATGCGCCCTTGGACGCAATTGTGGAATCAGAAACGATATGAACAGAACACGACCAACTACGATGTGACCCATTCTTCATCTGGGTCAGGGGTCGGAAGAAATCCGTCACATGTTTCCCCGTGGATGACATAGTGGCAAGGTCTTCTCCGGTGAATGGAATCCACGAGTGGCCATGGACCCCGGCGATCTTTGCAATCGCCTGACGCTTCTTGGTAAAATCTAAGCCATTTGACCAGAATCTCAATTTGGGGCCCGTGACTTCCATATAGAGGTCCAGGATTTCCTCCACCATCGCTCGCCATTCATTCAGGGGGGGGTTCGGCTCACGCCCAAACTTCCCTTGCATCCGAAGATACTCGAGGACGTTCCAGGGGCCACGACCGATGCAAGGTCTGTCTTCGGGCTCGGGTTCTGACGCAGCGGGCCCCGAGTCCGGCGGCCCGCCCCCCCTCCTCCCCCTGGGGGGGGGGGTCATCTCCTGAGGGGAACCCGCCAGACGGTGGTTGTTCCCCATCACCGCCGGCTGAGCCGTGAGGCGGGGCGCCACCACTGCCTCCACTGGCTAAGCCAGGAGGATTTCAATGTAGGGAGGCTGGCCGGCAGATGGTTCGCCGGCCGCTTGTTTCCCCGTCCCCAGGTCACCCAATGATGGCTGATTTTGACCCGCGACTGCTGGTTGGCTATCCTCGGCGATCGGATCGCCGGACGCCTCCGTTGCAGTCCTCGGCTTCTTTTGTGGTGAGTACTCGTCAGCGTCCGGGTCGAGTCCGCCTTCAGCAAGCCACTTCACAAAATTCTGGGGCCTCTTCCAGGGACGTTGTCTCTTCCTCCAGTGCACGGCCTGTTTGGGCGCGTTCTCGAGGCACGCCGCCTTATTTTCGGCGGCGGCAAGGGCTTCCTCGACCACGTGCACCGGTACACTGTATTTCCCTTTGACCACTGGAAGAGCGAACATCGTTCCCCACCCTTCCCCAATGGCTGAGCCATGGGGAGGCTTTCGGGGGGAAGGCCTCCAAACGTCGATCCAGACCTTTCGGGAGCCTTTTCCCCAGTGATCCGCCACTGGCACGCTCACGCAATTTCCCCAGGGGGGTTCGTACCGAAAGGCCGGGCCAATGGTAGGACCAATCACTTCTCCTGGCTCAAGCGATCGTACTATTCCACGGAATCCTTCTGGGGGTTCCGTGTACACCTTACTGATCAGCTTCGTCTTTTCGTCAGGATACGTCTGAAGGAACGTTCCCACGGGGATTTTGTCGACGTCAGGAGGGGCACAATCGAAACGGCAAGTTGCTTTCCGCTCAAACATCGCCCAATGTACGGTCCATGGATCTTGCGAGACCTGGGAGTATAAACGCTGGAAAATCGTCTGAGACGTTGATTTCAGGTCCGCCCTCAATGCAGTCACGACATCGTCATTTCTCGTATAGAGGATATCGTCCTTCCACATCGTGTAGCGCCAGCCCCAGCCTTTTGTCGGTACAAACTTAGTAGTCTCGTCCTTGGGTCTCGGTCGGGACCATTCCCTTAGTTTGTCAGGGAGGCACTTGAAGACCGCTTTGTTTCTCCACGAGTCGACGTCTTCGACGTTGGGGTCAGCTGCTTTCTTCGAGCGAAAGTTGTCCTGGGGGGCAGTCTCCATTTCAGTATCATTCTCGGATACAATGTCATTTGGGCTAAAGTGTTCATGTCGAGTCCCATCCGGCTGAGCCGGTGGGCAAGCCTCCCCGCTCGGCTGAGCCGGCGTTAAGGCTTTTCGAATTGTGGCGAGGAGAGCATTATTGTAATCCTCTTCCTCTCTGCTTTTGTCTACATCAACGTCGGAATCAAACTCATCCACGATGTCGTCAGAATGGATTGAGATCGCGTCATCACCCAGTGACCCGACCGCCTTCTTCCCCAGCGGTCGACACATGGGTTCAGTCGCTGATGTCTCCGGCACGCGGAAACCGCGGCAAGCGAGATTCGAGCAGTCGCCGCATGGCAACTGCTCGCCTCTACGGGAGGCCGGTCGCGGGGCAGCCCGCGCAGGCTGTTGGGCCGAAACGGCAGCGGCGCATATAGGATTGGGAGAAGAGGTAGGACGACGACGAGACGACACAACTCTCTCTGCGGCGTTGGCGACGGGAAAATGAACCTGCTAGGCAAAATCAGTGTAATCTTCAGCGCTCTTACACTCTCGTCCCCTAGCCTCAACATGCTCGCGTGTGCCATCACATCCACGCTCTAACCCCTCCGCAACAGTGGGAGAGGTGGTGGCTATCGTCCAGGGCTTTTTCATGAAATTACCCTTGCTATCCTTCAATCCGCATGCGCACCCGTGCAACGCCGTCTTGGCAAATCCCAACTCTCGAAGAAAACTCTTTACCTGAGGGTCTCTCCAATAATTACACTGGGTAGGCCACTCAATACATACAACGCCCCCCGCTTTGCGCACAGCACGGGCAATCACGGAAATTCCAAAACAGATATCGGAAGTCAGTTCTAATGCCCAGAAGTCTGCGCATAGCCCTATGGTTTCCAGTACGGAAATAATGCGCCTCGCTCACACACTGCAACGGGGAACCTCCTGTACACGGCATAGAGCCCCATAACGTAATGTGTTTTCCCTTGAAAGTAGCTATGTCGTTTAGCGCTATTTTGAGTCCCTCATCCGTCCTCATGTCTTCCTTCTCGGTGCATCGAATCACTTTACATGAGTTGTCAACGAAATTCTTCGGGTACCCCTATTCTACTTTGGGGGCCGCAACAGTACTCAAATAAAAATCTCCCCCTGGTCCACGGAGTGGCCGGGACGCAATCTTCTCGGATTCTAAACTCTGTGTATCCCGTCCATCTGCTGAGGCAATAATCACCGTCGCTAGAATCGCCATCTAAGTCATATTCAAATGGGTGATGATATCTGCTTTCTTCATCGCGCCAGTTATCGATGCGATCTATCGTCAAACCTTGTTGAGGATTGACGGCATAAGTGCGACGTTTGTCATCCAATTTGTTGAGTTTGACAAGACAATCACCGATTGCTGGCATGAATGTAACAAGTCTCGGAACATAGTGGTATCGTTTCAGACTCTGTCCTTGTCTCACCCATTCATCCCTTTTGTCAGAGACATTGGCAGCCACCGAGGGATGCGGATTATGCAGCGGGCGATCTTCATTAGAAACATCCTCCATATTTGCAGGCCTCATGGAAGGCTCTGGCTCGCTTTCACTATCCAATATTCCACACGTGGTTTTCATTTCACGATTAGAGCTTCTTTTGGTCGTGATGTCGATCGCCCTCGTTTTCTCTGAGCTTCTGCTGTAACCTCCCTTGCCCTTCCGATGAGTGATATTACCAGCAACATCAGCTGAGCCGATTGCATTCATTACTGTTGCTGCCTCCTCGGCTTGGCCGGGGGCAGCCGCAGCGGGTTGTCATTTGTTGGGGCGCTGTTTCTTTTTGTTTGACTTTTTGCTGGGCATGGCAGCTCCTCTCCGCAAGGCCGAACTAGGGCCCAGGCGGGGCTTGAGAATCCCCCCGGGTTTCAGGGGAAGTCCGTCAGAACACATTGAGTCATGATAATCTTGGCACCGCTTAGCGGCCCAGAACTTAGGCGTCACCATGTTAGCAAGATACAAAACTTTGACCCATGCCATAGGGTCAACAAAGCGTTTTGTTCCAATATCAGCAGCTTCACTATGCTTTCTCTCGCATTGTAGCTGAACGAGGCCACGAGAAAATTGTCCGGGCACAGATGCTGCATCGATTCTATGCGTTCTTGGTAGATGCATCAATTTCATCGACCAGCCTGCCTCGATGACTTTGCAAACTGCTTGGTTATCTTCCAAGAATAAGCATCGCACAAGTCTATCCAGCAGGATCTCCCACAGCGGCAATGCCGCAAGCAGCTCCTTGCGTAACGCAAGGTCGGCTGCAGCGATCTCAGCCCCATGTGTACTGTGAGATGCGCGTGTTTGTCTTTGCGAACTCATCGATTGGCCTGCCCGTGTATACGGGCCCCATATTGCTTGATAGCTGGCGCTCGTGCTCCTGCGCGTTCGAATGTCACTCGCCAGATCTGCATCAGAGTATTGCTTTAACAGAACATCCTCCTTGTTGTCGCCCACCCACGAGGTCATACGATAATGGGATGCACATTTTATATACCATATGAGGCGGAAGAGGTCCATGTCTTGTTGTTCTGTCCATTTTGTGATGCAACTGGCATTTTGCCACACAGCACGGAGTAAGTCGCATCTGGCCATTCTAGCCCCGTAAAGTATTTTCATCAACACTTTTGCTGCAATGGGTTGAAGCACTCCCGACTGAGTCGGTGGCTCAGGGTCATCAGGGCTAGCTGCTGCGGCATCAAGGCCAAGTACCTCTATCTCTTTGTCAGGGGGGCCGGTATCAACGTTAATCTGTAACGCTGACGCTATAGCCTCCTCATCTGGGGAGTAAATTTCTCCTCCGGGGCCGCCCTGTCCATCTTCGAAGTCGGCAAGTTCAGGACCGACCGGGGTGCCCGCGGCCGGATATGTAGCCGGGCCTGTGTCCGCTAATAGAGCGTATAATGTAACACAGGAGTCAAAGAACTCTGTCATGTCGCATTTGATGACTTTCACAAATTCTGGTTCTCTCGGCTGGTATGGCTCGGTCGTCTGAGACGCCGAGTCACCCCCCGTTTCCTCCTCACTACTCTCGTCTGCGACGGAGGCGTTTTTCTTAACTTTGGGAGGGGGCGGGTCAAGTACCGCAGGTAACTCCCCGTGCCACTCAATTGTCTGAGTCGATAGTCTTTGCTCGCATCCTAAGTATCGTCCAACAGCCGTTGGGGGATATATTTCGATGCCCTTGGGGCAGTTGTCCGAAGGTTCTTGCGGCAATTTCCACCCCTGGGCTAGCTTGTCGGCAGGTCCCGACAGTTTGAAATCATCGACATACATGATCAAGAAGATTTGCAACTCTTTGTGGAAACAATAGCTACGCCACGGACTACATGTCACAAAACCTTTAGCTGTGACATGTCCCTCGCAATGCTGCTCCCAATATCCGCCCGAATCAGGATGTCCGTACAGCGATAAGTATAGTGGACACACGGGATTCCCCATGTTGGACCATGCTTTGGGCCATTCTTCACGAGGCAAGAAAACCCAAGTAGGAGTACCTCCCAACTCCGATTGCGTGTAAGCTTGTCAAGCATCAGCTTGTTCAATACTATGGCCTTCAAACAGCCCGTAGGTATCGGCTGCTTTGCTGGCCTGCACTGTCGCGGGACTGCTAGAAAGTTCCTGAAATAATGCCGCGTCCTTGTTTTGATATCTAACACTTGAACCGTCAAAGATTACCCGATCTTTGTACTTGCGGCCTTGGTGTCCTAACGGCAATTCCGAGTTCTTTTCAACAAGGATCGCAAACAAACTGCCAAAATGGGCAGCTCTCCCTTTGAATTCGGCAACAACATCGGAATATTCCCTAACACAATCTTCGATCCACGTGCCAATGTCTCGCAGTCTGTCCCGCTCTTTCCCCAAGGCGGCTTGAGCGCCTTCGTTTGCCTTGGCCTCGTCTTTCGAGACAGACCTGGCTACAGCGGCATCTATGCGGGCACAATGCCAGTCACTGGGAAGTTGGAAGGGCTCATCGATGACAGATATTAAATCGGTAAAAGGATTATAGAAGCATTGCAAATCAAATCTTTCTTTGTCACGATGACTGATATCGTTAGCTGAGTTATCTTGTAACGGCATTCGAGGCACGCTTCGCCGCGACGCGGCGGCCGCCGGACTCGAGGTCTGGCTTGCCTCTTCGTTGTCCTCAGATTTTCCGTTATCATCATCGGACAAGGGATCCCTGCCGTCTGAGCCGGAGGGTAGCCCGTCTCTTGCAATAGTGCCACCATACCATGTCTGTTTCCACCAAATGCCCTCGTCATCCGACAGGTGTTCGTCAGGAACATCTTCTTCTGATGAATCGTCAGTTTGAGATGTGGTTCGACGGCCCTGGGTGTTTCGCGACGCCACCCCTCGCCCACTGGCAGGGGAATGGCACAGGCTGCCGTTTTGCATTCGACGCAGCTGCTCAGCCACCTTAGGCGCAGTTAGCCTGGCTTCGGGGAGAGCCGCAAGTGGCTGAGCCACTGCGGGGTCGGGCGGAGTCGGTGGGTCATCCACATCTAGACCAATATCACGCAGAAGACCGAGGCAAGGACCGGGATCCTCTATATCGAAGAATCCTCTCTTTTCAGCCTTGTATTGCTCCGCGGCCTGTCGACGCTGGGCTTGGGTCATGTTGAACCATCGTCCAGGATGTACTCCGGGATTGGTAGACTCTGGTAACTTCTTCAACAATTGGGCACTGTACTTTGGGTCTGGGTCTGTGACCCACACTCGGGTTATAGGCACATAATCAGGGTCATAATAAAGAACAACTCGCATGCTACATGTCTTTCGACGGCCTGCCAACGGGAGTTTCTGAGTTAATTCATCTTTTGTAAGTCCAGCAACAATCCGTCTGTCTTCGAAGTAATCCATCGTATCCAAATGTTGAAGTGTTCGGGCAAGAAGTTGCCCTTTCCCTGGAACTTTCTCACGCGGCTGAGCCGCCGAGACGTTGGACTGTCTGTCCAAACAATACTCAAGTCGTGCGAGACCCAGTTTCTGATGTTTGTCTGCAGGATGAGAATCGCGCTGAGGGCCCCTGCCGTCAACTACCAAAGGCACATCACCCACGTACAGACCCCCAGGACCGTCATCATCTAAATCGGCCACAGAGTCAAGGCGTGGTGCGTCCTCGCCTTCTTGAGGAGGCGTTGGCACCAGAATAGCAGGATCATCAGCATTAAACATGTTGTCTGGTCGTATCCCTGTGGCTGGCTGCGGTCCGTCTGAGACGGCCGCACCTTCTCCTGTTTCTGTAGGCATAGTGACGGAACGTACCTCCGTCGCCGCTTTCTCGTATGCTCTTCGCAAGGGAAATTGAGGCGATTGGTCGTCAGCAGTACCATCTAAGACGTTGCTGTACACTTGATCAGATTTCTCGATCGTCCTCTGGTGTACGTCCTGATTCCATATTCAGTCCGTCCAATTGTCTCAAGGGTATAACGTAACTATCTGGTCCAACCAATCCCCCCGCTTTGTGCACATACCCCAAGTAGATCCCTGGAATCATCGTCGCCCCAGTCTTGGCAGTGCGAAAACGGGATTCCGGCGGAAGCACATAGCGGACAAGTGATCCGAAGGGAAGGAGCGGCGCATTGAATTGGCATCCGAAGCGTCTCTCCCAGCGGGACTGCCCTTCAGCAGGGGTCCTAGTATTGCAGCATAGACAGAAATATCGAACTGCGTAGGTCCAATATGGTGGTGGAAGACCAGCCTGCATGAGTAAGGCTCTGGCTCCCATCTGCACAACACTGTTCGCACGCTCGGCGACAGCATTTTGTTTCTTATTTCCTGGGATGGTAGGATCGTGGGCAATATTGAGCCCGCAACATGCCCTGGCAAGCTCTCTTGCACCATCTGTATAACAGTATTCAAACTTTTCCTCCGGGGCTTTAAGGTTTACTAAAAATTGCAAACGTGAACCGCAGGCTTGTCGTGCACACCCTGAGCGGCGAGAAAATCCGTAGCTCGGTCGCGAAAAGTCACACACGCGGTCTCGTCGTGGAGTCCCCGCGAGAGTTCATCCATCGCAAACCAATGGATCCATCGTCGTCAGTTGTCCGAACGAAGTGGGGTTAGCGTATGGGCGACGAACCTTTAGCCCTTTGTTCTGCGCTTTGCGCTGTTGCTTTCTGATAGCTTTGGCCCAATTGCACACTGGACAATATGGGTTCTTGGGAGTATGAGTTAGAAGGTGCGGTAGGGAGGCCGCAGCCTTTTTGAGCCGCTCGGCAAGGGTCTCCGACACCTCAACCTCCCCAACATCTGGGTCTAAATCTGGCGGTGCGTCGACGTCGACTAAGTCGACACCGCCAGCGTCTCCAACCTCGCTCTCCTCGGGTCCTGGGGCCGCGTTGCACGCATCGGAGTCCAATCCTCTACTTACTTCGTACGGGAGGTCTCCTGAAACTCCACATCCATAATGGCATCTATATGCGGCAGCGCAAGCCTCGGCTTTGCCGGGCTGCTCGTCGAATGGACCGACGGCGCGACCGTGGTCGGGCAAAGCTGATAGACTTCTAGGGGCAGCAATGCCGGTCGGCGTCCGATTCCAACCGCATTCGCTGGCCAACTGAGGCGAGTAGTAGATGTAGGTGATGGTATCCGCAGAGTCTATCGAAGACGGGAATACGGGCGCGATCTCAGTCGGCCGCCCATCAGCGTAGCTGTGGGTACCAATCAGCTCGTGTGCGCGCAGGTCTATGGTCACGCGAGTCTGGACAGCGCGGGGCGGAGGGCCTCCCGCAGATTCCACGTCGTCCAAGAATGCCTTGGCGCCCGGCGTCACGCAACACCACCGCTCGGGGGGCTCGCTCCTTCCGGCGACAGCTGCACACATCCACTGACCCAGCGCCTCTTTGCCTGATAGGGTCAAGTATGGTATCTTGCCCTCAACGGCCAGGTCCGCTCTTTGGCCGTTGGGCAACAATAGGTAGGGCCTCTGGCCTGCTGGCCAAAAGAAACTAAAGCCGCGATCCATGCACCGCTCTCCTACCGAAATCACGCACGGGGTCTCCGGCATGACTAAAGCGTTAAAACTACCACCCTTAAATTTGGGACACGCGATGCGAACTGAACCGAGGGCCTTAGATTCTCCCCCAGCAGTGTTCAGAGTGATCGATTGCGGAAGCTTTCGTACCAGTCTCATTGCACCTGCGCTCCTAATGTATCTCTCCGCAATTAGGTTGCACCCGCACCCCGTGTCTATAATGAAGCTCAATACCCCCAGATACGCAGCGTCTTTGTCTGTGCATCCAGCAGCGGCTGAGCCGCGCGGGCTTTCTTTCCCCTCTTCGTCCTTCAACCAGAGATGCCAGACATGATCTAGCAGGTCTGATGCTCTGATTAGAGCTTCAGCGACAGATGCCCTTGACTGCATCGACACTCGAAGGCAACTCTTTCAAGTCGTGGCGACGCGCCTTCCTCCAAGTGATGGTCGGCTCCTCAGTAGAGGGGTGAAAACGGACACGGAGATTGCATCGGTTACTATCCCGATGTCGCATGCAACTCTTACTAGGGGGAACGCACCAGTACTTTTTGATCGCGCCCCGAGAAAGAGGGCACAGGAAATTCGCAAGGACATTGACGAGACTCCCGACCTGTTTCCTGCTGTCCTGCTGAAATTCACCTTTGGAGGTATCCCAATAGTCTCCTTCATGGGCACTAGATGCAATAGCCAAAACTTAAGGCTGTTTTGTTTCTGCCCTGGGAAGCCCCTGAATAATGGGGCGGGGCACGCGACGGCACCCAAGCTGATTGAATCAGTGGGTCTCTTCCAACCCCCACGTTTTCTGCTCAACCGACGCAGGCTTCGCCACGTCTGCCGAACAAGGACGGCAAGAAGGAATACCATTAACAAAACTATGTTTGTCATTCCTCCAGCACTGACGGCTGAGCCGCCAGTGTGGAGCCATTGTCACGTAACTGGATGACCTGGAGTGGTCTTGGCGAACCAGCATTCCTTTCCGCGTGAGCACTTTCCCGCTTCTAAGTAAAAGCGGCAGACCATGTCTTTGACTTCGCCACCACCTTGTGTTTCTCCCCATCCTTTTTGGGCTTATCGGAATCAGCACTAGTGGTTCTGCAGCCACCATTGCTTCCCGTCGAAGAGATATTGGCAGCGGCAGCATTGACCTGTTTGGATGTACGCTCATACCCCAAAGATTGCCCAGAGTCAAGTTTCGCTTGTTCCCACTTGTCACGCTTCAGCTTCTCAGCATCGGTTACCCTTCTATGGGCTTTGTGGCATCCGTCTTCTGGTCCTCGACAATTCTTGGGGTCTCGGGAATATGCGCAACACGGAATAGTACTGTCTTTCCAACGCGACTGATTTCTATTCTTCTGCTGTCCTCCTTTCCCACGGTTACCAGTCGGGGTCTGGGATCGGCCCTGCCCCTTTCGGCCCCTGTCCTTCGATCTACCTCTAGGGTTCTTATCCTGGGCAGGGGCGGCACTGGACTTTCGCCCCGCACTCGGCTGAGCCGGTGCGGCATTCGGGCTTCTTATGATTGCAGGGACAGCCCTTTCCTGCGCGCGGGCATGTTTCGCCCTTGTTCAGGTATCTGCATGACATCCGAGGAATATCCCAACTTGGCAGTAATCTCTGCCGGGGCGGCTTTACTGCCTGCTTTCCTCCGGTTGTCATTGCCTCCGCCTCCGCCGAATCGTGCTTGCCTAGCACGTTGGTTCAAGGTGCCCTCATGCACGCTGATATTCCACTCTTCTTTTTCTCGCAACATCATTGCTTCAATCTGCTCCATTAGCCATTCATGAGTCTTTACGCCATGTCCCATTTTGTCTTTTGACAAGTCGTATAATTGGCATACGAAGTTCAGTTTGTTCGGTTTCCTGCACTGCTCGAGAAAATGCGCATGAATCGAGGCCCTCATCTCATCGGACGGAGGCTTAGCGCCATAAAGATGTTGATATACGTCTGTCCATTCATTGTAGAAACGATACAGGTCAGCATCAGGCTTGTGCGGGTCTATGTTCACCTTGAAGAGGTCACGTGAAATGCGATGTTGTCCCAACTCCGATCTTACCGAACACCAGTGACAAATTGCCCGCACCATCTCGCGTCCAGTCATGAGTCTTCCCTCGGTCTGGGCGCTAAATTCCACGCGAGTAACCTGTTGAAGGAAATGAGTATGATGAGCAAGCAGGCTGATATCGACTCTTTCGCATCTTGTTGAATTTGTCGATAAGATTCGTTGCGATCATGAGGCCGAGACGCTGTAATCGTCCAGCATCCTTGAGTTGCTCATCCTCCACATCTGGATCCATAGCCTCAGCAATCCAGTGCTGTGCTGCCTGGCTCTCGGGCGACGATCCAGCGATTGCACGTATTGCGTGCATTTTCCATTCACGAATGTTCGTTACATCAGGGATGTCCATCAAATCAATCTTCTGATTGTTACCAACCTGTCTCCACTGATCTAACGGCGTACTCTCGTCAATTCCTACTGAGTCGCGCGGTCCGCCGGGGCCCTGAGCCCCCCTGCGCCCACCCCCACCTTCAGAGGGGTCTGACCCCCCTGGGCTACCCGGAGGCGACCCACGTGGTTTTCTACCACGATCGTCTTCGTGCAAAGATACGATCTCAGTGTTGGGAGCGTCGCTCTTGTCGTCTCCGTCTCCGCCCTGTCCCGCATCGCCCGACGACTTAGTCGCCGTCATTCCCGTGGGACCGTCTCCATAGGGCGGACGGAGATTGGCAAGGGCGGCAAGGGCATTACCTTCGTTAGGTCCAGTTAGCCTCATCCCTACAGGAAGTCCATACTCAACGGCGCTCGGCTTAGCCGGACCTTCTAGGGCAGGGCCTGGAACAGTAAAATGTCGAGGCGACAGCGGCCTCACGGGAGTTTCTTGCGAGAGCAACGGAAAACAAATGACTTCGATGTGAATCCGGTATCTCGTTTATTTTCAGTATATGGAGTCGGGTCGGTGATGATAGCCTTATGCCTCATCTTCCCTTTCTCTGCAAAACTGCGTTCGAAACAATCTCTCCTCCTCGCATATTGGCAGCTGACCTGTCACTCTTCCACAGGTCGCATCTATAGCATCTCCCAGTGCTCGCAGCGATAAGTTCTTTGCACGCCGACCTACCACATCCGACGCAATTGTCCGTTTCTGGACGAGAACAAACGGCACACAACTGATCCACGGGGAGTGTGTTTCCCTTCTCGACGGGGGGAGGATGCATTGCACCTCCTACCAGCATGGTCGAAGTTCCCGCATCTGCCAAGGTCGTCTGATCAGATTGCGCAGGGATGGATACTATTCCCGACGACTGAGCCGTCGGCAATTGGCGCATGTTCGATCCAGTCGGCTTAGCCGGCGGGCATTTGGCACTGCTCGATATCATGCGCTGGAGGGAAGATCTAGCTTTCTCATGCGATTTAAGCTCTTCCAAATAGAGATTGCTCTGGTTGGTTATCTTAGCAGCTACAGCTTGGGTGTTGTCTGTTTCCAGCCTGGCGGCTTTGAGCTCTTCTTGTAAGCCATGTTTTTCTCGTTCCGCCATGACTGTCGCGATTTGTTATCCTTCTATCCTGGCCACCGCGACGGCAGCGGCAACGGTATTGGCGTCAACAGATTCTTCGTTTGCCAGCATGACGGCCCGTCTCTCCGAAGTCAACAATTCTCTGTGTTTGTTTTCAGCTTCCCTCTCCACTTGCCATTTCACTGCCTCAGTTTGATTGCACAGATGTTCTATCAGCGCCTGTTCACGCTCTCTAGCAGCCATGGCTAGGGCGATCCGCTCAGCCTCAAACGTTTTTCTAGCTTCGATCACAGTTTCAGTTAATTCTTCTCTGTCCAATCGAGCCCTTTTCAGCCAGATGCGCTTCATTGGCCAGAAACTCTCTCTGAGTGTTAGCCTCTGCTAGCCTGGCCTGGTCTTGAAAAGACTGCATGAGGAGGCACGTGCAGTTATGCTCGCCCATTGGGCAACACTCTGCGCACAGCCATTGCACGTTACACTCGCTGCAAACGTCCGAGCAACTCCTGCGCACTGGGTTCCTACATGCGCCTTCAGGCCTGCTGGCTTTTCCCGGGCATCTGTTCTCCGCCCGAGGCGCGCAGCCAGGGTTGGGATTCCAACATGCCTCCATCATAGAAACTGCACTGTTGCTCCTTGAAGTCGACCTCGCCCCTGATCTTGGTATTTTGGGTCCCCCCCTGCTCGAAGCATTCGACCTGGGGCGAGTAAAAGTACTTTCTGGTGGTTTAGGCGCATTTAAGAGCTCCTCATCCTTTTCGTCTTGTGTTATTAGCTGAGTATACGAATCTGGGTGTCCGACCATTTCTTCATCTTCAGCAACAGCTGGGATAGTGGGTTGCCACTCACCTGAGGCGGTGGCATTACGGAAGAAACCTTCCTTCAATGGCGAGACGTTTATTTCGTAGTCCTCAGTCCGTTGTTTCTTGAGGTTAGGCGCAGGGGTTCGTCCAGTGGGCCCCCTCTCATGCTTCATCTGAGTCTCCGTCCTGTCCGCCTGAGGCGTCAGGATACTAGTGTCTTCATCGGGTCCATCTGGAGACCATCTTTCGTCTTGAGCAGGGGTGTCCTCTCCCATCATCGCGGACAACGCTCGGCTCAGGGAAATATCATTATTGGTACTATCAAAATCTTCCTCCATGGAATATTTCAAGATCTTTGTCTGCTGGATCATCACTATCCTGACCGAATTGTCCGTTAAGTGCTATAGGGGTCGGGGCGTTAACATGCATACACACCCATTCTGTCGGGATATCAGGATACGTATTCAGATTCCCTTGGACCTCCGCTGGCCGGCTGGCTTCGCCAGCGGCAATGGCAGTAGCTTGCGGAGCATTCTGGATGGAGCTTATTGACTCCGTCGATTTGGCGCTCCACGACGAGATTGCACCTCGCCCGGGTCTTGGCGCGACGCCATCTCGCCCGTGAGGGTCGGGGGGTTGCTCGCGATCACCCATCGGAGCCCCTGCGGGGATACGTCTGCAGACATTTCGGCTATCCCCTCGGCACTTCTCCCCCTCACGACCCGATCGGCGACATATGAAGGAGGGATTCGGTCTTGACCAGGACCGTCTCTGTCTGTATCGTGTCCATCATGTTGTTCAACGCGCCCATCAGCGCTTCTCGAGATATTGGACGCGATATCATAGCTCTCTCCCGCAGCGACTGGGTCGCGGGGCACGACTGGAAAATCTTCTCTTGCATCGAATGGCCCCGCGTCGACTGAGTCGCGCGTTTCGGCTGATAACCAGTCTTTCCTCTGAGAATCGGGGCAATATGACAAAGGAATTAAGATCTCATGTTCACTCTGCTCAGGGAGAGCGGAGGCGGGATGAGACATTGATAAGAAAAACATCCGTCAAGCTAGACAACTCTATCAGGAATGCGAAGGGGGGAGGTCGGCCGAGGACGGACGACGACGAGCCGCCCGCGCACCCCAGCGCGCTCCTTTTCTCTCCTGCCAGCCGAGGTCGGCTGGCTCGAGAAGTCGCATGGCTGCGGAAACGCAGCTTCAGTTCACGCGGACAGTGCAATGCATGCAAACTAAGTTAAGCTCTAATTGGATACGAGGCGGAGAGGAGCATATTTACTGATCGCGCCCCTGTCGGTGACCAGCCGCGAGACCATGTCCATGTTCCAGCGGATGGTGGTGTCGGCCTCCCTGCGGCCGCCCATCTCGAGCTTGGCCAACTTGACACCCTGGGAGGTGATGATGCCACGTGCCCGCGGGGCGCTGAAAGCGTGACCAGGGACCGCATCGCTGAGGATGTTGGCGAGACGCCGCGCTTGAATTTCCATCCGCTCTTGTTGAGGAGACTTGTCAGGAGAAACGCAAAGCGGAACGGCTCCACCGCCGACCGCTTGGCACTGGAAAGAGCGCCATCCATTGGGAGAAACAGGGTTACGCAGCCGACGGGCCAGCGCTTGAGCACGAGGGATAGCGATGTCCAGCCCGCCCTCCACGACAATGTTGAAGCGCTTGCTGGGGACGTTGGAACCGAGGCGGAGCATGCTGTTGTCGATGCCAGCGGCTGAGAGCCAGTCGGAGATGCCAGCGCGCACTTGCGCAGGGCCGACAAGTTCAGGAGCGCCCACGGAGAAGATCCTCGCGTCAGGGGAGACTGGACCACGCCTCCAGCGCCTGGAAGTCAATGATCGGGATCTCCTTCTCTGCCATGGCGAGCGTCTTCTCGATGTCGTCGATCTGGGCGCACATCCGCCGCTGCTCTTCGGCCAGTGCATCCGCTCGCTCACCGACTTTGGCAGCATCTCGTGCGTGGACCGCGAGCGACTTGGCGACGTGCTCCTGCTGGGCCTGGAACATTGCCACCAGCTGCTGCTGACAGGAGGCGAGCTGGACACGCGACGTCTCCGCCAGCGCCACGGTGGCCTGCTGCATGCAGCTGTCCAGCAAGGCCTGGAGGTCACACGAGATCCCCGTCGGGGTGGGGCAACCTCCCACAGGTGTGCCAGGTAGCGATGTGCGAGTAGGCCATGGTCCCCCTCCAGGCACTTGCCAAGGATCAGGTTCATCGGCAGGTCGGGGCGAAGCAGCGTGAGGTCGATCAGGGGCCGCGGGGACGGCAGCAGCCTGGGGCTCATACAGCACGCCGAACACGGAGCCGTTGTCGTGCTGACGGGCCAGCGCATCGTGTTCGGGCGGCGGAAGACGAGGATCTCGCTTGCCGTCACGCCGGGAGCCAGGCACTGCCAGCACGTCGTCCTTCTTGGCGGCTCTGCGACGCCCGCGTGCACTCCGTTCCTCCGTGCTTCTCGAGAGAAACCGTCCAGAAGCAGGGGAGGCTGGTTCACGGCGTTGTCGTCCACCAGGGGCAGCAGCACCTGGTCCGCGATGACCGCCACCAGCGCACCCAGAGCCACCAGGGCCGTCATCCGCTGCCATGCCAGCACACTTTTGCCCTGAAGGCAGGAGTCGGCCGCTAGGTGGGAGCGACCGTGAACGGGAAATATGGACGGGTGCCAGCTCACCCGTGGTTGTCGCTGGAAAGCTTGGACTGGCCGCGGACTGACAGTATCCATGCCCTGTTCACGCAAAGCAGACATCTTGAGCCAAAATGGCTACGGAGCGGAGGGAGCAGGAGGAGGAGGAGGAGGAGGGAACGGGACAGTGTAGACACACGAGGAGGACGAGGAGGGGGGGCGAAAGGAGGAGGGGAAGGAAGGAGGAGACGGACGATGACGACGAGGAGCCGCGTGCGAGCCGCCACTGGCCCAGGCAGGGGATGCTCCCGGGCGGGGTCGGACCCAATGTCTTGATTTTTCAACACGAGGTCCCCGGAAGCCCCGACCCTCTCCCCATGGCCGCTTGCTCATCGCATCGCATCGAACTGCCAGTGGCACGAGAACTGTCTGAATCATCACGGGGCGCCTTCACTCCTCGTCGAAAGCATTTGGACGTCTGCGGTTCAGCTTCGTGGCTGGACGAAGGTTGGTTCCGTCATGGTTAAGTCCATAAGTCGACGCTCTGGCCGAGGGGCTCTGCAGCGGCACTCAGGATGCCGCTTGGCAGGCGCCCTCGTCCCTGGGCCGCTTATTCATCCCGAGATGTTTTTTGACGGTCCCTGGAGCCCGGAGGCGGGCTCTGCCCTGGGTAGAGGTCTAGAAGGCGCGAGGAAGGCCTAGGAAGGCCTCCCTCCCAGGGGCAGCCTTGGGTAGGTCGAGTCAGGCCGACTTAGGCAGAGCCGAAGAAGGCCCACATAGGCCTACGGAACGCCGAGGAAGGCCTAAGTGAGCCTAGGGAAGGCCTTCCTTCCAGGAGCACGAAGGCCTAGGAACGCTCAGAGACGGCCTGGGATGGCCCAGGTTCGGGGGCGAGCCCAGGGGGGAAGTTAGAAGGGGCGGGCCTCCGCAGAAGGCTCAGACGTCCCCCGGCCTTCTGAGAAGCTTTCGGAGCACTCCCCCGAAGATACAGAACGCTTCTCGGAAGGCGCGAGGGCTTCGGGTTCTCTGAAGCCACGCCGCCTTCTGACAAGGCCTCCTCCTCCTCCTCATCCTCATCTCCACCCCGAGGGGCCGGGCGGGGCGGGACGGCGCGGGGCGGGCCGACCACCGGGCCCTTCGGCAGCCCCTCGTCGTCGTCGTCGTCGTCGTCGTCGTCGTCGTCGTCGTCGTCGTCGTCATCGTCGTCGTCGTCGTCGTCATCGTCGTCGTCGTCGTCGTCGTCGTCGTCGTCGCCGTGCCCGGCGGGGCGGGGCGGCGCGAGCCCTCGCGGATGGACTCCGTGGTCTCGCAGATCGAGGGGCGGCGGGCCTGCTGCAGCTCCTTCGGCGGGCCCTGGCGCGGCTGGGGCTACCCGCTGGCCGCATCCATCGGCGGCTGCACACTCCCCACGGAATGTCCGCGGAGCACGGGCCAGAGGCGGCCCGCCCCGCCTGGGAACAGCATCGGGAGCAGGCCCATCGGCGCAAGACCATCAGCAGGATCACAAAGAGGTACACGAGGACGGGCATCTGGTTGTTCGGCGGCGAGCCAGGGGGGGATACAGAAGGAGAAGGCCTTCTCAGAAGGAAGCGGGGCTTCTCAGAAGGCATCTGGCCTTCTGAGACATGTTGCGTGTGCCTTTGGAGAAGGCTTAGAAAATTTCTCGGAAGGCCGGGAGACTTCTGAGCCTTCTGAGAAGGCCCCCCCCTTCTCACTTCCCCCCGGGCTGGCCGCCGACTCCGCCAGACCCAACCATATGCAGTTGTCAGCACCGCGGCGTGGGCACGCTGGCTGTAGAGCTCCCTATGGGGCCACAAGGCGAGTGAGGGGTGTGCCGAAATGGTCGCGGGGGCACATGCGGGCCCTGCCACTGGCCTTCGGTTGAACTCCCTGTGGGGCCACAAAACGTGTGAGGGTGTGCCGAAATGGGTGGGGAACCGCATGCAGACCCCCCTCCTGGGGATTCGGTGGAACTCCCCGTGGGGACACGAAACGTGTGAGTGGTATGTCAAAAGGGGTGGAGAATCACATGGGAAACCTCCTCCTGGGGGCTTCGGTGAAGCCCCCTGTGGGGCCATGAAACATGTGAGGGGTATGCCGAAATGGGCGGAGAACCGCATGCGAAACCCCCATCCTGGGGGCTTCGGTGGAGCTCTCTATGGGGCCACAAAGCGTCTGAGATGGTCGGGGGGCAGCACCGACCGCCCCGCTGAGGGCCTCGGTGGGCCGCCGATGGGGCCACGACAAGGTGCACGGAGTATGCCGAAATGGTCCGGGGGACCGCGTGCGACCCCCCCCCTGAGGGCGTGTGCCGAAAGATGGTCGGGGGGACCGCATGCGACCCCCCCCCCCCCCTTCGGTGGAGCTCCCTATGGGGCCACGAAGCGTGTGAGGGGTGTGCCGAAAATGGGCGGGGGGACCGCATGCGATACTACCGCCCCCCCGATAGCTTCGGTGGAGGGGCCACAAGTCGTGTGAGGGGTGTGCCAGCACGGTCGGGGGGGGACAATATTCAATACGCCCCCTAAAGGCCTCGTGGAGCTTCACCACGAAACGTGCAAGGGGTGTGCCGAGATGGTCGGGGGGACCGCGTTCAAGACACCCTCCTGGGGGCTTAGGTGGAGCTCCCTCTGCGGCCACGAAACGTGTGGGGGGGGGGCCGAAATGTGTGGGCGGAGCGACAAGGCAAGGATGCGAGGAGGAAAGAGGGAGGAGGCGAGACGAGGCGAGCGCGCGATGTCGGTCGGGCGGGACCGGCCCTCAGAGGGCAGCGCGGGGGGGCCGAAGCCGTCAGGAAACGTGTTGGCGGCAGGGGAGGAGACGCCGGGCGCTGTCTCTTCAAACCGGGGACCCAACACCACAGGATGGTTGTGAAAAATTGAAGGCTCTCGCGAGTTCCTGCCGCCAAGGCCACATTCGGGCTCCAGGGCCATCAGAAATACGGGGATAGACCCACGTGCTGGAGTTCTGCCCTGGATCCCTGGGGACAGTGGGTACTTTCCGGCCCTCGGGGGGCGGGCATTTATCCTTATCCACCGCTCCCCGAGAAGCCTGGGCATGGCTCCGACAACTTACATGTTGATTGTGACCCGAGCCCCCCAAACGCGACTATGCTGCTCAGATCAGCAGGGCGCACGAAGCAGCATGATCCCCTTGCGGCACTCCTTCCCCATGCTCGGCGTACCCCGCAACGTCACCCCGCGACCCCACCTGGAGCATACCGTGAAAATGGTATCTGATGTCTGATGTGAGATTGAGCCTTATATACTCACACGTCTGGCCCAGCTAGGCCCATCCTGGGCCTGTGATCATTGCCCATGCCCTGCACAGAGCCAACGAAGGCCTACACCCCGATGCAGGGGCCCAGGATAAGCCTGGCTGGGCTCGGTGTGTGCGTGTAGTCCGCCTCTCCGACGGTGGCGAGAGAAGCACACGGTCGAGGCTGCAGCGGCAGCTGGCGCAGCTGGGCGACGCCACGCCTTGGGGTTGTCTGGCGCGCGCGCCCGAGGCGCCTGCTCCTCGCATGGGGCCAGCGAAAAGGAGGGCGGCGCCACCATCAGAACCAGAGGAGGCACAACCGTCCCCACCGGCGCCAGCAGCACCACCGACTGCAGCACAGCACAACAGAGGGCAGCTGCAGTGCCTCGCAGCAGCAGCGGCAGAAGCGGCGTGACTGTGAGTCTGAGGCTGAATGCGGGGGAGGGGAGGGGAGGGGAGGGCAGGGCAGGGGAGGCGAAGAGGCAGAACGGAGGCGTCAATCTAAGAACAAGGACCCCGAGCCTGGAGTATCTGGAAAGAGCGGCATAAGATCACATGTTCGGGGGTCAGAACGGACATATTAGCTCGGCCTTGGGCGCCCCTGCCTGGCTCCACTGGCGGCGCCTCCAGCACCCCGCCCTGGCGCGCTCAGCGCGCCTGAGAAGGGGTCCGGAGAGGGAGGTGCAGCGCCGACCTAAGATCCGCGCTGATCTCCAAATGTCGATGCCTTTGTTCTTATTGTACTTCCTCTCCCTGCTCATTCTCCACCTCCTCATCCGCCTCCTTAGACCTGGGACATTCGAGGTTCGAGCCTCCAAGATCGAGGATAGACCTGGGACATGTTTGAGCTTTCTGGATGTCCTCGTGGCCACGGTTGGATGCTCGAAATTCTGGCCACAACTCACCCCGGGACGGGTCAGGCCGCCGATTTGCGATTCTTCCCGAACCCTAATTTCGACATGATTAGAACAAATGCAGACGAGGCTCCTCGCCAGTTTCGGCCCAGGGCCATCAAAACGCTTGTGTCACGAAGCAACATCCGACTAGCCTCGCACATTCACACATCCGCTGACACTGCAAATCAAATCGCATTGTCATTAAAATCGTAAGACAGAGCCAGGACGAGGAAGGAGAACGAGGACTAGAAGGGAGAGTGGGCAGCTTGATTGCAAAAGGGCGCAGCGTGGTCGCCAAAACCATATAGCAAGCAATCTTCGCCAAGAACCAGTCTCCCCGAAGGGAGCGACAGTACCAGGGCCCTGCTTTATGACACCCACACTGCGCTGCGCTCTTGTGGCTGGACGCGCGATCGCCCTGCCACGCGCCGCAGGCTCAGCATCGCGTAGAGACCAGGACCAGGAGGCACAGGTGGGAGGCAGAATTGGGAAGGGAAGGCAGGAGGACGAGAGGAAGAGGAGAGGGAGGTGAATGAGAGAGGAGGAGGCGGAATGATTATCAGCATGAAGAATATAATATACGGGCTCATGGCATCCTGATCAGGAAGAATCCCCCACCGTACCCCGGAGCACGACGTGGAAGTTATCACTAAAACGAAGCTTACACTTAAGGGTTCTTGCTTGTTGGCTGAGGAACTAGGCGGAGGTGCGGGTCGGGCGGATATGTGGCCGCCGTCGCCGCTCTGTCGCCGCCCTGTTGCCGCCCCGTCGCCGCCTCGTCGCCGACCGTCGCCACCCGTCGGCTGGGCACAATATTGCAATCGCATTAAGTTGCACTGCATTGCAATCGCGTTGCATTGTAATCGCACTGCTTTGCATTGCTCTGCATTGCACTCTAAGGAACTAGGCCTGCGGGCCGCTCGGGCCACCAGGTGGCCGCAGCCGCCGCCTCGTCGCCGCCCGCTTTACATTGCGTCGCGTTGCTCTGCATAGAACTGCATTACTTTGCATTGCTTTACATTGCTTAGCATTGCTTTGCATTGCTTTGCAGTGCGTTGCATTGCTTGGCAGTGCTTTGCGACACTTTGGATTGCTGTGCAACATTGCATTGCAATCGCACTTCTTTGCAATCTGCTTTACAGTGATTGGCATTGCTCTGCATTAGTTTCCGTGTTTTGCATTGCTCTGCATGGCGTTGCATTGCTGGGCATTGCATGGCATTGCTTTACACTGGTTTACATAAGTTTGCATTGCTTTGCATTGCTGTTCATTGCTTTGCAACGTTTTGCGTTGTGTTGTATTGCCTTGTATTGCTTGGCATTGCGTTACATACGCCACTCTGTATTGCTTTGCATTGCGTCACGTTACTTTGCCACTGTGTTTCGTCACTCTGCATTGCATCACATTGAGCTGCGCTGATTTGCATTACTCCGCATTGCTTTTTACATTGCGTTGCATTGCTTTGCATTGATTTGATGTGCTTTACATTACTTTTCGTTGCGTTGCATTGATTTGCATTGCTTGGCATTGCGATGCATTGCGTTGCGTCACGCTCGATTTATTTGCATTACCCCGCATTGCATTACATTGGTTTGCGTTGATGTGCATTGATTCGCCTTGCTTTACATTGCGTTGCTTTGCATTGCTTCGCATTGCTTGGCATTGCTCTGCACTGTTTCTCACTTCTTCTCCTTCTCCAAACCGTGCTTGCATGTCGCGCTTCCTACTGTTCCCCAAGCAGTGTTTGCACTTAGGGGTTATTACTTCTTTTCCAAAGTACTGGGCCCGGGTGTCGGTCTGGCGGTTTCGTGCTCGCCGTCGCCGCCCCGTCGCCGCCTTCATCGCCGCCCGTCGTCTGGGTTTGAGTGTCGGTCTGGCGGCTCCGTGCTCGTCGTCGCCGCCTCGTCGCCTCCTCGTCGCCACCCGTCGTCCAAGCCTGGGTGTCGGTCTGGCGGCTCCGTGCTCGCCATCGCCGCTTCGTCGCCGCGTCGTCGCCGCCCGTTGTCTGGGCCTAGGTGCCGGTCTGGCGACTCCGTCCTCACCGTCGCCGCCTCGTCGCCGCTCCGTTTTCGCCCCGTCACCGCGTAAATGGTACAGAATCCGCCAACCTCTCGGCGCGTAGAAGACGCTGTCGTCGTCGTCGCCAGTCCCAACGAAAACTGAAGGACAATGAAATAAAGGAACGTCGCAGTTGAGTCGCGTTCCCCTTCCAGGGACGCGTCGCCACAGGGCTGGCGAGGCGGGGCGCCCAGCTGCAGGAGCAGCGGGGCAGGGGCGGGTGAAGGCGTCCAGCTGGTCGCCAGTGCAAGCAACACAGCAGGGATGCGACGGGGCCGCACGGCCTCGAAGCCAGCCAGGCGTGGGTTCCCAGCTGGGGCGAAGCCTGGAGGAACATTCTAGCGCGCAACAGCCAGGGACCGCGAGGCCCAGACGGGGCGCACGACTCGTGGGAGGCGGCGCTGGGAGGCTCACCGTGCGAACAAATAAGCGCACGAGACAGAAACATGCACAATGAATGGATGTCCGAACGATGGCAAAAAGAGCTGGTTAGGCCACCCACGCCCAGAGGGCAGCCCATCCTGACCTGCAGCCATGCCTTCTTGTCTCACCTAGAGGGAGGGGGGAGGGAGAGGGGGAACCCTTCCCCTTTGAGGGAATCCTATCCTTTTCGCTTGATCCCTTCCCCGCCGTTGGGGAGAGCTTCGGGGGCATTCCCAAGTGGGCTCCTGGGGGGGGAGTTTGCGGTCGATTGACCTGGCTATTTGCAAGACAAGAGAGAGAGAGAGAGAGAGAGAGAGAAAGAAAAAAAAGGATGTTTGTCAGAACATGCATAGAACGAAACTCCTGAACGCGTCCTTGACTGAAACAATTGCGGCGGGCAGGCGGGCTATACACACGCATGCGCACCTATACATATACATGACATATCTCCTACACTGCGACTCTGGTATCACTCCTCATCATCGCAGGCCTGACATGATGAGGTCCGCGAGACAAAGGTGGTCCGTGAAATCGACGGTGTCCTCGTCATCTGGGAGGCACTCGTAGCCGCACTCAACGTCGGCCACGAACGGTGGGTGAAATGTCGGTATGGCTGGGGTTTTGCCCAGGCGGCCTTGGCCATCCTGCGCAACACCCCCGCCGCCGTCACGGGGCCTGGGCCGCCGGAGATAATACACCTATGTTGAGGTAGTACACATGGCTGATCACGGGCAGCAAACACAAACCTATGTAAAACAATCTAGCGCTAGTCTGCAACATAGCATTTTAGGTAAAACCTCTAACGCTGTGACCATATACATAGCTATACACACGCGTCCTGGACGCTCAGGTCACCGTCCTCGTAGTACCAGGCGACCTGTCTGGACAACTCCATGAATGCAACTGCTCTCGCACGGTGACCTTCCAACTGCCTGGGGAGAATGCCCCCGGGATAGCTGCTCGTGGGACTCCTCCTGTTGCGAGCGCATCACACAGCATATCACGAGTATCCACCCGATGTATAGTCATGAGCCGTCGTGCCTCCAGGTGCTCACGAAGCGAACAGACTCTATATATCAACTGCCGATCCGTCGGCGTCGAGACTTCCTGCGCGGCGCGCATCAAACGCCGAGTGATGCGCCCAGCACCAAGTGTAGATCCAGACCGCAATGCCCTGCAAAAGCAGAGTGTCGTACCACCGCCGTCTGGGATCCCCTTAACCCTTCCATCATGAAACAATTCAGTTTCATACCGTACTCAGTAGATTCGATCGCATCGTTCAGCTCGGCGCTGCACGCGCCTCTATTCACCTTGGCCTGTCTGCGGGAGACAGATTCCCGGGCGTGAAAGCATCCAGAGGGCACTGCGTCACGACCTTCGCATAATCCGACGATGGCAGCTCTCAGTGCTAAGCAGTCCAGATCATCAGCTCGATGGGCGCCATCAACAATCACAGTCATACACAACGGCGAAGTCGGTTGACTGAATCGCGTCGTAGACGGAACCCGCTTAATCCATTTCAACACGTTGCTGAGATCCTCCGAGTCCGAGATCTTGACCTATTTCGCTGCAACCTACCCACATACACCACGATGTCTGCCCTCGCAAGAACAAGCCATGCAACTGCTCCCAGCAAAGACATACACAGGCTGACCTGCTTATCGTTCGCCTTGTCAGGGTCGGCCTGCTTAGCTGACTCACATTGTGATTCTGACCCATGGTGCACTCCATCGTCTTGGGGTCTTGTCGATGCTGGATACCAACGCACCCGAAAGGTGCCTCTATCAGCTGGCACTTGCTGTGCTCAGCCTCCAATCGTTGGAACAGCTCTACCCGCGTTGTCTCTTCACACGCGCCCTTGAAGTCATCGACGTGGGCCGCTGAAACGCCGAGCGGAACCGCTCCATTCTTGATGCAGGGGTTGTTCGTGTTCAGGCACTTGCCGTCCTTCTCCGTCGCCTTACGGCGCTTGACGCACAGCTTGGCGTCTGCTCTAGCGGGCTGCCAACTCGCCTCCACGAGCGTCTCAGTAAGGGCCATACTCCACGACCACGGCGCATGCTTGGTACCGAAGCCTAGGTTATTCACATCCAGATCCTCGGTAATTTCGCTGAAGTCGTGAAAACCCTCGATCTGCCGCAACAGCTTGCAAGCTCCGACCGGTAACTCTCGCTGAATTGATCTCAGTTCATGCCCGTCTCAGCCGCGAAATGTTTGAATGTCTTTCCTCGCTGAAATGCCATTTAGATATCCGTCGACAATAGCTTCCATTGGTAGAGCGCTGCCATCGAGCACACGGTTCTCTGCCCCCACCTCGGCGCTGCGCCCGCAAAGGGCGCAAGCGACTCAACTTGCATGTCTTCGAAGCCGCGAACCGTCAGCCCTGCCTTGCTCTGGCGTGTCCCAACTATCAGTTTCCACTTGGGCACCCATCGACTATCCACCCAGTTCGCAGCTTTCTTTCTCGCCGTCCGAGTGCGCATGCCAATGACACACCATCGCCGAAATTCCAACAGACAAGCCTCAGCAACATCACGTGCATGTGTATTGAGCTCGTCCTTGGTGAGCACGTTCATCTCGCGCCCTATCACTGCTGCTGCGTAGCAACCCATGAGGTCGTACCGATGTTATCACGACGTAGCTCTCCAGCACGGTTTCGCCGCAGATATTGAATGCCGCGGCGGCGTCCATGCCCAACTCCAGACGATGATCCTAAGCGCTGTCAACCTGGCAAGAAACTGATGGGAAGAGATGTCCAGGTACTTGAAGACCTGGAGGTCGTGACCGCTGAGCTAGACAGCACCAGAACGTCTTCAGCCACACACGCCAGCAACTCTTCATCGGATATCTCGTCTTGGTGTTCACCCCCATCATCATTCAACCGTTGGGCAACATGTGTACTCGAATTGTCACTCATATCTGAGCCGGGAGCAAGTGCTCTCTTAAAACACTGCTCGTCATGTAATCTTCTCGCCAGATGCGGCGCTGGGTTCGCGCCCCCGTGAGATCCTTCCGAGCGGCCCCTCTTCATGCCATCCCAGCGCGGCAGGAGATCACCTTCGGCCTGATCGGATTGCTCGTCCATCCCGCCAACATGTGATACTCCGGGCGCTTGACGCCTTGCTTGTCGCGCCTCATCTTCAGTGACCAGCAGGAATTGCAAGAAGGGAGCGTTAGGCCAGAGGTCGCCAAACAAATATGGCGCCAATCTCCTCCGACTGCCTGGCAGCTGCATGCATGACCAATCTCCTCGGCATCCAACCTGCCACCACATTATAACAGCTCCTTCCGTGCTTGGTGCAGCTTCGACGCGCCGAACTCCATGACCCACACGAATGCCAATACAGCCAGTCAACTGCCCACATGGGCCCCGGGAATCGCCGCCCATCTCTGCTTATCATCCAGCCGCGTTTGCCTGAAAAGACAAGCGAAATATAGCGGTCCTTGCTCGATGCTCTCCGCGACACTCATGATGTATTATGCTGGTAGCCGCGTAGACTCCTGTGCGTGAGGTTCAGTCAAGAATCCCCATGGCACCACTGCACAACGAATTTCAAGCAATCGGACCTGCATACTCCTGCTCTGTCATATTGCACCCACGGTTCCATCCCGAATACGTGTAATATCAGTAACCACCGCAGGTCCTCGCCAGCCGCTCAGACCCCTATCCGGGGGATCGCGATACATGTCGACCTCGTCACCGATCCTGCGCTCCAACAACTCTCCGGCTGGCCTCTTGCGCGAGTCAAGCGACCTCGACAATCGATCCGATGCGGTGGCTTGGACGATGGCTGCCAATGCCGTCTCGCGAAGTCGATGGATATGACGCGAAATGCCCGCAATACCGTCACCGCTATCCGACAACTGCGTCTCTGATCCAGGTTCGAACTCGCGCAACATCGCAGGTGATATCCGAAATGATCCTTTGCATGGCGATACCCCATGCACTGACAACATGCAGTTCTTGGCCAGCACCGATTTCGTCGACTATGGCCCGAGGCGTACCTGCCATGCCATCTCTCTCCAATTGTGCGTTCATTTTGTGTACTGCGTCGCGTAGCAGGGCGTTGTGACGCCCTACAATGCGAACGCGTGCGCCACGTGGTCGCAGGCTGCATCGAATACCCCACCGGTCCGCCCATGCCGCCGCAACATCAGAGTCCAATTCACCTCCCTTATCACTGGTGGGAACGCGCATGGGACCAAACCGTCTTATCCATATGTGAGTTATGCCATTCAATGTCCTGTGGCGCACGACTTTCGACGATGAGCGCGGCTGACCATCCGATGCAGCAATCAACAAGGTCAGAAGTGCATGAATACTCCAGAACATCAGGTCCACCTCTACCTCCACGTTGATGCATATCACGATCTTGGTCGTTGCGATGGGCCTGATTCCAATATGCTGCCACTGTCGACGCACAGGACAAGTATCCACCACTGAAGCCACCACGTCGATCGCTTCCGGAGGGGCGCCAGCTGCCCGCATGAGCTCCTTCATGCTTTCGATCGGTGCGCGCCACAGCCTAATGTGAAGCTTCCTTACTGTTCGTCGCACCACGATCGGATCCAACGACGAGGAGTTTCAGAGCCCGTCCAGCTGACCAATCTGACCAATCCGCTCCGGCAAGATCTGCCTGAACACCAGCCTCTATCCCCGTCGCTGCTCGATTTCGTCGTTCAGCTGCGGGAGGGCGCCCTGCCAGATGATCTGGCGGAAGTGGTGGTGCTGGTGCTATTGCTGGCGCCGGTGCGTCGAGCGGCACCTCGCTCTCGGCTGCGCCCGCGGGCCCCGCTGCTGCAGCTGGTGAAGCCGCAGGCCCCAACTCACTGAGTCGCCCACCTCCTCGCTAAGCGCCCGATGGATCAGGAACTGCACTACGCACTTTAGGCTGCCGTGGAAGTTCAACAGATGATCCGAGTCCACGGTGCGCGGCCAGCCCCCAACGACAGCGATCATCGCCCGCGCGTGAGCTGCGTCTCCTTGGCTTGCCTGCCTTGCAACCAGGGCAGTCATCGCTAATAGCCGTTGCGCTGGGATACCTGCGAAGGCCGCGTCGCATGCGCGTTGGATCGCGCGCCGACCTGTTGCCACTGCAAGCCGGGTACATCCCCCTATTACGCGCGCCCGTGCGCGAAGCTGTTGGGACTGCGCTCGATGCCGATGCTACGCCTGCCGACGGTGCTGCTGGAGCCGCCGCCGATGATGATGACGCCGAAGGGGCGATGGCGGACGATCAGGATCTTCACCTTCATTTCGAACCCGAGCTCCAGTGGCGATCTCAGGATGGTACGATGAAAGAGACTTCCTTTTCATAATGCTGCTGCCTTCACACCGTAGTCGCCGAAAGATGAAAACCAACGCCTCACAGCTCGCCACGAAGTGGGTCGGTTTCTTCGCAGGGAGACCGTGCGAGGGCATCGAAGTCCAGCTCGACACTGATGAGCGAATGTCTCTGCGGCGTCTGGCAATGCTCTGACCTCAGTCCATATCGGTGAGTCGTAGAGTTCCGATCCAGCGGACTGTTCGGCAAGATAATGTCGTCCATGCTGAACTTGATATCTGGCAACTTCTCAAGTGCCCCAGTGGCTCGGATATTCGCCGCGATGTCTCGTGCGCCTCTGGGTTCACCATTCGGTTGGAGGTGGACCACCCTGCAATGCCGCGATAGGGCGGAGACATCACCACCACCGCTGGTTGACATAGTTCCAGATACTTCCACCTGCCAGCCCGCCCCTGTGCGCTGAACACATCTACGCCGCATTGCAAATCGAAAGTCCTACCCGCATGAGGGCCATCATGATGCATACGTCGTAGCAACAATCTCGTAGCGCGACCCTCACCCCCATGATCTCCACGATGTCCGTGAAGGGATGTACCTGGACATCTGCAACCCAATGTTGTACTGTAAAAAAACCGCCCAAACTCTGAAATGCAAGGTGGTTCGCGTCGTGCTGGTTGCTCGTTATTCTCATTCTGATGTCGTCATTGTCGCCTCTGCCGTACCACATGCCATGGTCTGCAGCAAAGTACAACGCGGTACTCCAGTCCATATCATGCTGTACTCCGTCAACCTGCCAATGGTACTACTGAAGGTCTGTAGTGGCATGATCCATCCGTAACTCCGAGACTTCCAGATCGATCGAACTCATGTCGTCGCCACAGTCCGTCCAGACCCTCTCGTAGCCATTCATGGTATTGGTCTTCTTGATGCCCATCGAATTCGAGCCTGCTGCTGCTGCTCGATATGTTGCCTCCTTATCCTGCAGCGTCTGCCATAGCCGTGCCTCCGTAGGATAATGCGCAATTGTGCCTGCAACCCCTACCATCTTCTGTCGTCCAGAGTTCATGTAAACAGGAGTGCCCGCAGCATCCTGTTCATGAAATTGCGACTCTGGTATCATCGCCTCGCGTCCGCCATCGACGTCAGAAGACCGTCGGTGGCCAACTTGTCGCCAGAGCTGAGTAGCCAGCTCATGTAGCTTGGAACGCCTGGCCAGAAAGATGGCCTCCTGGTCGCGCTGATGTTCAACAGCTTGATAGTGTTGCCCATGACCACAAGTACGCCATTCGGGAAACTCGACTGCGCTCATGATCTGAGTGGCTTGACCTGCTGGAAGTTGATTATGTCCGATCTTTGCGCCAAGCCTGCACCATCGTAGAGACTGCGCTCGAAGCTCGGTAACACTCTCCAGCCTCATGAGCCCACTAGTTTCCCACATGCGATGTCTTGCGCTTCCTTCATGCATCACATCACACGAGAGTCTCAGAACCTCCACCATGAGTTGTGCCAGATTCCATGCCCTTCGTCGATCTCGACTGCAAATTGCTTCCGTTGGTGATTCAGATAACGCAATCCACAGCAAATCAAGCTTCGTCTTGGACATGTCCAATCTACTAAGGCTCATCAAACTTCTCGCATCAAAATGCGCAATCTGCACGTGCCGACTTGAACCTCGGCCACGCCCTAAAAGAGCTGGCGGACGAAGAGAACAAGCATCGCCCATGAACCAGGCTCTAAAAAGTTAGACGCCCATGTCCTTGTTCGCTCACCGCGGCAACTGCTTGCCCCAAAAGCACACCACGAGGATGCCGAGGACCAAGCTCCACAGAAGGAGGCCGACGCTCAACTTGCCCGGGGCCGTCAGCTCTGCAATCAGCTTCGAAGAGAATTTCAAGTGAATTGTGATCAGCATCCGAATCAAGGTGATTCTCGCGTGAAGCTCCACCCGGATCAGCTTGTCCGAGTACTTCGCCATGCACGATCTGCTGGTCCTGCGAGCACATAGTCGGCGTCTGTCGTCGGCGGCGACGCGGTGAGAACAGCATCTGCCTGACCCTTGGCGCGCGATGCGCCGCGATCCTCAGTGGACAGGGGAACGACGCCTCCAGGCGGCGGCTTCGCCTGGTCGCTAAACCCGCCCCCCCCCCCCCTTAAATGACTGCAACTGTGGAAGAGGTCGAGCGTCGCAGAAGACGACGTCGCTCCTCCTACACTGCCGCCAGCCAATTGTTGAAACTCACTGGCCGGCAACATCAAGCGCCCACTCTCCGAGTTCTCCAGGTTTTACGCCCTCGCGCCCGGGGGCAGCTGAACCGCGGCGTCGCACGGGCCCAGGCAGTGGATGCGATTGTTGACGATGTCGAGTATCGCGCGCAACTGTCTCAATGGCCGCGGACCGAGAAGTGCAAGAACATCCGAACCTGGCACAACAAGTGCAAAGTACACCGCGGGAGCGCCCGCCGACCCATGCCCCCGCGCTGGCAGTGCCATCGGAAACCTCCCAAACTGAGCACACTGCTGTCTTCGATTGCCCACGCCCTCAACGTTCATGGCCTTGCGCATAAGACGATACTGAATGGGAAAACCTGCGTCGTCGGCCAGCTGCCCCTGTCGCGCCGCCCACTCGGGCCCGGCGAGGTTGCCATGAGCACCAGGGTCCACCAGCAATTGGGTCCAAGCCTCGTTCGAGCATGCCGCGCGCCGCGCTTCTCGCGCGTCTCGCCGGCGCCGCGCTGCTCGTCGGTCGGGAAGAAGATCTGAGACATCCGCTGCGCCGTCGCACCCGAGCCTGAAGCCGTCTGAGCCGACGTCGCTGCACCAGAGCCCATAGATGACATGCCCGCGGTAGCTGGGTTCGGAGATTCAAGAGACAGGATAGACGCAAGATCGCGAACAGCCTTGTCACTCATCCGCTGGGGAGTCCGCCGAAGTGCAGAACCGCCAGCATACTCTTCACGTCCGCGACAATCATCGGGATCCTCGTGCTTGCCTTTTCCTTTCTTACCTTTGCCTGGTCCATGTCGTGGATTATCGTACTCCTCGTCTCCTTCACGTCCACGACGTGCCTGGCGACTTCCTTTTGCTGCCGACGCGGGTCTGCCCATGCCGCCGAACTGACTTGCCGGGGACGAGCGCGGCACTGATCCAACCGAACTGCCATCGTCACCACCTGCCCAATCCATAAGACTCGCTCTCACCGATGTCTGTCTGGCGCTCGTCGAGCCAACATGCGAGCCCCAGGGGGCGTCTTCTTCACGCGCCGACACCGCCGACCAGTGATGATTATCAAACTGCTCTCCATCGTCCTGAACACGACTGGCCATGAACACGCCTGCTGGCCCCGCCCCGGAAGGTATCTGCGCACCAGCCAGAAGCCCAGACTGCGGCGCATGCATAGATCCCACATAGGATTGTCGATGTACCGGCGCTCCAGCCGCGGGCCCGCGCGCGCGATGATGTCCAGCAGCTTGAAGGCAATCCTCGATGAGATGTTGATCGGAGTCACATCTGTGGCAGCGCCTCGTCTGTCCATCAGGGCCTCGAGGGTTGGCCCGTCGCCCGCCACCTTTTTTGCCTTGAAACCCGGCGCAGCGATGCATAGGGCGCGGTGGCATGGCTGGCTGGTTTTCATAGTAGTTGCGATTCCGTGAACTTGCCTTACTGGCCCCCGCGAATCCTTTACCACTGCCTGAAAAACTTTTCCAGAGTGATGCGCACCACGTCCTTTTCCTTTACTCCGACGCTGTTGACGGCGATCATAACGGGCATATTGCTTCGCGAACGTCCTCCAACGTCGTCGCGTGAACAAGAAGTCTTGCCACAGTCTCCACGCGCATCGAGGTGCCCACGTTGCTGGGATATGCGTCAAAGTCTGCCTGAACTACTTTATCACCGCTTGTGCCACTGCTGCTCCAGTCCTCATAGTCGGCCAGAAACGCTTCACCAGTCATGCGCGGCTGCATCTGATGTTGCGCGTGATAGATCGGCTGCTGTCGCATCGTCGGGAATGCCGTCACCGGCGCACCTCCCATACTCAGTGCACCACTCTGCCACGGATCCGACATCTCCCAGGGATCAGAAGCGGAGCCAACACCAGCCGTCGTCGGGAAGTAGAAATTACCGTGACCACGTTGCATATGCAGCTGCGCTCCCATCATACCGTGACCTTGTCCGCTCATCGCTGCTGTGGTCGCTGCGCCGCCATATTGATGCACGTGTCCGACTCTTCGTATCAATCCAATCAACTAATTAAACTGTGCGTCCGTCTCTGGCAGGTTGCCACGGAAGCCAATCAATGGATTCACCCATTCAGCTGGTGGTTTACGAAGACCCGATAATAGGAGCCACGCGAAACCACCGGGTCCGAGATCCACATTACCGTCGGCACCCGCTCTGAAACTCAGACTCGTAAAGCTGCCCAGCGTCGCGTCGCTGTCTTCGCCAGGCATTCTCCGGAAACTCATGAGCTCGGCAATCGATGAGGTCGATGTCTCCATATCCAACGGTGCGAACTGTCGATGTATTCCGCACAATATGATGGCCAACCCTGTAACCTGTCGCATACCAAGACCGTCGCCGAGATCTCTCATGCCTCCATCGCGTACTGTAGCTGGATCTAGTGAGCCAGCCAACTCTCTCGCCACTTCAACTAGTCGTCGAATAACTGCCGCACCCTGACCCTGGTCTGGTAGTTCACATGCGAAAGCCCACCATACAACGTTCCGAGACCAATGCTTGAGCGGATAGAACCTCTGCCACCTGCTGTCCCACGCCGGTGGAGATTTCATAGTGCCCATTATGCTTACTTGATCCGCCGCGCTTCCGAACCCTGCCGCCTGAACATTCTTCATATTCGTCGATGGCATCGTGTCGTCGTCGTCGCGATCTCAACCGCCGTAGTAGTGGTAGCACTCGAGATCGGAAAGGACGCAGTCAGCGATGTCCGTGGATGGTGCCGCCTGGCGGGCGGCGGGGGGGAGCCGAAGCTCCGCTACCAAGGTCGATTGACCCTGGTTAGATGGAAGATAAGAAAAAAAATCATCATAACATGTATAGAACGAAACTCCTGGACGCGTCCTTGAGTGAAGCGGTTGCGGCGGGCAGGCGGACCATACACACGCATGCGCACATATACATATACGTGACACATATATCCTACACTGCGATTTCTGCAGGGAGGGGTGCCGGGGGGGCGGCCCCAGGGGATCCCGGACGGGGTTGGGGCGGCGGTCCTGGGTCAGATTTCCACCCCCTGGAGGTAACAGCGGGTCCTGGGGGGGGGGAAGTTCCACTTGTGGACAGGTGGGACACTGAGGGGTCTCCCCTGTGGGAGGGGGCTGGCCCAAGTCCCGGCCCGGGCCGCGGTCCCGACCCCGGCCCCGTCCCTGGCCCCAGGGTCCTAGGTGGAGGACCCAAGGTCCCAGGGGAGGTCCCGCCTTCAGGGTCGGCGGCGCCAGCCGCAAGGCCTTCACAATAAACTGCACAACTTAAACTCTCTTTTCTGGAAGACTGTTAAGATCTGGACCCCCCACATTTAACCGCCCAATTTTTCGTATTGCAATGTACACATGATTCTGCCCCATCGTCCATCCTACATATGAATTCGTATCATCCCAGTCAAACTGGCAACGGTTCCCCCCCTCACCCTCTGCAAGAAATACTATGCGCGCACACTCGTTTATCAAGAAACATCCGTTTTCAAGAATCCCTTGCAAAAAATGGGACGAAGTGCACACGCGCGCGTCGTCGTGCGTGCGCGCATGCCGAAATCCTTCAAAACCTGAACTGTCGTAAGGAGTTCAAAATCGAGAGTCACGAAACCATGCGAAAAAACACATGGTTTCGCAGCAATAATGTTCAAACAAAGTTTGCGTTCGCGTTATTGAAAATCTTTTCTTGAAACCAAACCATACGTTGTTCAACAGTTACTGAAGTGCTACCAAATGGGCCTCTCGCGCGCGCGTGTTGAAAACTTTCGAGCGCCTCGTGCGCGCGTGCTGTCGCAAGACTCCCTCGCAAAACAAAAAAAAAAGAGAAATACACACACGGGCGCCGTCGCGCGCGCATGCCGAAATCCTCAAAACAAAACCTTAGGTTTGCAAGGGTTTCAGAAACGAATGTCCCGAAAACGACGGCGAGCACTGAGCCGCCAGACCGCCTGTTCAGGCCCAGTTCCTGAGCAGAGAAACTAGAAACCTAAGCACTGTTTGGGGAAGAAACACCCCTAAGTGCAAGCACTGGTTGGGGAAAATGCACTTTGCCTCCAAATCTGAAGCATGCGCGGAGCGGACGGCCTGCGACCACTCCGCGTCGGTTTTTGACAGGGACGGCGGGTGTGCTGGCGTGTTGCTGGCTGCGAGCAGGCCAACACCCTCCCCAAACCTTTCCTTGCAAACGCAATACGAAGTGCACTTTGCACCAACATCTGGATCATGTGCGGACGCCCCGCGATCGCTTTGGATTGGCTGTTGACAGGGACGGCAGGGGGGGCAGCATGTCGCCTGCTGCGTGCACTTCCAACATCCCCCCAACCACCCCTTTCAACAAAAACTTTACGAAATGCACTGTACACCAATTCTGGATCATGCGCGGACGCCTCGCGCTAACATCACATTGATGTTTGGCAGGGATGGCTGTGGTGACAGCAGATTGCCTGCTGCGTGCAGGCCAACACTCCCCTTTTAAAAGAAAAGCAAAACAAGCTCATGTTCGCCAGCGTGGGCAAAAAAAACGTGTTTCTAGCAATCGATGTTGTAGGGCATATGTGGTGCAATCTATGTTGTGCAATATGTGTGGTGCCGGCTACGCGCTGCGATAGATGGTGTGCAAAATAGATTGTGCAAGATGTCTGGTGCACTCTGTGTGGTGGGATACATGCTGTGCAACATACGTGGTGCAATCTATGTGGTGCAAGTCTACGTGGTGCAGTATATGGTGCAGTATATACTGTGTAGTATACGTGGTGCACGCCATGTTGTGTAGACTACGTGTTACCCCCTCCCCTGGACCTGGATGCAGGTGTCACGACCGATTGGAACGTCCAATATGGCCTCAGCGAGCAGACAGAAATCATTGACTTCACTCAGGTTTGGGGCCCATTTTAGCCCCCTGGGGGGAGGGCTAATCGAGGGCCCCCCTCCCTTCTTTGATCGAACTCCTCCAAGATGGCCCCAAGATGGCCCACAAGGTTCCCAAGAGTGCACCAAGAGGCGCACAGGAGGCCCCGGAGAGGCCACAAGAGTTCCCCCCGAGACACTCAAGACGCTCCAAGAGGCCAACGGACCGTCCACCAAGAGAATCCCAATAAGCTCTCAAGAGATATCCGAAGAGACTCCGAGAAAGGCATCCAAGATGCTTCTGGCCTTTCTGCTCACCCTCACCCTCTTTCTCATCCTCTTCCTCATGCACATAGTCGTGCTCCTCCTCCCTCCTCCCTCCTCCCCCTTCGTCGGACAGAGCTTGAAGCACCCAGTCCAAGAAAACGTACCCCAGCAGCCTTTGCAAGGCTGTGGCGGACGTCACCTTAGACAGCACGTCTCAGATCGCTGCTACAGAGCAGTCTGTCCATTCTTTTTTTCGAGGTCGATCATCAGGATATGATCAACCGTCTTATGCAGACTTAGTTTCCTTGGACAGAAGACTGCGATCAGGAATTCGCCCTAGCTCCAGACTTTGCCGGTGGCAAGCGAGAGCAGGGGAAATCAAAACGAGCTGACCCTGAACTTCAACGCTTCTCCCAACCATCCTGTGGTGTTGGGTCCTCGATTTGAAGAGACGGTCCCCGCGTTCCTCCTCCTCTTCCTCCTCCTCCCCACCCTCCTCCCCACCGTCCGCATACGTCCCGCACACCCAGTACAGCGCTTCGTGGCCCCATAGGGAGCTCCACCGAAGGTCCCAGTGCTACAGTCCGCATGCGCCCCGCACACCCAGTACAGCGTTTCGTGGCACGCCTCCCCCCCCTCCCTGCGTTTCACCCACCCAGTACAATGTTTCGTGGCCCCATAGGGAGCCCCACCGAAGGTCCCAGTGCTACCGTCCGCATGCGTCCTGCACACCCAGTACAACATTTCGTGGCCCCATAGGGAGCCCCACCGAAGGTCCCAGTTCTACCGTCCGCATGCGTCCCGCACACCCAGTATAGCGTTTCGTGGTCCCACAGGGAGCCCCACCGAAGTTCCCAGCGCGACCGTCCGCATGCGTCCCGCACACCCAGTACAGCGCTTCGTGGCCCCATAGGGAGCTCAACCTAAGGCCCCAGTGCCACCGTCCGCATGCGTCCCGGAAGCCCAATTTGGCATTTTCACCCACCCAGTGCAGCGTTTCGTGGCCTCATAGGGGGCTCCACCCAAGGCCCCAATGCCACCGTCCGCATGCGTCCGGGAAGTGTAATTTGGCATTTTCACCCGCGCAGTGCAGCGTTCCGTGGCCCCCTAAGGGGGCTCCACCGAAGCCCCCAGTGGGACCGTCCGCATGCGTCCCAGAAACCCAATTTGGCATTTTCGCTCACTCAGTAGAGCGCTTCGTGGCCCCATAGGGAGCTCCACCGAAGCCCTCAGTGGGACCGTCCGCATGCGTCCCGGAAACCCAATTCGGCACACCACCCACACAGTACAGCGTCTCCCAACGCCCAGTGCAGCGATTCGTTGCCCAATAGGGAGCTTCACCGAAGCAGATATTCACAATTACGGTACCCACAACTGCATATGGTTGGGACCTTCGCCAGGATAATTTCTCAGAGGCCTAGGGGAACTGGGCTCCTGCAGCCCAATCCCAACTTGAAGGTCCGTTGGACTCTAGCGACCGAGCAGTGGGCTTTGGAGATCTCCCCCCATATCCCCTCGTCTTCGCCTCCGACTCCACCTCATGGTCCCCCTCCCCAGCTCACGGAGGAGCAGCAGGCGAGGATCGCCCTCCATCGCGCGGAGGCCCTTCGCCGCAAGAGTGCCAGAGCCCGGGAGAGCGCCCGCGAGGACCACCTCGCACGAACCCTGGGCGGCGCCAAGAGAGCAGCTTCACATCAAGGGCCTCTTCGAGGAAAGCTAGGCTGGGGTGCCTCCTCTCTCATCCTTTGTCCTTTTGATTCACTTCTCTGGGTTCTCTCGAGCCAGCACAGTAGACTGGAGTTCAGCATTGCGCTCATACCTCGGTCCGACGACTACGACCTCACCCTTCCCCTCGTCCCTCGCCGTCCTCCTCCTCTCCTCCATCTCCTGCTCCTCCGATTCCTCATCCTGCACGCTCCTCCACATCCCTACTCGCTTGGGCATCGTTTCTGACGGGGCTGATGAAGTTACTTGTTGATTCGCGAACGCGCGAAACGAGTCGAACCTCGAGCGTGCTAGGGCGGGCGGCGCCCACTGATGAAGTTACGCGAAGCGTCTAGAATAATCATCTGGGAGGGTCCGGGGCCGACCCAACACATCTGCGCGGACATCCGGAAGTTGATCCTTATGTTAATGTGTAATCATTGTACGCCTGATCTACCCTTCCCCCCCCCTGCTCCATCCTCCACCGCACCATCATCCTGCCAAGCTGCCAGCGGCGTGCGCCGTTCCTGGGGGGGCGCGGCCGGACGGGTCAAGCCAAAGGCTGCAGGCTTCTGGAACTCCACCGTCAGGAATCCGCCGCTTTGGCGCAGCAGGAACTGGGGGTGGGCGCAATGATACATACGCTCCCACCCTCTCTCACTCCCTTCCTCCTCCTCTCCAGCTTCCTCTCCCTCTGATCCTGTCTCCCCCTCCTCCTCCTCCTCCTCCTCCTCCTCCTCCTCCTCCTCCTCCTCCTCCTCTTCCTCCTCCCCTCCTCCTCCTCCTCTTCCTCCTCCCCCTCCTCCTCCTCCTCCTCCTCCTCCTCCTCCTCCTCCTCCTCCTCATCATCATCATCATCATCATCATCATCATCATCATCATCATCACCATCACCATCACCATCACATCATCATCACCATCACCATCACCATCACCATCACCATCATCATCATCATCATCATGATCATCACCACCACCATCATCATCATCATCACCATCACCATCACCATCACCATCATCATCACCACCACCACCATCATCATCATCCTCATCCTCATCCTCCTCCTCGTCATCATCATCATCACCATCATCATCATCAACATCATCACCATCGTCATCATCATCATCACCATCATCATCACCATCATCATCATAATCACCATCATCATCATCATCATCATCATCATCATCATCATCATCATCATCATCATCATCTTCTTCTTCTTCTTCTGGCTAATTCTAGACGCTTCGCGTAACCCCACCAGCGTCCGTAGCCCCCTCTGGCTCAAGCCTGGCTCAAGCCACTGGCTCGAGCCGCTCTGGCTCGAGGGAGCCAAGCCGGCTTGCGCCTGCCGGGCCTGCCCCCCTGTTCCTGGTCTGGCCGCCGACGAGGGCCTGGAGGGAGCCCCGCTCCTCCCTCAAAGCCCTCGTCCCCGGACCATGGAGTCACGCACGGCGCAACGGCGGCGGCTGCGACGTGCTGCCGCCGGTCGCGCCGCCGCCCGCGCCGCCGGCGCCGCTGGTGCCGCGTCGGCCGCGGGCGCCGGTAGCGCCGCGCCCGCGACCGCGCCGCCGCCCGCGCCGCCGGCGCCGCTGGTGCCGCGTCGGCCGCGGGCGCCGGTAGCGCCGCGCCCGCGACCGACGCCTCGGGCGCTGCCTCCCCCGCGGCCGCTCCGTGCGCCTCGCTGCCCCCAGGGCTGGCGCCTCGGGCTGCCGCGGCGGCCGCCGCCGCCGCCGGCGCCGCGGCCGCCGCGGCCGTCGCGGCGGCCGGCCGAGGCGAGGCCGCCGCGGCCGCCGGCGCTGTGGCGCGTGCTGCGGCGCTGGGGCCGGCCGCGGCGGCCGCGGCCGCCGCGGGCGCGGCGGCCGCCGCTGTGGCCGCCGCGGCCGCCGGCGCGCCTGCCGTGGCCGGCGCGGCCACCGCCGCCGCCGTCGCCGCCGCCGGCGGGCCGCTGGCGGCGGCCGCGGGCTTCACGCAGGACGGTGACGCCGCGGCCCTCAGGCGGCGCCACGAGTCAGAGAGCAAGGATGTGCGCGTGAGCGTGCCCGTTTCGAAGGGATACATCACGCCAGAGGTCGCTGGCAAGTCTCCTGGCGAGATCTCCCCGACGCCCACGGTGAAGTTCGATGACAAGCTGAACGCCGAGTCCGCGAACGCAAGGCAGGCGACCACTCCCTGCGGATGTCCGGCGCCAGCTTTTGCGAGCCGGGGAGGGGTGACGTCTACACCGCCTACTTCGAGGTGAAGGGCGACGCTTGGGGCGGTGTCCCATGTCGCTGCTGAGGGGTGTGTGACGGCAAAGGGGCATCCTACTAGGCTGCGGGGGCTGTTTCGCGGGGAGACCTCCGATGCCTTTGATGACTCGTCATCATTAAACACTTTCCCCGTTGTGGAGCCAGGACGAGTGACATCGCATCCTCCGCAGTTTTTGGTACCGGTTACCGGTTCGTTGAAGAGCTGCGGCCGTCACAGGGACAGAGTGCGACGTCCACATCGAATTAGCCGACAGTTGTTACCATCATGCGGCTTGCGTTTTTCGACCATGAATTGCCAGGGTCTGCAATGGAATTTGGTGCAACACGCTCATAAGTTACGTAATGTCGTCACTTGTGCACGCACGCAGCGCACGGATGTCATGTGTGTTACAGACCTGCACTATCACACTATGGACGTGCATGTGGTACATGTTGAGGAGTTTGTGTTAGTTGCTCGGGGACGTGTGGGTATCCTATTACGGCATGCTTTGGGTAAATTATGGGAGGAGGGGGGACGACAGCTACACTGGGAAGAAGGGTCTGATCGTCTACTCGCTGTGGTCTTCTCCTTATACGCTCGGAGGGTGGCCTGTGTAAGCAACTATAGTCCTACGGGTGCTACGGTTGGTCCGCGGCGGGATCACTACAGGTATGCACGTTGCTTGTCTTCACGGCTGGGGTCCGAGGTTACACAACTATGGGGTGGGGATTTCAATGGGCATATCTGCAGCAACGACGGGGACGGTAAGCGGGTTGGTACACGGGGACTTGGTACGGCGACTACTATGGGTGGGAGAGTGCTTAAAGAATTTATAGCTGCTTCCGGGTTGCTACATGTAGATAGTTGGCACGCGTGTGGTCGGCGGGGTACGTGGCGGCATACACAGACAGGTCAGTGGTACGAATTGGATGTGTTCCTGGTGTCCGACCACGCTAAAGGTTGGGTGCAGCCTCGTATACACACTTTCCCTGGTGTTGCCGATCACATGGGTAAAACCATGCATCTTCACGTGGCCACGCCGGAGAAAACCGAGCAACGACAACAACGCAAGCAACGATTTCTGCATTTTTCTCGCTCCGCCGAGCCTCGTGATGAACGCCACCGTTGTCAGTCAGAAGTACTACGTGGGCCGACTGGGGTCGCCGAGGCGGCACGTTCTCAATTTGCTGGATTGGTAGATACGTGCATGGCGGATCTGGGGGTTCCTGATGATGAAGCCGGTTGTGATTTTCAGGGAAATGGGTGGGAAGATACGTACGAGTCACGGCTCCATGGGTACACGGATGGTGGTGCAGATCCTGCGACTGTGACGGCTGGTATGGTTACGACACCTGCTCGTGCTGGTTGGGGGCTGGCGGCGTGGCTGGGCGGACGAGCCTGGGAGTTTTGTGGCCCCATTGTGACGTCGAGTTCTTCTTCCGCTTACCTCGGTGCTGACCGCCACACGAATAACACCGGCGAACTCACAGCCATTATTAAGTGTCTGCAGTTTGCATTGGATGCCGAATTTCGTTTTCAGCATTTGGTCATACATTACGACTCTACTTACGCTGCCAACATGACACAAGGATTCTGGACGCCGTCGTCTAACCTTACATTGGTACGACGGGCACAAAAACTTCTCGCTCGTGCTCGCTTGCGGTTCCGGGTGTCTTTCTGTTGGGTTCACGGCCACGATGGTAATCTTGGGAATGAGGCCGCGGACCGGTTGGCTACGGATGGTAAGGCTGGTATCCTCAGGGACATCCCTCGGCGACGATTGAGGGGCAAGAGCGCTGGCTTAGACAGCGGCTCGCGGGGTTCTTCGGGTGGTCCGCCACAGCCGGCTGCGGACCCGACTCCTCATCCCGGCCCTCCCACTCTTGCTTGGTCGAAGTTTGCAGAGCTGCTCCGCGGAGCCGTAGACGTGGTTGCCGGTACTCGAGTCGCATCGCGCCCTGGTGCTCCTCTTTCTGCTCAGGACAAGATCTCTCTGGAATCGCTGGATGCTACCATCACGGCGCGCTGGGACGATGTACGGCGGGCACAGCAAACACTTGGGGAGGTCGAGGCCTTGAAAAATTACAAGCTAGCCAAGCGACGGCGCAAGGATTTTCTCAAGAAGGCACGGTCACGGTATGTACGTGAGATAATCGGCCGTTTGAACGCAGCAATGAATCAGGGTGATTGGGGACGGTTCCATCAGCATCTGCGCTCCCTTGGAGTGGTCGTACAGGGCATAGACAATTCTGGACTGACACCTTTTTCCCTTGCGGATTTACGTAAGCATAACATGACGGTTTCTGCTCAGCGGGAGCCGGTGTCCAAGGACATGATTGATGCTGCCGTTCCCGCTCGCCAGATGTGTACAGCACTTGGTGACTTACCGAGTCGTGACGAATATCATGCTGCACTTTCCGCTTTGCGAGAAACGGCGCCTGGAAAAGATGGGGTCACTGCGAACATGCTACGGTCTGCCGGACCGCGGGCTCGATCCGAACTGTATCGATTGTTGTGTGCGCTCTGGACCACGCCCGGTGCCGAATGGGAAGAACTACTTCGGGTAGGTATCGGGGTGGCCCTCTATAAAGGGGAAGGAGAACGCACCAAACTCGACAACTACAGGACTATTGTTCTATTATCTGTGGTTTCACGATTGCTCGGTCGGGTGGTGGCCACACGTGTGATGAGGTACGCAGAGGAGCACCGCTTATTGTCCAATTTCCAGTTCGGCAACCGTAAGCATCGGAGTGTGCAGGACGCGCTTCTAGTCGTGCGCTTGGTTTTGGAACTTGCGGCTGAAGTGGCGCATGCACCGGGTGCTGAGCCTGATCTCGGGATGTGTCTTTCTCTGGTCTTCTTTGACATACGGAAGGCCTTCCCTTCCGTGGACAGGGAAGCGGCGTACCATCTTTTCTCTCGGCTTGGCTTTCCTCCCACCTTGTTGGCCGTGCTGCGAGGCCTCCACGATAATACGTTCTATCAAATGGCGAGTAAGGCCGGCCTGAGTGACACCTACACCTTGCAGGTTGGATTTCGAGAAGGATGCACCACGTCGCCGGGGTGCTACACTCTGTACCATGATGCTGCGATGTCGGACTTCTCTTCGCGGACCGCCCCTCTTCGCAACGAGCACCCGGAAGCCTTTATCGATCTTTGTTCTCTTGACGGAAGAGCTTTTAACAGGAGGGTGAACTCCCGCACGGTACCGGGATCACGGCTACTGGCTCGTTTGGGTCGTCGCACTGAAATGTTGTCTCTTCTCAACATCATGTTTGCTGATGACACTTCTATGGTATGTCGGGAGCAGATTCGGCCACGTCTCGAGGAGCTGCTTACTGAGACTTTGAAGGACTGGGGGGAGGAGATCAAACCTACCAAGACCAAGCGCCTGCTTGTTGCCCCGGAGTATGATAAGGCTATATTTCAAGCTGCCGCTCGTCTTCTCGGAGGTTGGCTGTCTGCTGACGGTCGCTACCAGGTGGATGATGACAAGCGGCTTTCGGCGGCCAAGAAGGTATGGCAGCGACTTCGACGGCAATTACCGAGGTTTGGACTACCGGCCAAGATCTTGGGTTCCCTGGTGCAGGCGGCTGTTGTCAGATGTTTACTCTTTGGTACGGAAAGTAGGTGCGTGAGCCGACGTACGGTACGAGGATGGCAAACCTTTCTCAACGGGGTGGTGCGGGGAACTTTGGGGCAGAAACTCAGCCTTATGGAGCATGACCAGCTTACGCAGCAAGATCTTAACAACAAGCTGGGCATCCTCCACATCAGCACCTACATTGGGCAAGGACAATTGCGATATCTGGGGCATATTGCTCGCCTTCCTGACGACCGTCCGGAACGTCGGGCTCTCTACGCTTGGATACCACGCGAGACGCAGCATCCCAGCCACAAGGGGGCCACCTGCTCGAGGCATCAATGGTGGGAAAGACTACAGGAGCTACGAGAGTTCACATCTGTACCTGCGGAACAGTGGGCTGATCAGTGGATGGTGGTCGCTCGTCAGGAGGATGGCGCGGTATGGACGGCTTTAATACGGAAATGGACACGGCTACAGCAGCAGCGGTGTGACGAGGACACGTGGCAGAAGAGACATGCGGCGCAAGCTGCGGAGGGGAGAGTGTCGACGGCCGCGCAGAAGGCGTACGACGAGCTGGGCTGCACGAGGTGTGACGATGGGCGATACCTATGTGGTCTTCCTGGATGCTCCAAACGTTTCTACTTACGTGCGATGCGTGCACATGTTACAGTTTGCGCCACACTGACGGAAGAGCAACGGCAGCAGCGGTGTGCACCTCGACCTGAAGCGGTTGCGTCTGCAGAACGACAGGTACGGCAGCGTCCTGCACTGCCTGCTCGCCGGCTTCGTGGTAAGCAGGCCAGACCGGATTGCCTTCTTCCGCCTTTACCCTCTGGTGGTGCACTCCAGCAGGCTACGAAGCTGTGCATGAACTTTGACCCTGTGACGGTACGGGAGCAGTATCAGCAGAAGAACTTTGTACGTCGGTATGCAGACGCCCGGTTGCAACGAGTGATTACGCTTACAGACTTACCACCTCCCTCTTTGCCGGAAGGGGGATGCAAGAGACAGTGTCCTTTCTGCGAGCGGACGTTTCCTGGCTCCTCGGAACGTATCAAACACTCGTTGGGATGTGAGCGGATGCCCTACGACGGTTGGCTGTGGCGGGTACGAGTTTGTGCTGGTGGGGGGGAATACTCTTGCCCACATTGCGGTACGTGTTTTACCACGCCCAAGGCACGGGGACGGCACAGTTGCAACTGCAAGGCGCGCCGGGCACGTGCTGGTCTTCCAGCGGATTTGGGGCAGTGGCACGATCTTGACGACCAAGCAGTGCCAGGACGGGTACTCTAGTGTAAGGCACTGTGTACCAGGCGCTGTGTGGCGGCATCCTTGTTTGATATTTTCTTGTGGGCAGCTAGAGCGCCCTGAATTTGTCGCTCGGACGTGAGCATCATGTTGTATACTTCTTATGTCCACGCTCGCCGGGCGGACGCCGGCGTGTCGCCACCTCGGGGGTACTTATGCAGACTCCACCAGCGACCAGCAGCACCAGCACCAGTAACACCAATGCACCATCACCAGCAACACCAGCGCCAGAAACAACACTACATAGCAGTACGCAGCACTACGCAGCACTACGTTGCACTACGCAGCACTACGCAGCACTACGTAGCACTACGCAGCACTACGGAACTACCACGGCACTACGCAGCACTACGCAGCACTACGCAGCACTACGCAGCACTACGTCAATACGTCTGGGAACTGTTGGTACAGCATGTGATATACACTTATGTGGTAAGTTGTGAAGCACTCAGTGTATCGAGTACGCATTATCTGGTCATGTGGGATATAATTGTACGGGGGCTACACTAATCTCGGTTACAGGTATGCAACAGGGGACTATGCAACAGGGAACTACACTAATCACAGATACAGGTATTGCATGCATCCTGGGGTCTGACATTGTACGTGGTGCACATCTTACGTGTATGTGTGTGCGTGTGTGGGTACATCATGTCACGCAGGTTGCCACAATTACATTAATACCTCTTGCTATGTACGGATTCTCTTGTCACAGCGGCTCTTTGTCAGCATCGCTCTTCTTGCCACGACACACAACCGGTGTGGGCATTATGGCTTCTATGGCCGACCTGCTTGCCAAGGCTGCCGGCCAGCCGACGGCGCAGGGAGCCAAGCGTCCTCGGTCGGCGGTCCCTGCCGCGGCGCGCATGGACTTGAATAGCATCGTGGAGCGTACCCTCAGGCTTGGTTTGCAAACGGCAGAGAAATCCGAGGCGACCGCTTGCGCTACCAATGTTGTGTTTTTGGTCAAGAAGCCTCCCAAGCAGAAGGACTTGAAGGCTCACTTGGACAAATGGTCGGATAATCTTCCAGTTTACGAGCAGGGCAAGGCCCGGGAGCAGCATCCATTGGGTGAGAAGCGTGTGTGGCTCTTCGCCGGTGTCGTCACCAAGTTGAAAACGGACTTGGCGCAGGAGCCGGAGCATGTACAGCAGGCAGTGACTACCTTGGAGTCTATTTCTGTACCACAGCTAAAACGGTGGGTTGCCAGCATAAAACCACGGTACGCTGAGCCCAAGGATGGTAGGTCTTGGGTGCTTGAGCTTGCAGTGGGCAGCCTGTGCAGTGCGGAGTTTCGTAAGGCCTTGGACGATCTTTGTTCTGTCGACAACGATGAGTGGAAAATTGCTCCGCACAGGTGGGGGCAGACTGGATTGCACAAGGCGGCGTGGGATGACCTGAAGATGCTTTCTGCTGCTAATCGCCAGTGATGCCGGTACGTGGCCGGGCGTAATTCGGCATGGTATTGTCGGCCTCTTCTTCCAGTGCCGCATGCTGTTCATCATTGTCGTGCTGTGCTTGCTATTCTTCCACTTCTCCTCGGGCGTGAGCGTTAGGTCGTACATGCTGAGACGGAGGTTGCGCTTGTCATGGCAGGATTGGGCATTATGTGAGTGCGTGTGCATGGTCTTCCACATCTTAGTTTTCTGCGTGAGGTTCGTCACGGAAATCTTAGGCTATGCGCAGTTCAACTTTTTGTACATCTTTCTTCCATGGCGGGAGCGTTCGTTCGTACATGCAGGGGGCAAGGCGGCACTTCATTAGAGTCATCGGCTACCACGCGGCACTTCATTATAGTCATCGGCCACCGTATGGTCTTCTGTTGTGTGCAGTGTAACTTTTTGTACACCGTTGACGTCTTGTGCTTGCCCTTCCATGGCGGGAGCGTTAGTTCGTACATGCGTGGGGCAAGGCGGCACTTCATGAGAGTCATCGGCTACCACACGGCACCTCATTATCGTCATCGGCTACCGTATGGTCTTCTGTTGTGCGCAGTGTAAATTTTGTACACATTTGACGTCTTGTGCTTGTCCTTCCTCCACTATAGTCATCGGCTCCCGTACGGGCCTTTCTGTGTGCGAAGTGTTACTTCTGGTACATTTTTGACGTGTTGTGCTTGTCCTTCCTCCACTTCTTCCATGGCGTCAGCGTTAGTTCGTACATGCTGGTATACAGGTTGCACTTCACTATCGTCTTTGGCTCTCACACGGCACTTCATTATCGTCATCGGCTACCGCATGGCACTTCGTTCTCGGCATCGTGTGTATGTTCTGCATGTCACAGTTTTTCGACCTCGGGCACTTGTTTCTTACAGCGTGCTTGTCCTGTTCCACACCATGTGGTCCAACGTGCTCTTTACAGGGCGTCCTGTGGCGGGGCAACCTGATGGAGGACTGCGCCTTCATCAGGAACGGTGGCCCCTGGACACCATGGGGCCCGCGCCTGGACTGCGATGCCTTTACGTTTTTCTTCCACAAGGATTGGTTCCAGGTGTTGGCCACGTAGGCCTGTACAACACACCTTCAACGGACGTTCTACCAGGATGGCCTCTCGAGCGGCGCGTGGGGCGACTGGGCGCCGTACACAGACCCCCCGCTGCGCTCCTTCGGGAGCGAGCTGGACGTGCAGGCGCCAGTGTGCCTCTGGGACCCTGCCGACCTCACGAAGGACGTCGACGCCGCGGTCTTCAAGAGACGCTGCAGGACAGACAGCAAGAATGGGCGGGTGAGCACGCTCGCCATGATGAGCTACAACACGCCAGAGGCCGCCGACAAGCCTCCTGGCGAGATCTCCCCGCCTTTTGAAGGGGAGTTCGAGGACATCCCGAACGGTCTGGCCGCCCTCCCCACGGTGCCAGAACCAGGCTGGCTGCAGATCGTGGCGCATTGCCTCTACAGCGAGTCGGGCCCGTTTGGGTACAACCCGGACCCTAACGGTTCCGAGGGGGCATCGGAATGTCGTACCTCGAGGCCCTCAATGTGTACAAGGGGGACGACACCGCGGACCCTGAGCAGATGAAGCGGTCCCTGAACGCGAAGCTGGCCAACGGCCGCATGGCCATGATGGCCATCATCTGGATGTTCCTCCAGGACGGCCTCACGGGCTCCGCCTGGGGCGACTGGGCGACCTAGACGGATTTGCCGCTGCGCGCCTTCGAGAGCGAGTGGGACCTGCAGCCGCCCGTCGGCCACTGGGACCCGCTCGGCCTTGCGAAGGACGTCGGCGCGGACGTCCTCCACAGGAGGAGGGGCATCGAGGTCGAGCACGGCCGTGTCGCCACGTGGGCCGCCACAGGGTACATCGTGCAGAATTTCTTCCCGTGGCCGGGAGGTGTCGTCCTCGAGGCGCCTGCCCTTGCGAGTCTTCCGAAAGGCCTGAGCATTCCGGGCAAGGTGTCTGGTGCCGACTGGGGGCAAATGCTCCTGCTCTACGGCTCCATCGAGCGTCGCGCGGCCAGACGGGGCCCAACGGATCCTCCGGGCAGGCTCAGCAGAACCGAAGCGGGCTTCGGAAAGTCGTACTTCGGGGCCCTCGGAGGGATCAAAGGGGGCGGCATCGAGGGTCCTGAGTAGAACAAGCGGTCCCTGAGCGCGGAGCTGGCCGAGGGCCGCCTGACCAGGACAGCCATCATCGGGATGTTCTTTCAGGGCAACCGCACGGGCTCCGCCTGGGGCGACGGGTTGACCTACACAGGCTCGCCGCTGCGCGCCCTCGGGAGCGAGCTGTGCGCGCAGGCGCCCGTCGGCCACTGGAACCCGCTCGACCTCGCTGACGTCCACGTTCACAACCGCGTCGACGACGACCACGACCGCGACGGCTACGAAGACGACCACGACCACGACCCTGATGACTCGACCTCCCCCATGCGAGCGCACATCGCCGACCCCTCCCTTTCCTCCGTCAATTTACCTGATCTTGCGGCTATCGGCTGCGCCCCCTCCTCTCCTCCTCCCCCTACTGCGCAGGGCACTCCCTCAGCAGGGCATGGGCGCAACCCACAGGTTGCGCCACGTTCCCCCCGCGCCGCGCTAGGAGAGCATCCCCAGGCTGAGGCTGAGGCCAGCCAACAGGCCAGAGGAAAGGAGTGGGAAGTTACGGCGGAGGCGGCGGAGACCGTGGAAGCCGCGGAACATCCCCCTCAGGATAATCAGCCCGCCAGCAGTCCTCTGGGGGAGCCACGCACTCTGCAGGGATACCACAGAGCTGCCGCCCAGACGCGGGACAACGAAGCCATACGCCAGCTGGTCGAGAGAAATCTATTCGCGCCTATTCGCCCTCCGCCCCCTGACAGTGATCGGCTGCACCACAGCTGCCGCAGCTGCTGCTGCAGCAGCAGCAGCGGCAGCTTGCCCCCACCCGCTTCGTCGACTGATGACAACGTTCCAGAAGGGAACCGACGCGCGGTTGAAGCAGAGGCCGCGATACCACCCCCCACTTCGTGGTCAGACGATGGCGCCCCGGCGGGGAATCGAGAGGACGTTGCCAACAATGACCAGCGCACAGCTCACACGAACGTCCCCCCCCTTCAGCTGCACCAGCAGGCCAAAGGAAAGGAACGGGAAGTCACTGCGGAAACGGCGGAGGCTGCGGAAGACGCGGAGTACCCCCCTCTGGTCAATCTGTCCGTCAGCAGTCCTCTGCACCAGCAAGACAGAGGAATGGAGGGGGTAGCCACGGCGAAGACGGCGGAGGCTGCGGAAGCCGCGGAATATCCCCCACAGTGCAACCAGCGCGCCAGCTGTCCTCCGGGATGCAGTCCCCAGGGCGCGGCTCATACGAACGACCCTCGAGAGGAGGCAACATGCAGCGACCAGTGCACGGCTCATGCGCAGGGCACTCTCACTGTAGGACATGGGCACAGCCCATATCTCGGCACAGGGGAAGCCGAGGCCGACGCCGAAGCCGACGACGACGCCGACGCCGACGCCGACGCCGACGACGCCGACGTCGACGACGTCGACACCGACTACGACGCGGTTGTGCCATGTTCCCCCCGCACCGTGCAAAGAGAGCACCCCCAGGCAGAGGCTGTGGCAGACGACTCGGGCCACTATGCGCGGACGCACGCCCACGAGGTAAGAGCCACCCTAGACGACTCCACTTGCCCCACGCGAGGGTACATCGCCGATCCCCTCCCCTCCTTCAATTTACCTGATATTGCGGCTATCGGCTGCGCCCCCTCCTCTCCTCCTCCTCCTCCTCCTCCTCCTCCTCCTCCTCCTCCTCCTCCTCCTCCTCCTCCTCCTCCTCCTCCTCCTCCTCCTCCTGCGCAGGGCACTCTCGCAGCAGGACATGGGCACAACCCACAGGTTGTGCCATGTCCCCCCCGCACCGTGCAAGGAGAGCATCCCCAGGCTGAGGTCGAGGCAGACGACTCGGGCCACGATACGCGGGCGCTCAGTACTGCGCAGGGCGCTCTTACTGCAGGACATGGGCACAACTCCCATCCTGGCACACGCCTCCCAATTGTGAGCAGTTCCCCCCGCACCGTGCCAGCCCGGCGGCCAACCTTGAGGCCTGCAGTCCCCCACAGGGTCCTGCCAGGCGCGCAGCTGGAGCTGTCGCGAGCAGATCGCGAGCCCCCCAGCCAGGGCAGCGAGGCCCTTGCAGTGGAAACTGGCGGCCAGGACACACGGCCACACCAGAGGCCCGGCCCGCGGCAATGGCCAGAGCCCAAAGACCCCCACACGGGGCAGCAGCTGTACAAAACAGGAGTCAACAACATCCAGTGGGACCTCCCCGGGGAGACGCCCGGCGAAGCGATACGACGACTCCAAGTCACACTAGGACCGATGTTCACTGGCACTTGGCATGCTTCCGCCAAGCGGCAGTCTGTGCCCGGCAGCAAGGGCGCGCTCGCCCCGCTTCGGCACGACCCGCAGACCTGCCACCTCTTCCTGGAGTCCTTCCGCAGCCACAAGTGCGACGTACGGGTCCTCAGCGCCGCGCTGGGCCTCAACGTCGCCTGGACCCGGCAGTGGCAGCTGCACCTGGGTCGGTGGCGCCCGCCTCACGCGGCACTGTGAGCCACCCGCAGCTGGGAGGCCACGGGACAGCCATCCAGACACAGGACAACGCAGCCTTTCGCCGGCCCTTACTCAGACCCATACGGGGCAACTGCCACTGGTGACGCCGCTGTCCTGCACAAGTGGCACATCCTTTGGCAGGCCCCTCCTTCCCTCGGCGGGCCCGGCCCAGTGCTGTGGAGGTTGTTCCCCCAGCGCCTGCGACGGAGTACATCCGACGACTGGTGGCCTTGCTCTGGTGGCGTTTCCCTCCCACCAGGCTGGTGCCTTCCCTCTGACTACATTCCGACTACGCCATGTTGGGCCCTCGGCTGCCTGCGTCGCCACGCTGGGCCCTTTAGACCTCGAGCACGACCGCGACGTCGACCCTGACGGCGACCACAAACGACAGACGACCAGAAGAAAACGGACGCTTAAGGACACGAGGAAAACGGGCGCTTAAGGGCACGAGGATCACGGGCGTGGATCGGAGCGGAATGTCGCTGCGGAAGCGGCGGAGGCTGCGGAAGCCGCGGAGCATCCCCCTCTGGTCAGTCAATCCGACAGCAACGACGATGCTCATCCGACGAGGTGGCCTTGCTCTGGTGGCTTTTCCCCCCACCAGGCAGGCGCCTTCCCCCTGTCTACATTCCGACTACGCCATGTTGGGTCCTCGACCGCCTGTGTCGCCACATGGCTCTCCTCCTCCTCTTTTGCTTTCTCTGGTTTGCGGCTATCGGCTGCGCCCCCCCCCTTCCTTCACGACGACTGCAGTGGCGGGCCCCTCGTCCACCACCTGCGGGTGGGCCCAGGTAAGGCACACTCCTGCCAGTGGTTCATCCTTTGGCAGGCTCAGCCGTTCCACGACGGGCCCGTCCCGCTGCACGACGCCGTCGTCCTGGAGGTTGGCTCCTGTACAAGTGGCGCATCCTGTGGCAGGGCCGTGCTTCCTCTTGGCAGGCGTTCTCCGGCTCCCGGCTATGCCAGCGACATCGGCCCCTTCCCCTGGTAGGATTTGTCGCTCGCGGACGCCAACGACGCCCTGCCCTTCTGCGATGTTCAGGTGGTGCACACCTGCCCGCAGTCCCCCCCAGGCGGGGCTTCTGAACGCTGGTGGGTAGTGCCGCCGTGGTCCCACGCGACGTCCCCCCCGTCCATGGACGCATGGAAGTTGCCACTCGGGACTCACGCCAAGACTACCGACGCCTGGTTCAATGACGACCTGTCCTCGAGCACGTGGTGTTCCGTGAGTGAGGCTCCCTTTGCCCCCCTGTCCCTCTCCCGCCCCTCTCTTCGCCCTGCCCTTCGCCGTCCGGTCTGTCGGGTGCTGGCGCCACTGTGCGACGCCCCGATGTCCGTCGTCGGCTGCCGTTTTGGTTCGGATTAATGAGGTTAATTTTGTTCCTCGCACGTGCACGTGCGGTCGGCCGTCGACAGTGACGGTCGTGCTCGCAAATTATCTGGCTCTGTGCCCCAGTCAGCCCGATTGACCCGCCCTCTGGAGCCTTCCTTGGGGCCGCAGATCAAAAGTAACCCCACCAGCCCATCCAGAAACGATGCCTAGAGGAAGTGCCCCGATCAGGGAAGTAGGCAGCACACAAAGGAAGGGTCCCCCAGTGGAGGCTTCTTGGAGCGTCTTGGGGGCCTCTTGGCGGTCCCGGACGCCTCTTCGAGCGTCTTGGGTGCCTCGGAGAGCTTCTTGGAGCCTCTTGGGAGTCTCTTGGGGGCCTCTCGGGGGCCTCCTGAGGCGCCTGTTGGGGTTTCCTGGGGCCTCCTGGGCGCCTCTTGGGGCCCTCTTGAAGCGTTCTTGGGAGCTTTGGGAGCGTTCTTGGAGCCCTCTTGGGCCATCTTGGAGCCATCTTGAAGCCTAAGCCTCTTGGGGCCGTCCTGAAGCGGTCTTGGGGCCAATTGGAGCATCGTGGGACCCATCTTGAAGCATCTTGGGATATCCTGAGCCATCTTGGAGGTCATCTTGGGCTCCCCAGTCATCTGAAGCAGTGCCCCCAAGGAGGCCCAAATGTGGCCAAAACCATAGTAAAATCAATGATGTTGGCATTATCGCCGAGGCCCTCTGGAGCGTCTCAGGTGCCTCTGGGAGGTCTCTTGGGGCCTCGTGGGGGTGGGTCTCTTGGGAGCCTCTTGGGGGCATCCTGGGGGCCTTTGGGAGGCTCCTTGGGGCCACATGGGGCCATCGTGGGGCCATCTCGGGGTTTCTTGGGGCCTCCTGGGCGCCTCGTGGGGCCATCTTGGAGGAGATCGATCACAGGAGGGGGGGCACTAATCAGGGTCCCCCCCTCGGGAGGCCAAAAGGGGGTCAAAACCCTAGTAAAACCAATGACTTTGGATTCTTCGCCGAGGCTGTTTTGAACGTTCCGACACATCGCGAGACGCCCTGTCCAGGTCCATAGGGAGGGGGGACGGGGAGGGGTCAAGACGCCCTCCCCGCCCGCAAGCCGTTTCGCTCACTCCCACCCGCCCCCCCCCAACACAGACGTAGCACCCGAGCCGCCGCAGCCGCTGCCGCCGCAGTCGCTGCCGCCACCGCTGCCGCCGCCGCCGCAGCCACCGCCGCCGCCGCCGCCGCCACCGCCGCCGCCGCCGCCGCCGCCGCCACCACCACCGCAGCCGCCGCAGCCGCTGCCCCCGCCGCAGCCGCCGCAGCCGCCGCCGCCGCCGCCAAGTGTACCCTGTATCGTTTGTTGACAGGGATGGTGGGGAGAGGCCGCATCGGAGTCGCTGCGCATGCTCCAAATTTGGAGACAAAGTGTGTGTTGTTGTTTTTACAAGGGATGGTGGCGGCAGAGTGTGCGTTGCATTGTTTATTACAAGGGGTGGTGGGGGGGGGGCTGATGGACCTGGGTTGGCTCCCAGTCGCCTGGGAGAGGGGGTGTATATCAATAGGGAACAGTGATGAAGCCCTCCCGAAGGGGAAGACGGAGGGGTGGAAGAGGAAACTCCACAAACCACCTACGCCCAGAGGGCTGGTGGGATGGGTTTGTTGATTCGGTGTATCATCATGATTGTGTTGGTACAATCGTATTATTGGAATTGGTATGATTAATATGGTTCGTGTGTATCGTGTGATAATGGCTCGGGCTGGTGGGATGGGTTTGTTGATTCATCACACAACACGTGTGTATCGTGTGATAATGGCTCGTCTTAGTACCCGTATTTTCACACACACACACACACGTATATATATATATATATATATATATATATATATATATATATAAGCTGCATTGTTAGCGCTGACGTTGTTCCCCGCATGTTGCGTGGCGTGATGTATGTTCCCCTGTCGCGTCGCACCCGCGTTTCTTCTTCTCTGCATCCTCCCCATCCCCCTCTGTCTCCTCCTCCTGCTCATCCTCCTCCGCATCATCATCATCATCTTCGTCTGCTTCGTCATAGTGGTATTAATACTATTGTGTTTAGTAGTAGTCTTAGCTTTGATACTAGATTAATAATATGGTTAGTATGGACAATATCAACCATAGTGTTAATATTAATAACAATATTATTAATATTACTAATAATATCAGTAGTGTTAATAAGTATTGTGTTGCTCGTCGCCTTTTTATTGATAACATTATATATACACATATAGTATTGTTATCATTAGTCTGCGTATTATCATTATTGTTGTCATTATTACTAGTCCGATTCATTTTATTATTAGTAGTAGTATCATTAGTATTACTAACATTAGTACTGCTATCACATAATAGTATTAGTGTTAGTAGTAGTAGAAGAATCAGTGTTATTAGTATGACTCGGATTCGTATTACTACTAGTAATAGTACTATGAGTAGTAGTAGTAGTAGTAGCAGTAGTGGTAGTAGTGGTAGTAGTAGTAGTAGAATTATTTTTCGTAGTAGTAATAGTAGTAGTAGTAGTAGCAGCAGTACGATGTGAATTATTCGAAATTGTACGATCATTGTTCGTAGTATTATGCATTCGTATTCGTATGATTGGTCGTCTTAAGATTATTATTAGTACAACCAATATTATTATTATTGTTATTAGTATGATCCAGATTCCCTCCTCTTTTTTTTCCGGCTCCTCCTCCTCCCTCCTCCTCCTCCTCCTCCTCCTCCTCCTCCTCCTCCTCCTCCTCCGCCTCCGCCTCCGCCTCCGCCTCCGCCTCCGCCTCCGCCTCCGCCTCCGCCTCCGCCTCCGCCTCCGCCTCCGCCTCCGCCTCCGCCTCCTCCTCCTCCTCCGCCTCCGCCTCTGCCTCCGCCTCCCTCCTCCTCCCTCCTCCTTCCTCCCTCCTCCCTCCTCTTGCCTCCCGCATCCCGCCTCCCGCCTCCCGCCTCCCGCCTCCCGCCTCCCGCCTCCGTTTCCCGCCTACCTCCTCCCTCCTCTCCTCCTCCTCCTCCCTCCTCCCGCCTCCCGCCTCCCGCCTCCCGCTCCCGCCTCCTCCTCCTTCCTCTTTCCCGCCTCCCGCCTCCCGCCTCCCGCCTCCCGCTCCCGCCCTCCGCCTCCCTCCTCCTCCTCTCCTCCTCCTCCTCCTCCTCCTCCTCCTCCTCCTCCTCCTCCTCCTCCTCCTCCTCTTATTATTAGTCCTATTCTTATTCGTATTATTCTTCTTAGTATTATTCTTATTCTTATTATTGTTCTTATTCTTGATATTATTCTTCTTATTATTATTAGTATTCTTCTTAGTATTATTCTTCTTATTCTTCTTCGTAATAGTATTATTATGTTTATTATTATGCTTCTTCTTCTTATTATTATTAGTATTATTATTAGTATTATTGTTAGTATTATTATTATTACTATTATTGTTCGTCTTCGTCTTCTTCTTATTATTATTATTATGTTTCTTATTATTATTATTATTATTCGTATTCGTCTTCTTCTTCTGATTATTAGTATTATGTGTCTTATTATTCTTATTATTATTAGTAGTATTCGTATTAGTCTTAAGATTCATACTAATATTCTTATTCGTATTATTCTTCTTATTATTCTTAGTATTCTTCTTATTATTCTTATTATTCTTCTTATTATTATTATTCTTCTTATCTGTATGATTATTCTTCTTATTATTATTAGTATTATTATTCTTAGTATTCTTATTATTAGTCTTATTATTCTCGTTATTATTGTTATTATTATTCTTAGTATTCTTCTTATTATTATTATTCTTATTATTCGTATTCTTCTTCTTAATATTATTATTAATATTGTTATTCTTATTATTATTCTTATTTTTCTTCTTATTCGTATTCTTATTATTATTATTATTCTTATTCTTGTTATTATTATTCTTATTATTATTATTATCCTTGTTATTATTATTCTTCTTAATATTCTTCTTTCTAGTATTCTTATTATTATTATTATTCTTATTTTTCGTATTATTATTCTTCTTCTTCTTCCTCCTCCTCCTCCTCCTCCTCCTCCTCCTCCTCCTCCTCCTCCTCCTCCTCCTCCTCCTCCTCCTCCTCCTCCTCCTCCTCCTCCTCCTCCTCCTCTTCCTCCTCCTCCTCCTCCTCCTCCTCCTCCTCCTCCTCCTCCTCCTCCTCCTCCTCCTCCTCTCCTCCTCCTCTCTCCTCCTCCTCCTCCTCCTCCTCCTCCTCCTCCTCCTCCTCCTCCTCCTCCTCCTCGTCCTCGGAATCGGAATCGGAATCGGAATCGGAATCGGAATCGGAATCGGAATCGGAGTCACAAGGCATGTGACATGGCTGCCTATCTAAGCAGGGACAAGACAAGGAAGGAGAGAGGAGGGGCATCAAATGGTAGCGGACCACACCGTTGGATCACCCTCAAGCTCCCCAGGGGGGCACGCAGTTAAAGGGCTCAAGGGCATCTAGTCTTTCCGTGGAGACGCGAGGCAAGAGGTGCATCAACATATCCCTCTCATTCCACTGGCTGCTACCTGTGATACCGGCACACACACCATCACACGCGCAGACTCAGAAGAGAGCATGGTGGTGTCCGGACGGATGACAGTTTCGAAGGGGTCCAAGCTAAATGGAGAAACTCACGAGGGGGCGGGAAGGTCAAGCCCAAAAGGAATACCACGCGCAGCAGCAGCGCAATGAAGGACCCCAGCCGCCAACATCAGATGGTTCCCTTCACGGAGACAGGCGAGCTCCGTGCCCGAGAGGTCGGTCCGACCCCATGGAAGGGAGGAGGACCGCAGAGGCCGAAGAAGGCCCCTGAGCCGCATGGGCCCCAGGGCCTTGGGGTCCGCCCAGGAAGGCCCCCCAGCAATCCAGATCATTTCCACTGCGCCAGCCGTGACGAAGGGGGACAGCCACAGAGGCCAACTTCACAAAAGGTATCTCTAGGACAAGGTATCCTCTGAACGAAGCAATGTCTTTTACAATGGCAACCGACGAGCTCCCACCCATCACGAGGACAACATGCCAGGCATGAATCTGCAGAGTCGGCAATGCAACTCTTTGTCGTGCTGGTTGGTTCGACACGGGCTCCATGAGCACTGTCGGGTACTCCAACCTATCGGCTAGGGCGGGCAAGGCAAGCTGAATCTGTGGCCCGAACACTCGCTTCTCTGGAACAGCCGCGTGAGTGTCGGGCAGACCTCTTTTGCTGTTCGCAGCTTGCATGGCGAGGGCGAGCTCCCCCCATTCGGACACCTCTTCTTCTGGAGCCTTCCTGGGGGGGGCATACCACATACTAGCACATGTGGGGGCCCTGTGGAGATGCGCCACCAGCCTATTCGGCTGATCAAAGTCGCGAAGGCAGTGCTGGCACGAGGTTCCATAAGCCCAAGATTCCACTAAAGTTGGACGTGCGTGGTACTTGTTCACGCGCGCTGTCATCGCTCTTTTGTGCTCTGTACCGAACCCACAATCGTGGCAAGCGAAATGGGGCACTAACTCAGGATCCTGATTGGTCACTTCCCCGCTTTCCCAAGGCGTACCCGTTAGCAACGCTTGGACGGGTTTGCGACATTGTTTCTCTTCCGCCTCATGATGCTGACTGGCGAGAGCCCTCGAGGCAACGTTTCGAAGATGAGCTTTGAAGGACCTGGGACGGGAGAAACAAACCCCGAGCCAACATTCGAGAGCGCCTTGCCCAGGCACTTCTTCTTGCGGCTGAAACTACTCATCCAACGCATGTCGCCACGCAATGCGGCGGGCCACCCCGCTCCCTTCGCAAGCAAGAAATCGAGTGCAAGAAGAAACCCTGCAGGTGCTCGCTGCAAGAGCCTGGGCAGATATTTCAATCTGGCTAGCTGCAGGACGTGGGATACGTCTAACCTGCTGGCCATCAACAAGACTTCGGAATGTGGGACATTGCATTCGGCATGGTTGCCCAGAGAGAGCCCAAGAGCCCCACGGAAGAGGGCCACCTGCACATCCCTCATCTTTTTCATTGCACGACACGACATGGGCGACCAGACTGAAACATTGAAGTACATACGTGAAAAGGCGTATGCCTCGCTATATTGGACCTTCTTGACAGGGATAGCTTCACGGCGGCCTAACGCCCTCTGAACGGATCGGGTTTCGGCACGGGCACGCTATGTCCAGGCGGCGACTTCACTATCGAAGGACCCCTTGTCGTTGAGAAGGGTACCAAGACGTTTGACGGTTCTCCCAACACTGACCGAGTCGCCAGAGGGAAAGGGGACAGAGGCTCCTTTAGCCCAAACAACCTTCTCTATGGCAGAACCCCACGTCCTGCTGGCCTGAGAAGGAAAAAAGTCTTACACACATTGAGCCGTAGGCCGGCCTCAAAGACCGCGCGCTCAACTGCAACCGCAGCCGAGGCTGCTGAGCGCTGCAGGAGCGCAGGGGTAGGCGAGGAGCCAACTATCGTGAGGTCGTCGACAAAGGCACCCATGTCATGCGGATGATCATGGTGCCGTTCCTGCGCGAACACACAGGGCGTCGCATCTCGCGGAGGCTGCCACCCCAATCCTTCGCGCGTGAGAACACCTTGGACTTTAACGAGAATCGGAGCGAACCCCAAGTTAAAAATATCGGTCGCAGGCACAGTCCCTGGTTTGCACCCCAGCATGGGACGCATGTACCCCAGGGCCCCTCGAACACGCCAAAATTCCAGGGATTGAGTCTCCGCGAACCGAGCGTAGAGGTGTGGGTCGGAGATGAGAGAATCTGCGATGGGGGTGGCAGCTAGATTCTTGACTGCATAGTCTAAGGCAGGGTGCACAGGAAGCGAGGCCAGCGCTTTTTGACAATCATATTCGTCAGCTGGCAACCTTACTATGGCTTGTCGCAGCACAGTGCACAAGGCAGCCTTCAGGTCTATGCTGAGAACAAACGCTGAGACGATATCTGAGAACTGTGCACAGGGCCTTGACGCTACAAAATGAAAGACAAAGTCCGCACTGCGGCCTGATACGCCGCCACATTGCCCGTCTTGGAGTCCTGCGGCAATGACTTGATTCAGTAACCCTCGCAAGAACTTACGATGCAGCTTACAGATGGCACTGCCGAGAAGAATGCCCCTTCGATCTTTGGCGAACGGGGCCTGAGCTTCAGCTTTAGCGATGTCTATGACTTCGCCCTGCTTGCACATAATGGGTTCACGACCTGCTAGCCCCACATTGAGCATAACAGGGTGGAGGATCCTGGCACAGGCGCCTGGAGCCTTGCGCAAGACTTCGCAGGGTGCACCACCAGGCCCCGCTGCTTTGCCCGCAGGGACCGATCGAAGCATCCTTCGGAGTTCAGGCAAGGACATGAGATTGTTGATGTCACGGGGGACTTGGGGGTCAAGTTCCCGCCTGTGCCGACTGGGAAATGGCAAACTCCACCGAACCAGCATACCGCTGCAGGCCGTCGGAGGCGTCTTGGGCCGACTCGAGGACATTGCCGTCACAATCCCGCCGCAACGGGGATAGGGCCATCTTATTCGGCTTCTTACCCCCAGGGCCAGCAGGCCACGAGCTCTTTTCCATTCCAACCTCGGGAGCTGCCCATCGATTGCAACTTTGATTCCTTCCCCCTGCCTGTTCAAGAAGTCGCAGCAATCCCGTTCAATTCGCTTTTTCAGAATGTCACTTGTTACGGCAAGGAAACGAGCTAGTGCCAAAGCGAACTCGCGCGGGTCAATGCGCTTCCAGGTGAAGTCCTGGGCGGCTGTCCGCAGTAAAAAACCAGGGACAAAGCAAAGAGGTGGCAAGCTCTGATGCGTCATCCTCGTGTAGGGCCGCGTCTGCCAACTCAGCTAGATCTCCTGCGCGGACCCTCTGGGCGAGGGAGAATAGGCGGGGTGTGTAACTAACCATACCATGCACTCTGACTAGGCACAGCGTCGTCCGAATGGGTTTGCGCAGACGCACGAGAGAGAAAGCAGGAGGGGAAATGTAGGGACGACAACACCTGATCAATTCCCTCCCGAAACACCGAGTGGTTTGTTCATTGATGAATGACACGGACCTATCGAGTTGGGCATTGACGTTGGCATCCCATTCGTCTAAGCAGAAACCTTCACATGCAAATTGGAAGTTGCGAATGCATCCAGGGTCTTCCAACTTCTGACGATCAAGAGGCTTCGATCCAGCTTTGGCGACAGAGAACACCTGTGACCACTCTAGCGACGCAACAACGGGAAAGTGGTCTTCGCGGTCTCTGAGGACACCCATCCCATGTAGGACTTCAGTGGACGCGAGGTGGGAGGAGAAAAGAGAGGAGAGCAGCATGTAATCAATCCGCGTGGGCGAACTGCCTGGATATGAAAGCGGCATCTGATTCTGCTGCGAATACCGCATTCACTGCCACGAGCTTGTGCTCAATCAAGAAAGTATGCATGAGTTCACCACTCTGGTCTTGTTCTTCACGAAATCCGCTGTCCCCCACGAATGGGGACGCGATCGACCCTAGGGCCCAGTTACCATCGATCATCGCAATCCCAATGGACCATTTGGAGGCCAATCCACTGAGTTCTTCCCAGAAGGCAACTCTTTCACACAACTTGTGCCGGCGGCGCGGCGCGTGGGCCACGCAGATCTGGCAGTTGATGCCAGGGGGCGTGCACTTGACAATTTGAATTCTAGGCGACGCGTGTAGAACGATGAACTGTTTCGCATTGAAAAAAAAACACATGTGTGCCTTTGATCTGCCCATAGGGTACCGCGAGGTCCACCCATAATTCGGCGCCGAGGTTATGTCCTTCATGGCCCGAGGAGAACCGAACATGGACCTTGCTGGAGGCCCCTGAGACTTGGCGTTCGTTCCTGCATGCCTACAAGGCATACGCCGAGGTCGTGGAATTGTTCTTTCAGGGTGCTGATCCTATGGACTCGGTCTCGGGCACGCGTGCCATGCCGCTGCTCGTCACGGACGCTCTGGCGGTTAAACGCGGCGACTTTCAGCTGGACGTTAATTTTGATCTCCGCAGCGGGGTCAATGGTACTGAGTCGGTTCACCTTGTTGTGTCCCAGCTGAAAGTCGGGCATCTTGCCCGCGAAGGATACCTTCCCGCCACTACAGACGGTGCGCGGGCAAGCGAAGGAGTCAGGCCCTCGCGCCAACAACCACTCCCACTGCTGGTTTACACGATACTGGAATGCGCTGACCAGGCGCTCAGGGAGGGGAGAAGGTAAACACAACTTGTTGAGGGCCGTGGCGTTGGCTATATTGTCAGCCAAGGTATCCCACGCGTGGCCGCAGTGGGCCTTCACGCGGTGAAGGTCCAGGTGGACCTTGGACCGAACAAAGGTGAAAACGTTTTCGAGGTAGAGAGCAAGGGAGCGGCCGCAAGCTGGCATTGCATCTCCAGGTGCTGCATCCTTTGCGAGCATCGAGTCGGTGGAGACGGTGACATTGCACCTGGGCTGAAACCCTGCGAGCCAGAAGAGTGCATAGACTAACCCGATGCATTCTGGCGCGGTGCTCGCGCTGCTAGCGGGCAGAAGCCCCGCGCTCGTGGCACGCAGGATGTCACCGCGCCCTGCCCCTAAATTACTCCGACGGTAGGACCCCACACGAGAATCTGTTTAGCTTACCCTTTGCCCTTTCCTCTTCCTCCTGGGGCCCCCGCCTGAGACCTCCTCGCAATTCACTCACAGACGAGGCCCCCGCTCGAGACTTCCTCCATATTCATATCTCAAGAGCCCAAACGTGACGACAGTTGCACGTTGCGGATGACCCGCTCGGATTCAAACATGAAGCGCGGGCCCCATAGGGAGGGGGGGGGCGCCCGAGATTTCCTCACAATCCACTCGCAGACGAGGCCCCCGCTCGAAACTTCCTCCATACTCAAGTCTCAAGAGCCCAAAAGTGACAACAGTTGCACGTTGCGGATGACCCGCTCGGATTCGAACATGAAGCGCGGGCCCCATAGGGAGGAGGGCCCCCCTTCAGACTTCCTCGCAGTTCACTCACAGACGAGGCCCCCGCCTTATACTTCCTCCATAATCAGACCTCAAGAGCCCAAAAGTGACGACAACTACACGTTGCGGATGACCCGCTCGCATAAAGCGCGGGCCCCATAAGGAAGGGGCCCCCGTCTGAGACTTCCTCCTAATTCACTCACAGACGAGGCTCCCGCTCGAGACTTCCCCCATATTCAAATCTCAAGAGCCCAAAAGTGGCGACAGTTTCACGTTGCGGATGACCCGCTCGGATTCAAACATGAAGTGCGGGCCCCATAGGGAGGGGGCCCCCGCCTGAGACATCCTCGCAATTCACTCACAGACGAGGCCCCCGCTCGAGACTTCCTCC